>CM046429.1:37273330-37618330 GCA_025506505.1 Flaveria sonorensis | reverse complement strand
ATAATTGTTTGAGATTAGCATGACTTGTATGATATCTGGTTGTATGATGATCTAGTTGGTACATGTGATTAATGAAGTGTTATATGTAATCAGTTTGTATGTTAATCATGTGAGATGTACGGTTATGCGTGTTTGAATGAAATTTCACCTATAATGTCACCAACGGGTCAAACGGGTCAACTGGGTCAAATGTGTCTTGTCTTTCTAAAACCTTGAGTTCTTTGGGTTGTAAAGCACTTAGGGTTTCATATTGATTCTGTGTACACGTACTTATGTACTCATGTGTTCTAGGTGACCTTTGAAGGTTGTCTTTCCCCTCTTTCTTTCAAGTTAAGCACTAAGTTAATTCTTGCGCGCATCAGGTGAGTTCTTGCCCAACTCATTTTACATAATCTCTTATGGGGGAGATAGCATACTGTTGATCGCAAACGCTTTTATATATGAGTGTGTATAATATTGATATAGTGTTGTTTACCATGGAAAGTCCTCACACTTTCGGATTGTTAATATTGACTAGAAGGGAAATTTTGGGTAGTACTACTGGGTCTGACGAGCCCCACCTGTGTGACTCGAGGTCATACGGGTGCAATTTTGTCCTAACATATATTCGTCACGACCTGGTAAGTCGTGACGGGAGGCACAAACTATCACAGTCAGCTTCAATCGCGAAATCACTATGATTATATTTTTATGTTAATAGACTGGCTAACTATTGCAATACACTACTTATGAATCGAAAACTGTTTATCGGTTTACCTATTAACGCAAACTCTTGAACTCACCAACCATGTGTTGACTTGTTTAGTATGCTATTCTCAGGTTAAGGTTGCCAGTTGCCTAGGAGCAAGCACGTCAGCATTGTTGAGTTGTCTACATTTGTCTTGTTTACAAATTTGGGATTATTTTCATATTAAACAATTGTGTTTGGGGCGCGTATGTTTTGCGCATTCTCTTTACATACTACTTGTTTTGGGTTTTCTGGTTTTAAAAATGCTTCCGCAGTATTTTAAATGTTAACACTGGTTTTGTTTATTAATCATATAGAGTCGTTCTTGGTAACTAATAACTGAGATCCTGGTATGTCACGCGCCTCGCGGTAAAACCCCGCACGCGGATTTTGAGGGTGTGACAGATTGGTATCAGAGCCATTGGTTATAGGGAACTAGGTTGCATACACACACTAGACTATAACCGCACAGTTGTTAGTTACTCATCGCTTACTCTCCTTACTGTATACTCATTGGCATACGCAACACGTACTTCGCAGCATGGCATCGTCGTCCAGGAATTTAGGCAAGAGACCTGCACGATCTGAGTCACCTCCTACGTCTCCCGTACCTAATAGGGTATTTAACTGGCCCCGACATCCTTATCCTCCTGGCGAGATAGACTGGGATCAGCCTTTCATACCTCCTGAGCTCGATCCTCCGTGGAACTGGGATTTCTACCCCACCTACATAAACCGCATGGCATATAGAGAGCGCGTACCACCAGTAGCTCCTACACGACCTAGGACTAGGTCATCGACCGCCTCTGCTTTGCCTACTCTTCCTACCTTGAGCATCCCTCTCGAGCAGGCGTTTGCAGCTTTGGTAGCCACTCTAGACACGGAGCGACAACGGATTAGAGGACTCACTGATGAGAACTCTGCATTATGATCTGAGATGCGTCAACTGAGTTTCCAGGTAGAGACGCTTCAGGAGCGACTTTCGATGGCCATTGGTGGACATCATACTCTGGCAGGCAACGTGGTAGCACTTAGTGGGCGCATGGACGCACAGGATCACCATAACATAATGATCGATGATAGGTTTGCTGATCTAGAGGCACAACTAGCAGCACTTCAGGTTGTTGAAGCCCCTGCACCGTTGGTGGACCCTGATGAGGAAGACCCAGAAGAGGAACCCGAGGAAGCCCCCGAAGAAGAACCAGCAGAGATGGATAAGGACAGTGATGGATCTGACGTACTGGACTGATTCCACTTCTAAATGACTTAGACTATGTAGTGTTTATTTTCTTTGAAACCTATATGGGAAGGGTTGTTTCCCACCCAACTGACAAACTTAAATTTTGACATTGATGGAATATTTTGTGACTCAATTACAATTTATTTATCTTTGACTATTATTTCTGTTATAAATGTTGTGGTTGTGGTGAATGCATTATTTCTTATTGTTTACTGTACCTTGATGAGATTAATGTGTTGGATGTTACTCATTATTGTAATTGTGAATTATAAAGTGAAATATGGACGCACGTGGAAGAGGACGTGGGCGTGGTCGTGGACGTGGCGCCGGAGGCCGTGGAGTCGGAGCCATAAACATGACGCCTGCGGAATTGGCGGCATTAATTAACGAACATGTTCAGGCGGCAGTGGCTGCTGCCCAACCGGGACAACCAGCAGGTAAATGATAACCAGAGGTTAAACTAATTATCCTAGTTAATTGCCTAGGATATCTGACTAATGTTTGGGATTGTCAAAACAGGACCACCACCATGTACCTACAAGTCCTTCATGGACTGTAAACCCCATACCTACAGCGGGACGGAAAGAGCTGTAGGGCTTGTAAGGTGGTTTGAGATGACAGAGTCTGTCTTCGCGAAATGCAACTGCCCGCCTGCTGATCAGGTGAAGTATGCCACCAGGACATTGGAAGGCGCAGCACTTTCCTGGTGGAATGCCCAGGTGCAAATGCTGGGTCAAGCCATGGCCAATGAACTACCTTGGGATGAGTTTAAGGGGATTATGACCGAAGAATACTGCCCCCGAAATGAAGTGCAGAAACTAGAGATTGAGTTCTGGCAACTCAAAATGCAAGGATCAGAAATTGAAGCCTACACGACCCGTACTCATGAGTTAGCCACTTTATGCCCAGGGATGCTGAATGAAATGCATAAGAGGGTGGAGCATTATATACGAGGATTGGTGCCCGAAATTCAAAGTATGGTAACTGCCTCTAACCCCACTACCATACAACAAGCTATCCAAACAACCCACAGGCTGACTGATCAAGCAGTCGAGCAAGGTCGATTACCTAAGCGGGGCGCGGTGGCAAGCGTGCCCGACCAGAAACGCAAGTGGGATGGTTCAAGCAACAAGGGATCGTCATCCAGCAGCCAATCTTAACCTCAACAACAGCAGTAAAGTCAACAACAGCAACCGAAGTTCGATAACAATCGAAGCTTCAACCAGGCGACTCCCTCAAATCAAGGACCCGGTGGGTATGGCGGAAGACAGCCGAAGTGCAACCGGTGTAACTACCACCATGTGGGTCGATGTGATAACTTCAAGTGCCAACGTTGTGGGAAGATTGGTCATGCAGCCAAAGACTGTCGGGGTGAACTGATGAGAAAGCCACAACAATCGCAAGACACTCCAAAGGGTTGTTTTGAGTGCGGAAAAGAAGGCCATTACAGATGCAACTGTCCCCAACTTAAGAGGAATGGTAATGGCAACAACAACAATGGAAACAACGACAACAATAACAATGGCAACAATAATAACAACAACAATGGTAATGGCAACAACAATGGAGGCAATAACAACAATGGAGCCAAAGGAAGAGCCTTCGTCATTGGCTCAGGTGAGGCTCTAAACGATCCTACAATGGTAACTGGTAAATTTTTGGTTAATGGTTGTTTTGCTACCGTATTATTCAATACCGGAGCCGATAGAAGTTTCGTGTCCACTAGGTTCTGTAGTCTTTTAAGTGATATGCCCTCAACCTTAGAATCTAAATACACCGTAGAGTTAGCTAACGGTGCACAGATTCACGTAACGCATATTCTTAGAGACTGCAAGATAGAGCTTGCTGGTCATACATTCACCATAGATCTCATGCCTGTTACACTAGGAAGTTTTGATGTGGTAGTAGGCATGGATTGGCTTTCCGATAAACAAACGGAAGTCATATGCCACGAGAAGATCATACGGATTCCCCTTGGTGAAGAAGTCCTTACGGTCAGAGGTGATAGGAGTGGTGTGGTGATAGGCATCCTTTCGTTCATGAAGGCACATAAGTTGTTACGAAAGGGTCGACTGGCCATATTGGCACTCGTTATAGATAAACAGACCGAGGAAAAGAAGATAG
Organism: Flaveria sonorensis; assembly: GCA_025506505.1. Taxonomy (NCBI): domain Eukaryota; kingdom Viridiplantae; phylum Streptophyta; class Magnoliopsida; order Asterales; family Asteraceae; genus Flaveria; species Flaveria sonorensis. Next base: position 37,614,239 of record CM046429.1, on the reverse strand, counting down.
AGGATATCCCCGTAGTTCGTGAGTTTCCCGAGGTGTTTCCGGAAGACCTGCCTGGATTACCACCTCATCGTCAAGTTGAATTCCAGATTGAGTTGACTCCAGGAGCCGCTCCAATTACGAGAGCACCTTACCGATTAGCTCCGAACGAACTGCAGGAATTATCCGCCCAACTACAAGAGTTGTTGGATAAAGGGTTTATCCGACCGAGTTCGTCGCCCTGGGGAGCGCCAGTTCTATTTGTGAAGAAGAAGGATGGTACATTTCGAATGTGCATTGACTATAGGGAACTGAACAAGGTTACTATCAAGAATAGATATCCCTTACCTCGTATCGATGATTTGTTTGATCAATTGCAAGGATCAAGCTATTACTCTAAGATTGATCTGAGGTCTGGGTATCATCAGCTGAGAGTTCGAGAAGAGGATATCTCAAAGACTGCTTTCTGTACACGATATGGTCACTATGAATTTTTGGTCATGCCATTTGGGTTGACGAATGCACCAGCAGTATTCATGGACCTCATGAATCGAGTGTGCAAACCCTATCTCGATCAGTTTGTTATCGTCTTTATTGATGACATACTGATATACTCAAGGACCGAGGAAGAACATGGAGAGCACTTACGTTTGATCTTGGAATTACTTAGAGAGGAACAACTGTATGCAAAGTTTTCTAAGTGTGATTTCTGGATACGTGAGGTACAATTCTTGGGTCATATTGTCAACGAGAAGGGAATACATGTTGATCCTGCTAAGATTGAAGCGATAAAGAATTGGTCTGTTCCTAAGACACCAAGTGAGATACGATAATTCCTTGGATTAGCGGGATATTATCGACGATTCATTGAAGGATTCTCTAAGATTTCACAACCTCTCACAGCCTTGACTCACAAGGGAACGACATACAAATGGGGTGAGAGTCAGGAATCTGCTTTTCAGTTGCTGAAACATAAATTGTGTAGCGCACCAATATTAGTGTTACCGGATGGTAGTGATGACTTCGTAGTCTACTGCGATGCATCTATTCAAGGACTTGGATGCGTCCTGATGCAGCGGGATAAAGTGATAGCTTATGCCTCTAGACAGTTGAAGATTCATGAGAAGAACTATACCACCCATGACTTGGAACTGGGTGCGGTAGTGTTTGCCTTGAAGATCTGGAGACATTACTTGTACGGTACCAAATGCACTATCTACACCGATCACAAGAGTCTTCAGTACATATTGGAGCAAAAGGAGTTGAATATGAGGCAAAGGCGCTGGGTAGAGTTATTGAATGACTATGATTGTGCTATCAAGTATCATCCGGGAAAAGCAAATGTAGTTGCTGACGCGCTGAGTAGAAAAGAGACTGCTAAACCTCGACGAGTGCGAGCTCTGCAGCTAACGATTAGTATGCAATTACCTGAACAAATCCGTGATGCTCAAACTGAAGCTCTGAAGGTAGAAAATATGAGTTTAGAAGGGTTACGGGGAATGGAAAAGCAACTAGAAGTAAAGGAGGATGGGATTCGTTACTTCATGGATAGACTATGGGTACCTCTACACGGAGACCTGAGAGACTTGGTGATGAGTGAGGCTCACAAGTCCAAGTATTCTATACATCCTGGATCTGACAAGATGTACCACGATTTGAAGGCGCACTATTGGTGGCCTAACATGAAAGCAGATGTAGCTACTTATGTGAGCAAGTGTCTGACCTGCTCGAAGGTTAAAGTGGAGTATCAGAAACCATCTGGTCTACTACAACAACCCGAGATCCCTATGTGGAAGTGGGATCAGATATCAATAGATTTTATTACTAAGTTACCTCGCACTTCTACGGGTTGTGATACAATATGGGTTATCGTGGATCGATTAACAAAATCTGCTCATTTCCTAGCGATAAAGGAAATAGACAAGATGGAGAAATTAACTCGAATCTATTTGAAGGAGATCGTTTCGAGGCATGGAGTACCGATCCCAATTATTTCTGACCGCGATTCTCGTTTCACATCACACTTCTGGCAGTCGTTGCAGAAAGCTTTAGGTACGCGATTGGATATGAGTACTGCTTATCATCCACAGACTGATGGTCAAAGCGAGCATACTATACAGACTTTGGAGGACATGTTACGTGCTTGTGTGATTGACTTCGGGAATAACTGGGAAGTTCACCTACCATTGGTGGAATTTTCTTACAACAACAGTTATAACACTAGCATAAAGGCAGCACCTTTTGAAGCTTTGTATGGGAGAAAGTGTAGATCACCAGTTTGCTGGGCTAAAATTGGTGATAGTCAATTAACGGGTCCTGAGTTAGTACACGAGACAACTGAGAAGATTGTCCAGATAAGAAATCGCATGGCTGCAGCGCGAGACAGACAGAAAAGCTATGCTGACAAGCGACGGAAACCCTTAGAATTTCAGATAGGTGACAAGGTTTTATTAAAAGTCTCACCATGGAAAGGCGTAGTTCGGTTTGGTAAGCGAGGAAAGCTAAATACAAGATATGTTGGACCATTTGAGATAGTGGAAAGAATTGGTCCAGTGGCCTATCGACTAGCCTTACCTGATTCATTAAGTGGAATCCATGATGTATTCCATGTTTCAAATCTAAAGAAATGTTTAACGGATGAAACGATGGTCGTACCACTGGAAGAAGTTCAAGTAGACGAACAGTTACGCTTCATTGAGGAACCTGTCGAAGTGATGGATCGTGAGGTGAGGACACTTAAGCAAAGCAAAATACCCATTGTCAAAGTTTGATGGAACTCGAGACGTGGACTAGAATTCACGTGGGAACGTGAAGACCAAATGAAGCTTAAGTACCCTCAGCTATTCGAAAGGACGATACTAGCCGGCGAAGGTACTGATTAAATTTCGGGACGAAATTTCTTTCAACATGGGGATGATGTGACAACTCATCCAAAACTCACACAATTTCGATTTCCTTGTGCCGATGCAGTAGACCAGTGATAGAACACTCACCATGTAACGCAATTTTTGGGACGAAAATTCTTTCAACATGGGGATAATGTGACATCCGGTAATTTTCCGTTACCAAACTCCGTTAGTTCCGTTAAGTCTTGCATACACGTGTCGTGCACACACACTAGTTGTCGTTAAACGTTGGTGACTTAATAATAATAAGTAATGTTAAATTGATGATAATTAAGTTAACAATGTGATTATTAAGTTATGCTTATGTGATTTAAATGTTAACTGTAACTTTATCGCGTAAAGTGGAAACGTGTGTATCATTTCGTGAATCTTGTGATTAGTGAGATAATTTATAAAATTAGTATTGTTGATTAATAATGTTTACATTATTAAGTTAAAAACTCTCTTAAAAAGTATTTAAAAGATTAATTTGATTAAAAATACAAATTACAAGGTGTAAAGTGTAATTGTGAAAAATCAAGTTACAAAATGTAATTCCCAACCCTAAAACCCCCCATCGGCCGCGACCAACTCTCTTCCCCTCTCCCTTGCGAAAACCGATTGAGATCAAGCACAAACCTGCGATTTTGGACCGATTGCAAGGCATACATCGCACTAGAAGCATCCAATCTCGTTCCTTTTCGTGATTTAGAAGGTAATTTCATGTTTCTTCATGTGTTTTGTTCTAGCCGAGAGTTTGTGTGCGATTTGGATGAATTGGTGGTCAATTGATGCTTGTTTGTTGATGTTAATGTGTTTGTTAGATAGAATGCATGCCAATTAACGTCAAGTATGCAATAAAGTTTGGATTTTGGTTGTTTGTTCATATGATTATCTTTGGCCGAGAGTTTGAGGCGATTTTGGATCAAATTGATGTTGAATATTGGTTGTTTGATGATGTAATGGTGCTAGTTAGGTTGTATACATATTAGTTAACATTGATTTTGCAAGAAAACTTCGATTTTGATTCATGGTTCATAGGTTACTAAGAATAGTAACTTTATTTTGCATGAAATGTTGAATTGATGATGAATTGGTGTTATGGATATGCTTATGATGATGATTAGATGCTAGATGGTTGATATGAAAGTTAGGAATTCAAGAATGCATGCTGTAGTTCATACCTTACTAAAGATAGTAACTTTTGGGTATGAAAGTTGATGAATCATGATAATTAGATGTGGTTGATCATGGTTGAACATTTTGGATGATATGATTTCTGTTAAATGGTATGTTGATGATCATCATACACGCGTGCAAATCTGAGGCCCGTACTTAGTAGGATTGGCAGGGTTTAGGGTGTGAAGTCGTGAGTGGCTTCACATGTCATGCTGTGCATGATTTGATTCTATGTATGATGCATTGGTTGTGTTGTAACTATGTTGAGCATGATAACTGTTTGAGATTCGCATGACTTATATGATATCTGGCTGTATGATGATCTAGTTGGTACATGTGATTAATGAAGTGTTATATGTAATCAGTTTGTATGTTAATCATGTGTGTTGTACGGTTATGCGTGTTTGAATGAAATTTCACCTATAATGTCACCAACGGGTCAAACGGGTCAACTGGGTCAAATGTGTCTTGTCTTTCTAAAACCTTGAGTTCTTTGGGTTGTAAAGCACTTAGGGTTTCATATTGATTCTGTGTACACGTACTTATGTACTCATGTGTTCTAGGTGACCTTTGAAGGTTGTCTTTCCCCTCTTTCTTTCAAGTTAAGCTCTAAGTTAATTCTTGCGCGCATCAGGTGAGTTCTTGCCCCACTCATTTTACATAATCTCTTTTAGGGGAGATAGCATACTGTTGATCGCAAACGTTTTTATATATGAGTGTGTATAATATTGATATAGTGTTGTTTACCATGGAAAGTCCTCACACTTTCGGATTGTTAATATTGACTAGCGGGGAAATTTTGGGTAGTACTACTGGGTCTGACGAGCCCCACCTATGTGACTCGAGGTCATACGAGTGCAATTTTGTCCTAACATATATTCGTCACGACCTGGTAAGTCATGACGGGAGGCACAAACTATCACAGTCAGCTTCAATCGCAAAATCACTATGATTAATATTTTTATGTTAATAGACTAGCTATCTATTGCAATACACTACTTATGAATCGAAAACTGTTTATCGGTTTACCTATTAACGCAAACTCTTGAACTCACCAACCATGTGTTGACTTGTTTAGTATGCTATTCTCAGGTTAAGGTTGCCAGTTGCCTAGGAGCACGCACGTCAGCATTGTTGAGTTGTCTTCATTTGCCTTGTTTACAAATTTGGGATTATTTTCATATTAAACAATTGTGTTTGGGGCACGTATGTTTTGCGCATTCTCTTTACATACTACTTGTTTTGGGTTTTCTGGTTTTAAAAACGCTTCCGCAGTATTTTAAACGTTAACACTGGTTTTGTTTATTAATCATATAGAGTCGTTCTTGGTAACTAATGACTGAGATCCTGGTATGTCACGCGCCTCGCGGTAAAACCCCGCACGCGGATTTTGATGGTGTGACACCCATATAACCCACATCGGCCGTGGACAGGAGAGATTCCTGGTTCATAAGTAATGTCTGGTCTCTAATATCACCAACGCGTTTTGGGCGTATTGGCTGTGGATGAGAGGAGAACTCCACAGTTAAGCGTGCTCAGGTGGCAGCAATCTAGGGATGGGTGACCTCCCTGGGAAGTTTTCACCTGGACAACCAAAAGCAAATCAGTGAGCTACTCGTGGGCAAAGCGGACAATATTGGTGGTGTGAGAGACCGGATGTTACAGAATGGTATCAGAGCCACTCCTGTGTCGTTCGGGATGTGGGACATACCTCACCGAGGATGGTGACTTCTCGGGCTCATCGTGGACGATGAGTCCAAAGGGGGGGGGGGGTGATTGTGACACCCTACATATAACCCACATCGGCCGTGGACAGGAGAGATTCCTGGTTCATAAGTAATGTCTGGTCTCTAATATCACCAACGCGTTTTGGGCGTATTGGCTGTGGATGAGAGGAGAACTCCACAGTTAAGCATGCTCAGGTGGCAGCAATCCAAGGATGGGTGACCTCCCTGGGAAGTTTTCACCTGGGCAACCAAAAGCAAATCCGTGAGCTACTCGTGGGCAAAGCGGACAATATTAGTGGTGTGAGAGACCGGATGTTACAAAATTGAAGTTAATGGATTTAAATAAATACTATAAGGGTATATTTGGAATATCTCTTTTTTTTTTGGAAACCGTAATAGTTGATAACAAAGTTTCCTAAAAACTTTCTCTCTCTTTCTCTTACGCATCTCTAACTCACATCGAATTCTTTCAATCAAACTTTGATATTTGAGAAAATTTGAGTAAACATGAGACTTTAATGAACAAGTATTTTTTTAATAATTATATATATGTTTGCGTATAAGTATACATGCTTACAAGTTTGTTTACGTACACGTAAACAGATTTACATGTACGCTTACGTATATGTAAACAGGTTCCCATATACGTATATGCAAGCAGGTCCCCATATATGTTATGGTATATACAAAGCCTGTTTACACATACGTAAGTGATACTCAATTTAGGAAATCAAGATGATATATGTAACAGGATGTAAAAACCAAACCAGATTCAAAAAGACATAACCGTTGGTCAAGGTTGTAGTTTCATATATATGAACATAGGTTTACATATATGTGATACTTAGTGTTACATATATGTGACACTTAGTATCATATATACGTAACCATCTAGGATGTCATAGAAATAATGGAAGAGGCATGATACATACACGTAACAGAATTTGTTAAATGTTATCCTTGTTATTCCTTTCATCGTCATCTTCAATTATTGCTGATTCTTCACCACTATTACATATTTATCCTTGTTACTCGCTTCTTCATCATCTTCGATAGTAGATGATTATTCTTCATATTCGCTTCATCATCATCTTCACTATTTACTGATCTTGTTCGATTACTTTATGAAGATCTTGAAACATGATATAGTAGTATTGGATCATGAATCAAAATGATGAAGAAGACATCCAAAAGTCATCGATAGAAAATTTCTTGAATCAATTTCCACCACTTTTATTATTTTATTATATATTCCTCCACTAAAGAATACTTACCAATGAGTGATGAAAAAGCAAATATGGTTAATAATCAAATTTTGAGGCATGAATGAAGCTAAAAATATGAAATCGGAGGTGTTCATATGATTACCATAATCATAGATCTAAAAATAAAAAAAAACATACTGATTGAAATTTTTTAATGATTCAATAAACAAAAGGATAATAATTAGAGAAAGTAAAGGAATTAATATAACTACCTTCAATAGTGGGGTGAGATTTTACTCAAATACCCTTATGGCAATTAAAATAAAGAATTTATTAAATATATGATTGGAGGCTGAAAGTTTTCTTAGTTTTCTCAAAATATGATGGTTTTCTTAAGATTCCCCGTACATATACATATATATATATATATACATATATATATATATACATATATATATATATATATATATATACATATATATATACATAGGATGGGGATCAAATGAAAACCATATTTATAATTAAAAACCGTATCCAATCAAAAAATTCATAATTGATTTAACTTTTTAATTTTTTAAGGTATATTTGAGAAAATATCAATCTTATTTTTTGAGGTCATTATATTTTTTTTTAATATAAACTCCAAGTAACGTCAATGATGATGAAATGACTTACATATACGTAACTTGTATGGTATACATGTACGTAACTCTTATTACTAAACTTAGTAACACCTACTTACATATACATAACCTCTACTAATATGTAACTCTTAGTTGTACACTTTGTAACACGTACTTACATATATGTAACCCTTGGTTTTTATGGTTTTCATTTATAACATGGTTTTCAAAGAATCCCTCCCCTATATATATATATATGTATATATATATATATGTATATATATATATATGTATATATATATATATATATATATATATACATATAGGATAGGGTTATCTTAAAAATCATCTTTTTGTGTGAACTCTAAAAACCAATATCAGCCACATATTTAAGTCACATGTAAAACAAATGCCATTTTCACCTTCTTTTTTAAAACGTTCAAAACTTTTTTCACGATATTATTTTTTCAGAAAAATTTCATCATAAAATTCAGTATTTATTTTATCTTTCTAATGCCTATCATATTGATATATATTTTTTAGAAAAATCTTCCACCCGCTATTTACACATGTGTAATCCTGTTATACACTTGTGTAAATCCGGTTTTACACATGTGTAAATCCGGTATTACACACGTATAAAACGAATTTCGTAAAAAATGAGTTTTTTTTATATTTTTTATAAATCTTTTTATTTTTTTATTAAAGAGGGAAACGAGGGAAATATTTTTGTGTATTTTTTATTTTTATTTTTATGTTATTTTTTTATAATTTTTTATTATGTTTTGTTATTTAGCATTTTGCTTTTGAAAATTAGTGACTCACATTGGTTTATAAAGTTCTCACAAAAAAAGAGAGTTCTTATTAGATCAGTCCCCCATATATATATATATATATATATATATATATACACACACACACACACACACACAAAAGAAAGTTAAGAAGGTCTAATTTGTATAAAAAATAGCATCATACAAAAAGTTAAGAAGGTTTTAAAAAAAAGTTTTTAAAAAAAGGAAGGTAATTTTGAAAATGGGGAGAACAAAGGAAATTGTAGGTCTAAAAGTTTATTATGCTATATATTGTTGGTGTAAGTGTCATTAGTTAGAGTTAACGAGTTAACACAATAAAGAAGGGTTAACTAAGGAAATTTATCATATATATTAACTTTATATATATATATATATATATATATATATATATATATATATAATACTAAAATAGTAACTTAGGGGACACTTGGTATATTTTTAGACCCCCAAGTTTATTTTTCTCGCATCTCTCTCCTCTTAAATAACTACCTAAACAAAAAAATATTAAATAATTTTAATTCATATTTAGATTAAATTTTTTTAATAAATTAATAAATATTTCTTTTTATTAATGTTATTTCTAGAAAACAATTTCTCGTAAAATAAGATTTTTTTCTAAAACATCTAACTTTTTTAAAATATAAATTATTTTAAAATTGGTGCTTTTAAAAAGTAAATCTTTTTATAACTAAAAATAATTAAAATTAGGAGTTATAATAAAAAAATTTAAAAATAACATTTTTAATATGGTTTGTTTAGAAAAAAAATATTTAACTTTTTTTGATAAAAAGTTTAAAAACAAAAGTTTAAAAATTGATATCATTATTTTATTACTTATATATAATTTTAATCATATTTTATTTTAGAATATGATTTTATACTTCATAAAATTTTGTTATATTTAATATTTTATTTTTTCAACCTGTATAAGACATGGGTTTACTAAAGTTAGTATTAAATAAATAATAATTAGCAACTAATCACAGATATTATGAATATTAATAGCCCGATTCAACCCGATTCAATACTATATCCCTATATCTAATTACATGGTCAAAATAATTCAAAATTGATCTAACTATTGCACATAACTTTTCAGTATATATTATTTAAATCTTATTTTCTTCATACTAATATCCTTACACCCACTTAATATTTGACTCATGATTTGACCTGTCAAAAAGATTCATTTTAAGTATAAAAGAAGACAGTTTTCTTTGACTGTATATTTCGCTATGACAATAAACAAAAGTTAAAGTCACTCTCTGTTAAGAGTTGGTTTGTACTTAAAAGAGTATTTTTACGCATGGTTAGCTTTATTTTGTCTTGTCGCAAGTTAAGAGTAAACATTGATTGAAACTCTTAGCTTTAGATAATGAGAGCAAACCTACTAATGTTACTACAAATGTAGTTTACAAGGATGCTTTTGCTTATTTGTGATCTTATAATCAAAAGTTGTTATTTCTTATTTAATATATAACACGTTTGGTTTTATTTATATTTTTATGTTATTTAATAAATAACTCTCCAACTTTCGTGTAATACACGGGTAACTAAAGCTAGTATATATATTACTTTACAAAATCAAAGGAACTTTACCATATATATATTAATTTACAATTTCTCTTATTCCCATTTGAATCCAACCATATATATATATATATATATATACACACACATATATATATATATACATATATATATATATACATATATATATATATATATATATATATATATATATATATATAGATCGGTTACTATACAAAGTTTAATTTTCGTGCGAATCATACGAAGTCACAAGAACGCGACACATGTTTTCTGGCGAATGGGTAGTTTCGTCCGCGTCACAATTATGCATATAATCAGTTGAACGAAGTCACAATTACGCAAGTTATATTCATAATTACGCAAGTTATATTCATAATTACGCAAGTTATATTTATAATTACGCAAATTATATGATAATTATGCAAGTTACGTTGATAATTACGCAGTGAATAACACGCAAGTTATACGCACAACACACAGACTTTTTTTTTAAAATGTTGTTTTTTTAAAAAAAAATTATAGCAATACTATACTCATATTAAAGAGGATAAAATACTCGTTTTTATGATATATTTTAAAAAAAATAACGCCATATAAAAAGTTATATGTGTTTAAAAAAACGAGGAGAATTTAAAAAAAAATCAACAATTGTAGGCTATTTCAATTCTATCATACAGTCACATTTCCTTACGTGATTATTTCATTTTAAATCTTAACTGTTTATCTTGTAAATCAATAATGCTCGCTACTTCGTACCCTTCGCACAAAAACAATACTTTGTATAGTAAACTTTATATATATATATATATATATATATATATATATATATATATATATATATATATATATATATATTTAAAAAGCCAATACAAAAATATATTTTAAGACTGCAACATGTCTAATTCCTTTATAAAAGAAACAAAAATACAACTTTTTATTTGTGGAACCAAAATAGAGATTACAAGACGGTTTAAACAACAGATTACAATAAATGTTAAATTCTTATTACATAAAAGTAACTATTTCAACCTAGCTGTAAAATAAACAAGTAGTAAGCATCAGACTTACTTGAGGCCTACGTCTAGTATAGTTTTTTTATAGCAGATTTCACGTATATACTCAGACATGCTGTTTGTTTCTAGGGTACATCAAGTGGAGAAGTAGTTGTACCGAAGAGATGAATCCGTGAGTCCAAGATTATATGTTTTTTCTATGTTTGATTGTTGTGAAAAGAAGCAGCGAAGGAGTTAGGAGTATGTCAATGTGTAAAAGACCTCAACCACGTTGTAACCAGTTAGTAGAACCATTTGTTGGTCCACAGAAAGCAAATGGTTAGTAAGATCATTTGCGTTGGGATGTTACTCGATGGGTGAGATGTTCCTCAACTGATTAGAAGAAGGCGAGCCGAACCGTTTCTATCGGATATTACTTATTTCTTGTTCGCTGAATCGTATCTTGAATATATGACATTAAAATTGGTTATCACCTACTTACTTATAAGCCACTTTTAGGTTCGTTCACCAACCTATGCAAGAAATGGTTTACTTGGGGGTTGTTTGTTAGTCTTATAATGGTAATTAAGAAGCTACCTCTTAATAATTTATAGCTTTTTAGTGGTGAAGATTTAATCTTAAGTCTGAAAAGCGAAGTACATAGTTATTCAAGAAATGGTTTACTTGAGGGTTGTTTGTTTGTCTTATAATGGTAATTAAGAAGCTATCTCTTAATATTTTATAGCTACTTAGTGGTCAAGATTTAATCTTAATTTATAGCTTCTATTATATTATTCAAATGTCAAGTAATTTATTAAAATATATAGTGTTTTTAAAGATTAATAAAGTATCTAGTTAAACACTGGAATCAAAAATAAAACCTAAGTCAAAAGCGAAATCGAAGTAAAAACCAAAACCGAAACCGAAAATTTGAAAACCAAAAACCGAAACCTAACAGTTTTGAAAATCCAAAAACCGAAATACCAGTTTTTGGCTTTGGCTTTACGCCAAAACCGAATAGATCTAGAATCGACCAACGCACTACCCTATAAAAATAAAAAAAATGGCCAATAATATTAAAGGTATATGAGTTAAGAACTTGTCTTGACTTGGTAAATTGCATTTTTATGGCCAAGCTACTCTAAAGACCGGTCATGAACCCAAAGTACCTACTCCAATAAAGAAAGACAAGTGCTTCCCGTTGGAACCACCACTAAGGGTTCTAGCTGCCACGGTTAAACCATCTGCCTCCTTCTATAGGAGGTCAATAGCAGCGGTCAAATCAATATTTCGTGAGGGGATCTCTTACATCATTGGAACGGGAATTGATGGTGTAACATATAATTCAAGTAGACAACCAAAAACACCTATTCTATCTCTTAGGCCACCTTGAGTACCGAAAACTTGCTTCACGTATTGTTTTTGAGAGACCAACCCTTTGGCGGTCTAGGCTCCTTGCTACATGAGCCTTGGTGTTTGAGGAACAAAAGCTCGAAGTCGCTCCACCATTCCTGCTGTCTTTTTGCTATCTACAATTAAAGAGACCTATAAATACAAAGATCTAGGTAGATAATCTCATTCTAAAAAGTAAAATCCCCTTCCTATGCTAAGAACCTTTTGAAACTCTTGAAATGTAAGATAGGCTTCATTTGAGAGTAATGTTTTAATCTAACTTGAAGTATCATTAATTAAGGAAGAAAAAGAGCATCAGAAGTTTTCTTTATGCCCTAAACTCCTATTTCTTTCTAGTTAAACCAAGCACCAAATTCCAACAAGCATGTCTTTCTGCTTTTTTAGAACAAAAAGCAAAATTACAATGATAATTTGACTCTCCGTGGAGCCTATTGTTGGATCATATGAGGCTGGTGCAACAAAAAACAACACTTAGAATAATTTTGTGTACAAGTTGAAGAAGTCTTTCGAAGACAAAACTACTCTTCCGCAGCTATGTCAAAGATCTTCCGAAGCATTTTGTCTGTAGAGCTTCCGAAGGAAAACTAATTCTTCTGAGACTAAGTAGTTTTCCTTCCGAAGTATATGAAGAATTTCCAAAGGATAGAACAAAGTCTTCCAAAGACCAAGCAGTTCTCCTTTCGAAGTATTCACACTTAGAAGATCCAAGATAAAGTCTTCCGAAGAATAAAGTCATAAAGACCTGTAGAAGATTGTGAAGAAGTTGTTTCTTCCAAAGTATAAATGGTCTCGGAAGAACTTATTCTTCCGAAGCCATTTAGTTTCAGAAGAATCAACTATGATCCAGTGGACAAAAGTATGGTCTGTCTGACAGACTCTGATACACTGCATGGTGCTTTTCCTAACCCATGTAGTTAACCATACTTTAATCCGCTGTTCACCTTTTCAACTTAGTACAGATACCATTCTTAGTTGATGCCAAAAGGTAAGTCATGGACCTGTCATGACTACGTTATCTAGGATATTATTTTATCTTAGATACTTTACTTCTAGCAATGTAGTATTTGTCTAGTAGTAGATTTGAGCTGGTTTTCCAAGTATAAACGGCTGTAGATAGTAGTATATATAGTTTTTTATTGTAACTTATATAGCATGAGCTTAAGAGTCTTGTAATACTGAGTTGAGAAGTAATATATACAAGTATCTTGAAAACCATTCTCTTGTTCATTAACTTCGTATATTATTATCAACTTTAGTTTGAGATTCCGTGTTTTATCGATCCAGTGAGACTTAGTGAGTTCTGTGTTTAGAGTCAAACCGATCCTTGCACTTATTCTCTCACTAATTTAACTTGTCCGAACCTTGGGAAACTTTTTTGGACAACTATATGGTCGTGCTTAGTAGTAAGCCTTGTTGATATAAAAAACGCTATCGAAACTTTGATGATATAATTTCCCACTAGGCCCTAATTAGAACATCTTAAGATTATACTGGATACTAATAATGACATTGCTGCTTATAGGGGGACTAATGAATTCTTCATTAGCACCATCCACCTTATAAAACATCATAGGTGGGGCTAGGAAAATAAGTGGTTAGAGAAGGCCTAGAAATCCCTCACTCTCCCTTTTTCATAAAGAAGCCCTGCTCAACAAAGGCCCCTCTCTGATAAGGAAGAAAATGAAAGAATCAAACCAAAAATAATAATTCCAATTCCAATACTTGCCCATGCGTATTGTGTACTAACTACATGGTTGCCTTAACACATAACACAAAAATATATACTATAGAGTAAATTACCATTTGCATCCATGACGTTTGTTCATTTTAACAACTTGCATCCTAATGGTTTCAAAATTGCCAATGACCCCCTAATGTTTCATTTTTATATCCATTTATATCCAAAACCCTAAAACCGTTAGTTATTCCGTTAATTCTTTTATAAAAAGACTAAAATTCCCCTAAGAATTAAAATTAAAAATAAAAAATTATGGGACCACCTACATCTTCTTTTTTTTCTTCTTCTTTGACCACCATAAACACGCACCTACATCCACCACCACCCATCGACACCACCACCCACCACCCATCAACGCCACCACTCAAACCTTCTTCTTTCTCTTTTCTCTACATCCACCACCACCCATCGACACCACCACCCACCACCCATTGACGGAACCAACTATCAACACCATGAACACCACAACCCACTCCACCATCGACCTGCACACATCACCATAACCCCACTCCATAACAGCCGCCCTCACCACCACAACAGTCGTCATCCACCATCAACCAGACCCACTATAATCCCAAATTACCACTGTTCTAAGCCCTCCCTTCCTTCTTAGATCCATAATTTCAAGTTCTTTACTAGTGATAGGGCTGTTGTGGCAGCTATAGTAGTGGGGATGGGGTTGTGGTGAGGGGTGGTTATGGTGGTGGTGATGGGAACTGTTATGGTGATGACGGGGTGGTTATGGTGATAGGGGTTGTTGTGGCAGAGACCAAGTTGTTGTGGTGGTGGTGGTGATGGGGTTGTTGTGGTGATGACCGGGTGGTTGTGGTGATAGGGGCTGTTATGGCGGCCGGGTGGTTGTGGTGGTGGTGGTGATGTGGCTGCTGTAGTGGTGGTGGTGGTGATGAGGGTGGTTGTGGTGGTGGTGATTTGAAGAAGAAGATGTTGATGGATGAGACCCACAAGGTTTTTTATGTTATTATTTAATTTTAAGGGTAGTTTATTCTTTTCAATAATAATTTTAGCTGAAACATTAACAATATTAGTCGATTAGACTCAAATGGAGATAAAAATGAAACGACATAGACTCAAATGAAGATAACATGAAACGTTAGGGGTTAGATGGCAATCTTAAAACCATAGGGATGCAAGTGGTTAAAATGAACAAACGTCAGGGATGAAAATAATAATTTACTCTGTACTATATAATAAAAGAATGTTTGAATATGCCATGTATCATCTTTCTAGACCTTATCACATAATTTTTCTCTCCAAAAATGTAATATAGTCATTTGAGCATTTAAATAATTTTCTCTCCCTTATCAAAATTCAATATAATTACTAGCCTAAAAAACCCATGCATCATGGGTTGGATATAGAAAATATAAATCATAAATCTTTATATACTTATAATTACTGAATTGAGAAGTGAATTAAAAAAATATTAAATTGTTTCTTTGAATAAACACATATCGAAATGGTTTCTATAAAAGTGTGAATAAAATACTATTTTAATTACTGATTACAATAAAAGGGGTGAAAATAATTTGGACAGAAAAATAAAAATTTTGATAGTCTTAAAATTCTGCCAAGTATCATTTTGAAATACTCTTTTCTAATAGTAGCATAATTATTATATATATCTCTCTCCTCTCTCTTTCGCATTTAAATTTTCTCAAATCAAGGCTATTTAAAAAAGATTTTTAATGAATTTAAAAACCACATCTTTTATTGAATTTTTTTTATAAAATACGAAATGTTTCTAAGACATTAAACTTTCTAAAACAAAATATTTTATATAAGTCTTTTTAAATTTTTGTATAAAAATTGATCAAAAAACAAAAAAAATAATATAAACAAGATTTTTATAAAAAAATATTTTTCAATAACATTTTTTAAAAAACGAATGTTTTGAAAATAAAAATTTTAGATGTAAAAGTTTAATAAAAATAATTGTTTTATCAAATGAACAATTACCCATACGTAATTTCTAATCATATTTTGTTTTAAAGTATCGTTTTATTGTTCTTACTTTAATTAGTAACTATTGATCATTTTCTTTATTAAATCGCGTAATGCACGATTTTATAGCCTAGTTTGTAATATAACTAAAGTCATTGACGTTTATTCACATTAACAAATTATGTAAAATTTTACCACTTTTAATGTTACATATGTTATAATATAACTATAATTAACACAAGATTAGTGTTATAGCTTAAAATTTTTAGAGAGAATTGTAAGAGCAAGAAGAAGAGAAATGTATAAAATATGAAAATATATACAAGAGGTACATTTGCTCATCTACATTGATATGGTGTTTATATTACAAAAACCAATCATTTTGGTAGACAAGTAAAACTATTTTGTAGATAAGTACTATAGTAACTTATCTACAAGTTTGACAAATAGTTCATCAACTTGCTATGGTAATAATTCATAATACTCCTCCTTAGATAACACTTTTCAAACTTCAAGGTTGTAAGTACCACCTCAATAAGAACCTTTCTAAAGAAAAATCAAGTGGAAAGAACTTTAGCTAAGGAAACCAGAGTGCAACTTATAACTCCCCATCGAATTTTCTTCTATAGATCATCACATTATGTGTACGTGTCGCATGCCAATATCATGAAAATGTTTCCTGAAAGTTGTTGTAGGGATTGCCTTTGTGAAAGGATCAACTGAATTGTTGCTAAATTGAACTTAACTCATTCAACTTGTTTATCTTTAATAAGGTCTTGAGTGTATGAAAAGAATCTTGAAGGTATATGTTTTGTTTGATCACTTTTGATATACCCTTCTTTCATTTGTGAGACACAAGTTGCATTATCTTCATACATTGGTGTTAGATTTCTATCTTTCTCCGGTCCACAAGAAGTTAGTATAAGTTATGTTATAGACCTTAGCCATACATATTCTCTAAAAGCTTCATGTAGTGCAATGACTTTAACTTATCTTGAGGATGTTGCAACAAGTTTTTGTTTCTAAGATCGACATGAAATTGCAATTGTTTCATTCTTAAACATGTATCCAGTTTGCGATCTTACCTTATGAGGATCAGATAAATAATCTATATCTGCATAACCTACTAAACCTTCTTTTGAATCATTAGGATAAAACAAGCCTAAACCAACAGTTCCTTATAGATATCGAAAAATATTTTTGATCCCGTTCCAATATCTTTTTGTAGGAGATGAACTAAACCTTTCCAACAAATTAACTACGAAGGATATGTCTAGCCTTACAATTAGTAAGATATATAATAGCTCTACTTGCACTGAGGTATGGTACCTCTGGACCAAGAAGATTTTCATTGTCTTTATAGGGTTGAAATGGGTCATTATTAATATTGAGTGATCTAATGACCATTGGGGTGCTTAAGAGATTTGTCTTGTCCATACTAAAACAGTTTTAGAGCTTCTTAGTATAATTTGATTGATGCATCAATATTCCATTATGCATATGCTCAATAAGTAAACCAAGATAATATTTGGTTTTTCCAAGGTCTTTCATTTCAAATTTATTCTTTAAAAGAATATCTGTTTTATGAATTTCCTCATGCATCCCAATTATATTTAGGTCGTCAACATATACAACTATGATCATATATCCTGATATTTTCTTCTTTATAAAGACGCACAGACAAATAATATTATATGTATAGCCTTTACTTATCAAGTAATCACTCAAACGATTATGCCACATTTTTCCATATTATTTCAACTCATATAAGGAACTCTGTAATTTGATTGAATACATTTTCTTAGAATTTGAACATAATGCTTTGGGTATTTTAAAGCCTTTGAGAATTTTCATATAAATATCACTATCAAGTGATCCATACATATAAGCTGTAACGACATCCATAACACACATATCTAAACCTTTAGATACTGCTAAACAGATTAAATATTTAAAGGTTATTGCATCCATAACAAGAGAATATATTCTCTCATAATTAATTCCTGACCTTTGAGAAATACCTTGAAGTACTAGTCTAGCTTTATATCTTGTAACTTCATTTTTCTTAGTTTGTTTCCACTAAAAAACCAAATTGTACCCAACAGGCTTTACATCTGTAGGTGTTATAACAATGGGCCCATAAACCTTTCCTTTGTTAAGGGAATTTAGTTCAGCTTGGATAGCATCTTTCTATTTATCCAAGTCATGTTGATTTTAACAATCATTGACAGATTTCAGTTCAAGAAGATCGTCTCTGCTTATAATATCACTTGCTACAGAATAAGATAATATCCCATCAATATTTTCATTTCTTATTGGTTCCATAATGTATGTATATGACCATAATTGATTGACATCTCTTTGTTGACTTCTTTCTCAAGGAAAGTTTAAACACTTAGTGTGTTATAAGCATTACTTTCTATAAGGTTAATTTCCTTTAAAGGTATTCTCCTTTTTCGAGGATTTTTATCCTTTGATCCAATCAATCTTCCACACTTCAAATGTTTTCAAAATTCATGAGTCATATTTTTATCTATTTCCTTATTTGGAATGTCAACTTGAGCATGAGCAATAGCAGCTGGTATGTAAGACTTAGTTACTCTTTTTGTGCCAGTAAATGCATCAGGCAATTGATTTGCAATTTTTTGCAGATGTATTATCTTTTGATTATCTGTCTCATATTGTTTTATCCTTATATCAAAATTGTAACAATGAAGGCTCACCCCATAAGACATCATCTTGTTCTTTTTTCTTTTCTCCCCTAATGCAGTGAATATTGCCTCATTAAAGTGACAATCAATAAAATATGCTGTAAAGACATCACTTGTTAAAGGTTTAAGATATCTTCTCATGTAAGCTGCTTCATATAGAACATATATTCCTAGCTTTCTTTTAGGACCCATTTTTGTATGTTGTGATGATGTAATAGGAACATACACAACATATCCAAAAATTCTCAGGTGGGAAATGTTTGGCTCATCGCCAAAAACATGTTGTAAAGGATAATACTTATGATTTGCACTTGGTCTCATATGAATAATGTTCCTGCATGTAAAATCACATGATCCCAAATAGACGCAGGAATTCTTCTTATAATTAATGGTCTAGTTATTAATTGTAGATATTTGATTAACAACTTAGCTAAATCATTTTATATGTGTATATTGGATTGGGTTAAGGACTTAACAGGACATTTCTGTTTGAGTAACAGATAACAAATACAGAATCTAAGTTAACTGTTTTACTTAATAAACACACATACTATGAGTAATAATATAGACATATGATATTCTTTCAAAGTATACACTAGATTAATCATTTCTGAGTACAAATTGTTACAATCAATAGATAAACAAGTAGGCTAACAAGCTAACCTCAAAACTATACAAGTGAGAGGTATTTATACTATGAAAGCTAAATTAAAAGAATAAATCAATGTACATTTATTCCTGGTTTCAGAAAAGATACATACAACACAGACAGACAATCGTATATCAGAAATCAACTGCTTCAGTACTATTTTATCTACAAAAGATAGAACGCAGCAACAACCAATGTACTTTGTCACAGACAGTCTTGTCTAATGTTGCAATTGATCAACAGCTCATCCATTTGAGTATTGATCAGCAATTAATCAGTACATCATCACTTTTAGTGCTGATCAGCAGTGGTTCAACACTTGGCAGAACTCGGCAGTTGACAGCCAATGCTAAATCCGTGAGTTTTTGGTAGCTTCATCATCTTCATAAATTAACAAATTCCCACTAGGATGATGCTACTAAAACTCTTGATTATCCCTCAAGAATCCTTATCTGCAATAACTTATACATGTATCCTCTTATATCTCTTGAGGGTTGTTAAGAGATGGACTGACCAAGTCCTTCATGTTGTGCCAAGATAGTCTAAAAAGTTCATACTCTTTAACTTCAATTTTGCAGGACTAGCAAAGGTCAGACTGAAGGTGTTGGTTGAGGAATTATAACTCTAGTTAATGATTGGATCATGAATGATCAGTGGAGTCACATGTAGAACATCTTCTTCTTTATCTCCACTTTGTTCTACTTCAACTCTATTCCCAATCTTCATCTTTAGAATAGAAGCCATTGATTTGTACTTATCTAGCATGCCTTCATATTCCTTGATCAATGTGAATATCTTCTATAGGTCTACAGAGTTAAGGTTTAGAACTTCTAGCTTAATCAAGAAGAAAGATTTGGACTTGTTCTTTCTGTTAATGAAATTTCTCTCAGCCTTTAAGTCATATTCCTAATTGTTGAAGGATGAAGGATGAATCTACAGAAAACTTTGGATTTTAGCATTGGCCCTTAACTGGCGAATCAACTACCAAAGTGCATATGCTGAATGATTGCTGATCAGCATATGCCAGACAACTACTGAACTACATGTGCTGAAAGATTGCTTATCAGTATATACAGATCAATTGACGATCAACAGTGAACTCCATGATCAGCTAATAAACAGCTACTGAGAACAAGTGTGTCTATGCCGACGGTAGCTGTGTTTCACCTTTAGGAGACAACATAGTACTAAAGCTGCCAACTCTGATACACAGATTACCTGTTCTACTATAGTATCTGAACATAGAATAGTTTATTCTCATTGTTTAGTACAAAATCACTACACTTCTATAGAAGAGGCAAAATTTCTAAGCCATTTGATTGTATCTGCCCAATTGTAAACTTTGTACAAAACAGATTAATCAAGTGAATACTATGAAAGAACTCATTGTGTATTTATCTTTCCTCAAAGTATTTGTGTTAGGATATTAAGTAACTAACTTAGATTCTGCATTCGTTAGTTACTAATCTTAGAAGAAGTTCTTGTTTGTCTAAACTTTGAAATCCGGATGTCGGTCCCACCTCTGATAAAATGCCCAAAAAGGTAGTTTTCTTGGAAGTTGAAAATCTTCCGAAGGTAATTTTTGTTCGGAAGTTTTGAGAAAAAGCTTCCGAAGCCAATTTGGCTTTGGAAGATATTCTTGCAGGACCATGTAAGGGTACCTAGCACTTAGTTTCACACTGAGGAGAGATCTTAGATCACTTAACAATTCAAATAGAAAACTAGTAACTAGAGACAGATGATACTAGGAACACAAGTAAATTAAAGAGACAAAACTAAGAGCAACACAAGAACACAAGATTTGTTTTCAAGGATGTTGTATATTGATCTCAAGTTCTTTTACAAGTGTTACAAAGCATAAACAAATTACCAAGACCTGAGACACTTTTATACTACAACCTACAACCGTCACTTACATGTAAAGACAGTTGGGATTTGACTAATCTAGACAACAAGATCAATCTACAGTCAAAAGGCAGATTGCCTTTTGACTAGTGACTATGACATGCCATAACTCACTAACTTTTCCTAATACAAAAAGTCTACAGGAACAAGTAAGGTAAGTTACAGACAAAGACCATTCCTACTTTTTGATAAAGCATGGAAGTTACACCAACTTGTGTAAAGTAGGTGAACCACCAGAGCAGGCAACGGAAAGTGTGTTAGCTTTATCAAAAGTTGATTCAGAGAAAGCATATTTTCTTCTGTCCTCTGAAGAAATCAATCTTCACAGCTTCGGAAGACTTTGTCTTTAAAGCTTCAGAATATTTCATCTTTGGCTTCGGAAGATGCTGGTCTTTGGCTTTGGAAGATTTCACACTTAGAATATTTTTCTGTTTGAGTGTGAAACTTCCAAAGTAACTCCTTCTGAATTGTTAGCTTTGGAAGATCTTACACTTAAACACATTTGAGAGTGTAAGACTTCCAAAGCTAGTTAAATTTTGTTCCTTAGTGCATGTATGGAAGACTTGGTTGTTCTGGCTTGTTGGTTGCATCAGCCTCATAATCTTCAGATGATCTTACAAACTCCCCCTAGGCTGATGCTACCAAAATAGAGTTCTTCAGATTTTGATAGTCCACATTAGGATCCTCAGCATACCTTTCTTCATCATTAGGTCTGGATCCTTCAGACTAACATAGAAACTTCTCATGTCAAAGAGATCATGCAGAGAAAGTTCAAGCATGTCATTTATGAAGTAGACATGTTGTTCTCCCTAATCTCTTGTGACATACCATCTGTCTAGATCTTTAGGAAAAGTCCATGACAGAATTTGTCTTCCAGTAGCAAGAGGCACTACTATGTTTGGAGTTTGTTGAGAGACCTCTTCATGCACTCCCTCAGGATGCTCTGACTCATCCTGAGGTTGGGAGGTGGATGCCTTTCTTCTTTTTCTCTTTGAGGTTGATCTTCTGGCCATCGTTTTTCTTCTCTCTATTGATTTTAACTGAGGGGACTGGTCTTGAGTACCAGGTTGTTCAGTTGAGTCCCCCTCAGTTGGGATCTCCTCTCTCATAGGTTCAGAAGGAAAAAGAAGAGGACCTGCTGTGGATCAGAAGATGAAGTTGGCTGAGATGCAGCTCCAAGTTCAGGTTATGTTGTCTCAGTGGGTTCAACCTTCACCTCAACTTCGGGTTGAGCTGGACTTGGTGGAGAATGCAAGTCCACCAACTGTCCCTTCTTTATCTTCTGCTTGATTACCCTGATATGCTCATCCAATATGGATAGAGACATAGGGCCAAGCCTCCTTTCGGAGAATCTATACAGCTTCAAGAAACTCATCATCCTTTGTCTGTCAGCAGACTTCTTTTGGCTTTTATGGATGATGGCCCTTGACTTTAGCTTCTTCCCTTAATCATTTCCTTTTAGCTTGTTTTTCTCTTTTAGCTTTTTCTTCCATCTGCTTATTGTATTCAAACAATATGTACTCACATGGTAAGGGAAGAAGTGCATATGCCTGATAGAGACCTGTGGCACTCAGGTAGCTGATCATCTTTAGTCTTTCTTCTTCAGTTGTTACCTGAGGTTGTTCAGTGGCCACAGTCTTTGGCTCAGGACTTTCTTGAACTGGGGAGAGGAGATGAATGTTCTTGTAGAGTCTTTTCAGCCTCATTTCTTCTTTGTGCTTAAGGAGCAGTGCTGCATCCCCTGCTTCCTTCCTCTCCTTTGACAGCTCTGTGTCAGCCAGTTCATTCATTCATCTAAGTGGAGAGAGATGAGTTCATTAACATTATAGTTTGTGGTTCCCAGGTAGTTTAGCCTGGCTGCCCTTAACTCATCTTCCTGAGTGTTTAGCCTGGGGGCACCCTGATTGTAGCTTCATAAAACCCTAAGGAACCACTTGAACTCTCTCCCGAGCTTCGTTCCTCTCTCTCTTCTCCTCCTCAATCTCCTCAGAGTCATTTTCCTTTTGCCTTGTCGACCACAGGCTTTGGTGATTAGGCTGGAAAGAGCTTTGGCCTTCATTGTTTGGTTCAGCTGTCAAGCTCTGCCAGAGAGATTTTGTGAAACCCATCACCAGCTGGTGATTCACTGAGGGTAATGGGTGCAGAGGGAGATCCTGTCTCAAGGTTCAATAGGTTCACCTCTGCCTTCAGTCAAGTTTTCCCTTGAAGCTAATCTCCGGTCTACCTTACATCCAGTTGACCAAAGATCTCATTGCATCCTCTGTCTATATAATTTTGATCTCAATTTAAACTCTCTAGCACCCTATCTTGGATTCTTTCTGCCAATCTTGCTGCTTGTCTGTTATTGCTGGGTTGACAAGTGGTAGATCTACTAAGTTGATGCTCTCATAGTAACTCAGGTGTGAAATGTTGAGAACTTCTAGTTGAACCTGAGCTCTAGAGATCATAAGAGCTCTCCTATTACTATCATACCCCAACCCCAGATTGGGTTCTCAGAAGGGGCAGACATTGCTCTTGGTATTCCCTCCTCAAACAGTTATTGAATGAGTAAATGTAGATCACTGTCTAGAGGAGGTTGCTGAGTATGAACATCTGCAAGAGAGGATGGTGATTCCTTTATGTCCATACTTTGGGAAGAACTCCCAGGTTCTGTGATTATCAGAATTTTCTCCCCCTTTTTAGTAGCATCACCCTCTTGCATAGGTGAGCTAGGAGATTGATCCATGACATCCACAGGTTCTTGTGGACCTGGATGAGTTGTCCTCATAGGTCTCTCAGCTAACTTGCCCTTGAGATCGGTGATCTCAAGTTGCTGGTCATTTACCCTCTTCTGTAAGATAGTCACCTGAGATTCCAGGTGAGCTATCTTGAAACAAAATAGGTGAAAGATGTGACAGTTTGTGCACCTTTTGTTGTAGACTCCCCTTTTCTTCATATGAAGAATCATTGGGGATGAGAGAATTGGACCTAAGTCTTCTTCCTCACCACCAGCATAGGTTCTTGGCTGCTGGATTTCCCCTGCCTAATGACAACTTCCAGAGAAGTGTCAAGAGCCTGGGTTGCCATGGTAGAGGTCCTAGTAATGTTATCACTTGCAAAGGTGATAGCCTCTGCCATATGGATTTCTGAATAAGTTTAGGACTATCCACCTCAGTAGGGGGTTGCTGATGTGGGCTAGAGATGGGGGAAGCAGGAGTACTCATCTCTCTTTGAGTGTGGAAGAGAGGAGAGACTCATGGTACTCACTCAAGCCCAAATCTTTATCAGAATAGAAGTCAAGGTGGGAATGGGGCGGTTTAGATCAAGAGGTTGGGGATGGTAGCTTTCCCCTAAAGGTTGATCACTTGAGTTTAGAGACTCAAGTGATGGCTAAGGGTTTTTGGGTAATGAGCTCATCAGGCTGAGCATGAGGAACCTCAGCGCTGATTGGTTGAAAGATGGGAGTGGTCTGCTCCTCAGGGGAAGTGGGAGCTCGAGATTCCACTTCCTCCTGTATGGGTTCTGATATGGGGCCTGTACATGCTCAGTAGCAAGTGCAGGGGTTCGTTGGGATTTCTTTGTAGGTGATAATGATGGTAGGTTGTGTTTGAGGTGGTTGAGAGTGGAGGGTGTTGTTCAACACTAGCTGGTGCTGCTAGGTTTCACCCTGAGCAATGAGCTCAAACATTTTGGGACAAGGCTGTTTCTACCCCTAGAAGCCAACAGTTGGCTTCTCAAGATTTTGAAGATGCCGGGCCTATTTGTCCTATTTTAAGAATATTACCTGTTTCCCTCAACTGTGGTCCCATTCACAGTTGGAGAATGTGTTGAACATACCTGGGAAACATGTAATACTTCTGAGGAGTCCAAGTTGTAAGTAAATTAGTATATACAAACTGAGAGTACCTAACTTGACCCCTTGTACCATCCCATAGACTATAAAGGAGGTCTTCTGGAACTTGATCCCATCCTCCATGCTTGTTAGAAAGGCTGTGTATGACGACATGGAGGAGGTATTTCCATTAAGATGAGACCTTCCCCTTCCTGAAGGTTTTGACTGAGAAGTCACCTTCATAGCCCATCTGCTAAAAGGAGTGGTTGACAGCAGATTTAGGAAAGGACAGCTCACCTGCTTCATCATCCAGCTACAAATGGGTGTTTATGATGTCCATGGTGACCTCTTGAAGGTCCTCCAGAACTCAAGCAACTGATCCTCATAGAGAGGAGGATCAATTGTAAGGGAGGTGAAGTAGTGTGATGAAGAAAGGTACCTACACACATCTGAGAAGCTTGGATCCTTCTCAGGTGTAACAGGGCAACCTGATTGTGTTGCCTGTGTAGGTGAATGGAAAAATCAGGGTCGTTGCGAAGATCAATGTTGGCCATTTGAGGAAGCTTTTGCAGTGAAGAAAGGAAGAAGAAGATGAAATTTGGGGGTAAATTTAGGGTAAGGATCACTGAGAGTAGAGAGACGAAATAGAATATGACAAAAAGAGAAACTTTGAAATCCGCAAGTGGGTCCTACTTCTGAAAAAGTGCGCCATAAAAGTTAGTTTTCTTGGAAGTTGTAAAATTTCCAAAGGCAATTTTGGCTTCGGAAGCTTTGTAGCAAAGCTTCCGAAGGGTTTTTGCTTCGAAGATATTTCAAAGAATTTTGAAAATTTGGCTTCGGAAGAAGTGAACAAGTCTTCCGAGACTTAGTTGCTTTCGGAAGATATTTGTTCTTTGAATACATTTAAGTGCTTATATACAAATTTAAGCTTCGGAAGATACTCAAGAATTTCTTCGAAGGTAAATCTTAGATAAGCTGTTAAATGATTTAAAGACATAAATTTCTTTCGAAGACAATTTGAGTTCTTTTGAAGGTAAATTTAAATCTTATCAAACAAATAGCTTATGAGATAATACTTCAATTATAAAGTAAATTTTTTAAATTCCAACAAAGAAGTGAATAGGCTTATGTTAAGATTAGTTTGATCAATAAGCTTTTCAAAATTATCCCTAATCAGATGACTGATGTTGATTGTTTACTTGAGTCTAGGTTTTGTCACAAATCTAAGAATATCAATTAAAAGTAGTTTTCTTCCAAAGAGAACTAGCTTATGAGGTGATCTAAGGACAACGTTGGCACATAATTTTAGGAAAGAAAGTGATTAAGTTATTAAGAAAATCTATTCAAAGTAATCATCCTAATAGCTGATACAAGATAATTAAACTGTTCATCAAATGCCTTTGTGAATAGATCAGCATATTGTTATTTGTGTTAACTTGATTAGTTTGATCAATCCCTTTTCAAAATTATCCTAATCAGATGATACCTGATGTTGATGTGTTTAGTCCTGAGTGCTGCACAGGATCTCTGTAATAGAGATAGCACTGTTGTTGTCTATATGGAGGGAGTCTCCTTGAAGTTGAACCATAGTCTAGCATCTGATTCTGAATCCAAAGCACTTAAGCATAGCGCTGCAGCAGCAATGTATTCAGCTTCAGCAGTTGATACAGACACAGGATTGCTTCTTGCATTGCCAAGAGACTATCTTCCACCAAGGAATTGACATCCCCCAGATATGGACTTTGCAATCATGTTGCAGCACCATAATCACTATCTGTATAAGCATACAGATTAAAGTTGAATTCTTGGATACCAAAGGGCTAGATTTGGAGCACCTTTGAGGTATCTAAGAATCCTTTTGATGGTGATTAGGTGTGACATCTTGGGGTTGGCTTGATATCTTGCACATATACATGTGGCAAACATAATATCAGGCCTGCTAGCAGTAAGGTACATAAGTGACCAAAAAGCCCTGTGGAGATGTTCATCAACACACCCCCTCAAGATTAGGACCAAAGGAGTGGTTTCTGGCTATGGGTGTCTTTGCAACCTTATAGTCAGTCATCTTGAATCTTGTAAGTATGTCCTGTACATACTTTGACTGACTAATGAAGATGCCATCTTCAACCTGCTTCACTTGAATTCCTAGAAAGAAACTGAGTTCCGCCATGGTACTCATTTCAAATCTATTCTTCATCAGCATCTCAAAGTCTTTGCAAAGCATTATTTTAGCAGTACGATTTCTTTTGAAGAGAGTCCCATCAATAGTAACCAAAGTATGATCTACCATCTTGATGCAGTCCATATAGAGCTTTTCAAGCTTGCAGACATTGAACTAGCAGATATAAACTTCTTCATCAATACCCTATAGAAAACACATTTCACATCTGGTAGATGAAATCCCCTCCTTCTTGTTCCTGAATATCCATTTGGTACCTATGACAGTCTTCCCTTGAGGAAGAGGGCATAAGTTCCACACCTTCTGTTTTGATTTGAAGCACTCATCTTGCATAGCTTCAATCCAGCTTCCATCCTTCAAAGCCTCATCAACTTTCTTCTGCTCTATCTGGGATAAGAAATAAGAATGTAGACAAACATGGTTGTCATGAGTTTGTCCTCTTGTTCTTACCCTTGAGTCAATATTTCAAATGATGTTTGTGGTGGGTGTGACTTGTGGATCTGAAGTTGAGGGATCACAGCAAGTTGGTTGGACAGCTAAATTAGAGAAATTTTGATCTGGCAATGAGGTGTCTCCCACCACATCAGTACACTTATCAAGAGAAATTTGATCCAATGAGTGTATGACATCATTCATGTTGTCATCAATGGAGTGGTCATCAGCATCAAGAAATTCTTGATCACTATCACCACCTCCAGTCCTCCTGTATTAGATGTTCCTTCTCCTGAATTCTGAGCCTCTGAGCTTGAATTTGAAGGCAATTCAGTTGAATCAACAGTATTTTTCATGCTTGTGCTGATAGGAGCCTTAATTACAGGGTTAGTCACCACTAGAGCTGAAGTAGTCTTCTTGGTTGGTCTTCTCACCTCAAATCTTGGGTCAGGATCGCCTGTTGATATATTGTCTGTAGATCCTGAAACATTCTCACAAGATTTGTTAAACAGTTGGTAACTAAATCAAGATCAAACAACCAATCCGAACCAGAACCTTTAACACTGGGAGTGTTTTCATTGAAGGTCACATTGGCTGACTCCTTAATTATTCTAGTTCTGAGGTTGTATACTCTATTAGCCTTTGCTTGAGAGGAGTATCCAATAAAGTGTCCATCATCTGATTTCTCAGCAAACTTGGCTACTTGATCTTTGGTATTCAAGATGGTGCATGGACATCCAAATGACCTGAGGAAACCAATGAATGGTCTCCTTTTGTGCCACAGCTCATAAGGAGTCTTACCATGAGTCTTAACTACTAAAACTCTGTTTTGCACATAGCAGGCTATGTTGACAGCCTCTGCCCAGAAGGTGATAGGCAGTTTAGAGTCAGACAACATGGTTCTATCAGCCTTAATAAGTGTCCTGTTTTTCTTCTCAGCAACACCATTTTGTTGAGGAGTCCAGGGAGCACTATATTGTCTTGAAATACCCTTTTCATCACAAAATGTTTCAAGGATTTGGTTTCTAAATTCTGTTCCCTGATCACATCTTATGGTTTTGACCTTGTGATCACATTTATTCTCAATTTTCAGAATAAAGTTCTTCAAGATCTCAGGTGTCTCATCCTTAGTTCTAAGGAAGAAGACACAAGTGAATCTTTTGAAGTCATCTGTGGTCACTAAACCATAAGAGGTCCTTCCTAGACTCATTACACTGGTGGGGCCAAACAAATCCATATGTAACAAGTGTAGGGGAGTAGTGATAGAATTCATTTCCTTTGGCTTGTGAGACACTTTGTGTTGCTTCCCTTTCAGGCATGCAACACAGTGGTCATCACTTGTAAACTATTTCTTTGGCATTCCAGTTACCAAATCATTCTTAGTCAATTTATTCATGTTTTTAAAGATTACATGGAACATTCTTTTATGCCAAAGGAAAGATTCATCACTATTTGCTTTAGACAAAAAACAAGACACTTCTCCAGAGGAAGTTGTTTCTTGCAGATCCATCTTGTACATGTTCCCTCTCCTGGGGGCTCTGAGCAGAATATGCTCTTGAGGAATGTCAACCCCGGGCTTGAGAACAATGCACTTATGCTCAGTAAAGAGCATGTGATGTTTTTGGTCACAAAATTAGGACACACTCAGAAGATTGTATCCAAGCTCCTTGACGAAGTTTACCTTCTCAATGCTGAGCTTACCATTTGTAACCTTGCCCCTGCCAGTAATGTAACCTCCTGCATCTCCTCCAAAAGCAACTGGTCCTCTATCAAATATTTCAAAGTTTTGAAGTAAGGACTTATTGCCTGTCATGTGCCTGGAGCAGCCACTATCAATGATCCACACATTTTTGTTTGCCTTTGGCTGTCCCTACACAAAAAGATATGATTTAGTTACATTTGGAAACCCAAGCCTCATTGGTCTTGGGCTTGTTAAAATGAGTTGAAGGCAATGAAACAGTAAGTGATCCTATGTTCAGGTTCTGAGGATCATTTGCTGTTGCTGATGAAGAATCTTCAGTCACACGGTCTTCCTTCATCTTCCACACCACCTTTGGAAAATTTGGCTTGACCTTCAAAGCTTCGAAAGCTTTTGCAGCTTTGGAAGATTTGGAGATTGGACCTTTGAAAGATCTTGCTTTCACTGCAGCAAGCTTCAGTACTTCGGAAGCATTCCTTTCTTCTGAGACCAAAGTTTTTTCCGAATGCAATTTTTCACTTCCCTTCTTCTTCATTTTGGAGCTTCCAAAGGAAACAAAATTTTCTTTCGAAGCTAGCTTTTCCTTTATCTTCCCAGAAGCTTTCTCTTTAAACATATGGATAGTGCTTTTGGGATTGTAGATACAATCTTTAGTCAAATGGGAAGTACTACCACACATGATACATTCCATTTGCTTCCTTCTGGGAGTCTTCTTTTGAGAGCAAGACTGAACTTGAACACTTTCTTTCTCCAGCTTCTTCTCCACAGATGATGCAACAATTCTCTTAGGGAGAGACTTGCTCTTAGAGGAGGTTGGTTCAGACTGTGTAGCAGTGGTAAATAGTAATTCAGCCTTCTCTTTGCTGGAATGAGTTGGAACTATACTAAAACTCCTGGTACTAGAGTTTGTAGTTGATTCCTCAACTTTTACCACTTCAAACCCTGCAGAGATGAACACTTGTTTCTGCTTGGAGTCAAAAGTGGCCTTGATCTCTTCAGCCTTCTTTGATCTTCTCTTTGCTCTTCTGATCAAGTTCTTCCTCTTTGTCTTTGTCATACCAGCCTTCTTACTCTCCTCAGGAGCATGGTGACCCTTTTTGGATTGATTCTCTTCACTCATTTAGAGTCATTCCTCACCATCTTCTCTTCATCCTCTTCATCACTGGGGTCTATAGAGGACAGCTCATCTTGACCAGTTCCACACCTTGAAGATCTTACTGATAGTAGGGTGTGTGGAGGAGCTATCTCACAAGATCCCAATCCCTGCTTATTCTGATAACAAACTTTTGCATGCAGAGATGAGGATATTATGTTCTTAAAGGTCTCTTCTTCAAGAACATTTTTCTATCCTGGCTTTGCTGATCACAAGCTCAGCCTGGCATTCAGTCAACTTAGTAACAAGATCTTTTATTTGAGTCTTGTAGTTTGTTTGCTCATGTTTAAGAGTTGAAATTGTTTCTCTAGATCTTTTATTTTAATCATATAATCATTTTCAGCTCACTTAAAATCAGCTTTTAAAATGTTTAAAGACTCAATATCAGATCTCATTTCTAAGTTGTAGGACCTGTATCTATTTACTTTAGCAATACATTCAGGAGAGAAAAGATGTTCTAATACCTTGGCTTCATCATGGTCAGCCATGAGTGCTTGATTTGGAGAAGCATCTTCAGCTTGGAAGCTCCAGTCAAAGCCTCCTTCTTCAACAGCAAATGCAGCTTGCTGTCTTGGCTTCTTATTCTGGTGCCCTCCTTCAATGTAGTTTGGCCTGGATGATGCTTGGCCACCATTTGACTTAGGTGCCTTGCATTCTCTGGAAAAGTGTCCCATCTGGTTACAGTTGTAACACTTTACTTTGCTTTTGTCCAGCCCAAACTTGCCACTTGCTGCATTGCTAGGAAACCTTCTCCCAGTACTCTTGTAAAACTTCTGGGCTCTGTGAGTGAGAAGAGCCATCTGCTGGACTATCTCCATATATTCCAGATCATCTGGATGGATACAGTCCAGGTCTTTAAGAGTGAAGAGAAAGTTGCCTGAACTTTCATCAGTAGAGACAAAGGCTTGAGAGGAACTTGTCTCTTGGAAGGGACTTCCTTGGATGTAGCTCTCTCTGGGTGTCTCTGGGTGTCTCTGGGAAGGTGATGAAAGGACCCTTTTGTGAAGTTTCAGGGTAGCAGATAAGATGATGTTATGGTTCTCTGCTATCCCTTTCACCCATATGAAGGGCAGAACTCTGATGAGTATTGGAGTTACCAGATGAATTTTGCATGTTCATCTCCATATGGTATCCACTGAGTATCCCATACAACTCAGTGAGAGTAAGGGTCTTGAGGTTTTCAGTTCTTTTAATGACCACACAGTAGTGTGACCATTGTCTGGGAAGAGAGGACATTAACTTCCTAACAATATCCTTGTTCTCAATAGTTACTCCAACATCAGCCAGAGTATCCATAATCTCAACATACCTGAAGTATTGTTGAGTTATGGTTTCACCTGTCTTAAAGGTGAAGTTTTCAAACTGCTGCTTCAGGAGGTTCTTCTTGTTCTCCTTGGCTTCATTGGACCCCCATACATTAGTTTCAGTGCATCCCATAGCTGTTTAGCGGTCTTGTACTTCTTGAAACCTCTGTAGATGGAGTTTGGAAGAGCAGTTTGGAGGGCTGTCATGGCTTTCTGATCAATATCAATCCTTTTCCAGTCTTCATCAGAAAAGTCAGCCCTCTCCTTTGGTATCATGCCACCACCAGCAGCAGCTGAAGAGGTGCATGGTACATGAGGTCCATTGACAATAGACTCCCACATCCTGGAATCTTGAGACTTGATGAAGCCTTCCATTCTTTGGCACCAAGTGTCAAAATCCTCAGGAGTGATCAGTGGGGACTTTGTCATAGTTCCAGTTTCCATATCAGCCTTAGAGATAGCTGCCATTTGAAGAGTTAAGTGATGTGTGAATCTAAGAGGATTAAAGATGGTGAGATCTTACAATCAAGAACCTGGAATGCTCTGATACCAATTGCAGGACCGGGGTAAGGGTACTTAACACTTAGTTTCACACTGAGGAGAGATCTTAGATCACTTAACAATTCAAATAGGGAACTGGTAACTAGAGACAGATGATACTAAGAACACAAGTAAATTAAAGAGACAGAACTAAGAACAACACAAGAACACAAGATTGGTTTTCAAGGATGTTGTATATTGATCTCAAGTTCTTTTACAAGTGTTACAAAGCATGAAGAAATTACAAGGACTTGAGACACTTTTATACTACAACCTACAACCGTCACTTACATGTAAAGACAGTTGAGATTTGAATAATCTAGACAACAAGATCAATCTAAAGTCAAAAGACAGATTGCCTTTTGACTAGTGACTATGACATGCTATAGCTCACTGACTTTTCCTAATACACAAAGTAAGTAAGGTAAGTTACAGACAAAGACCATTACTACATTTTGATAAAGCATGAAGTTTCACCAACTTGTGTAAAGTAGGTGAACCACCAGAGCAGGCAGCGAAAAGTGTGTCAGCTTTATCAAAAGTTGATTCAGAGAAAGCATATTTTCTCTGTCCTCTGAAGAAATCGGTCTTCACAGCTTCGGAAGACTTTGTCTCTGAAGCTTCGGAAGATTTCATTTTTGGCTTCAGAAGATGCTGGTCTTTGGCTTCGAAAGATTTCACACTTAGAATATTTTTCTGTTTGAGTGTGAAACTTCCGAAGTAACTCCTTCTGAACTATTAGTTTCGAAAGATCTTACACTTAGACACATTTGAGAGTGTAAGACTTCCAAAGCTAGTTCATTTTTGTTCCTTAGTGCACGAATGGAAGACTTGGTTGTTCTGGCTTCTTGGTTGCATCAGCCTCATAATCTTCAGATGATCTTACACAAACCTCCCATGTTTACTCCAAATGACTATGATACCTAGAAAATCTGAATGGAGGATTTTATAAGTAATCAAGACATAAGACTTTGGCTCTTAATTCTGAATAGACCATATGTCCCCATGGTCCAAGCTGCTGGTGAAAGTGGAGCAATGATTTCCAAAGATCCTACAACATACTCAGATGAAGATCTAAAGATAATGGATATGGATTCAAAGTCATTGTGGCTGATCAGAATGAGTATAACAACATCATACATGGCCTTAGAAATTCACAACTGCTCAAAAGTTATGGGAAGATTTAAAGGGCAGATTTGAAGGAACGGAGGACATGAAGGAAAACAAAAGAGATTTCTTGAAACAGAAGTTCAAAAATTTTGGTTTCATAAGGGGAGAAATCATGACTGCTACATATCTTAGATACGTTGAATTTATAGACTCTCTAAATGAAGCTGGAGTGAAGATAGAGAATAACAATATTCTTAGAAAGTTCTTAAGATCCTTACCAAAGACATTGATAGTTTATACTATGTCCATCTGAAGAACTGAGAATCTGAAGACAATGACTCTTAAGGAGTTATATGGCATCCTCAGTGCTTATCAAAAGGAGATGGAAGCAGATGAAGAATCCCTGGGCAGATCTTCTAACCCCTTAAAGTCATCAGCTCTCATGGCCCCTATACATAAGACAGTTCATTATCACTCTCCCTTCTAATCATTCTCACTTCCAAGTCTATTAAACTCCCTTGGTGACTCATCAAGCACCTATGATCACCTACCCTAAATCTCCAACTTCTGAATCTTAATCATCACCAACATTCAGCAGATGGAATCAGCCAACCTCATCATCCTTTTCACAATCATATCCCACAAACTCTGCTTTCATCAAGTACCAAGCCAACTTCTTTCAACTCTCTGAAGAAGATCTGGAGTGTATTCATCCAGATGACCTTGAAGAAATGGATATCAACTACAGATAACAATGATATCCTTCAGGGCCAAGCAATTTCAATAGAGAACTGGAAGAAAATTCCTGAAGTAGAGAAGATCAGGATTTGGGTTTGACAAAAGTAAGGTGAAATGTTTCAACTACAAACAGCTGGGACATTTTTCCAATGAATGTAAAGCACCAAATTCCAACCCATCCCCTCTAAGCTCATCAAACCATTCATAACACTCAACTCATCAACGTCCTTCCTCTTCATTCAGCAAAACAAATACAATAGTTGTAGCCTCAGGAGAAGAGGTGATAGACTCCCATCAATAATGCATTGATGGCTGGAAGCTCAACCTCCCTACCTTAGGTAACTTTTGAACCCTGCTGTACTCCTAAATGCATAGCTAAGGTTAGCTTGTACAGAAATCACCATTTGGATCTCATGAAAGATGTTGAATCAATCAATCTTCTTAAAAGTAATTTTAAAAAAATGATCAAACTCAAAAAGAAAAAAATAGCTAGAAAAGATGGTTTTACAACTAAAACATGAACAAACCAACTTAGAAACCCAAATTGACGATCTTCTAAGTAGATTAAAATTAGCACAAGGTGATTTAGCAATAACTAAAACCTATGCTGATAAATATAATATTTAAACTGAAAACTTTGAAAAATTACTTGCCTTTACTAGAAACTCCAAAATGTTGTATCAAACTAAGACAGGTTTAGGGTATAATTATGTAGAACCACCAATGATATACACTCCCACATATACCCCTAAGTGCAATCTTGAGGTAAAGAAGCAAGCATCTGCTTAATCCATTTGTACAAAGATATAGCTAAAAAGATTGGGACAGAAGAGAAGGAGAAGAAAGATGGAATAGTTGAGGATGTAGATGAAAAGGAGGAGAAGAAAGAAAAGGAGGAGGAGGAGAAAAGAGAGGAGAATGATAGAAGGAGAGAAGATCTGAAGGCAACATCAAAGTAGGATGTGGTTAGGAAGATAAAATTTGTAAAAGAAAAGCCATCTTCCGAATCACACCAGCTATCTACCTAGTCAGAGTCCTCCACTAAGACAATTGTGGATCATATGAGGCTGGTGCAACCAAAACAACACTTAGAAGATTTTGATGTACAATTAAAGTGGTCTTCCGAAGACAAAGCTGCTCTTCCGAAGACAAGTCAAAGATCTTCCGAAGCTCAAGGTTGAAGAACTTCCGAAGTAAGAACTCAGTCTTCTGAGACTAAGTAGTTCTCCTTCCGAAGTATACAACTTAGAAGATCCTAAAGACAAATTCTTCTGAAGATTAAAGTCCTGAAGACTTGCAAAAGACTTGGAAGAAGTTAATTCTTCTAAAGTTCCCGAAAGCTTGATGCAAATAAACGAATTTTTGTTCTACGTCTCCGAGTGATATATCCCCTTCTAAGCCACGAAAGGACTTATTCTTCAGAAGCCATTTAGCTTCGGAAGAACCAACTATGAACAGGTAGGCATAAGTATGGCCTGTCTGACATCTACTGCAACCTCTGATATACTACATGGCGCTTTCTCACGCCCATGTTGTTGACCATACTTTTATCTACTGTTCACCCATTATCAGTTAGTAGAGTTGCCACTTTTAGTTGGTGACCAAAAGGTAAGTCATGGACCTGTCATGACTACCTAATCTAGGATAATATTTTATCTTAGATACTTTACTTCTAGCAATATAGTATTTGTCTAGTTGTAGATCCTAGCTGGTTATCTATAAGGCCCCGTTCCCGAAACGCTTACAGTTGGTCAATCATCGCATAAATAATATAAAACACCTCATTTTGCAGCGGAAATATAACTTTTCATTTATAAATAAAAACATGTCAAATTGTCATATCATTTCATTTACATCCCAAAAATTGTATTAATGCAATAACATTCTCAAAATATGGATGCTAGACTCGAATCATCCCCAGGAGCTTATGCATCCGTGCCTCACCACCTCAGCATCAACGATTACCTGCCAACTGATATGCATATAAAAAGGTAGCGACACTGAGTGAGTTCTAGTTTATATAATAAAATACTTTACTTTTGATAAAACATTTCCTTTACTTTCGTACGTGATCACACATCATACGTACATCTTGATAATAATCATTTATTATCTTTCATCATCGTTTATAATCGTTCGTTTCGTACTTTCTTTAATTAAAATCTTTCATTTTCTTTATGGATCGGCCATATGCTCAACTCCAAAATTATGCACAAAGCTGGTACTTTATCGGGGCTTGTAAACAAACCCCTAATCATTGTGCACAAAGCAGATACACTGTACACGAAGCAAATACATTATGCACGAAGTAGATATATTGTGCACGAAGCACTTACATTATGCACAAAGCGGATACATTGTGCATGAAATCATGCACAAAGCAGATACAATATGTACGATGCACTTACATTATGCATGAAGCAGATACATTATTGGGGTAAGAGACAAGGATCCCATCATTCATTACTCCCATTTTAGTCATTCATTATCTTCCATTTTCATTACATAATACTTTACGTACATAACATATCATGCCACGTAAAGTCACATCATGATACATAACAAGAAGTATATCATAACAACAACCCATAAGAAAGGGATATAACATCAACGAGCATAAACCTCCATTAAACATAAGTACTTAACACTTAAATTCTATTCCCAAAGTTTTAGAATAATTCTAACTGTCTACAGCGCATGAACAAGTGTACAGCGGACAGTTTAAATTTTTCTAAGTGTCCACAGCAGACAGCCAAAGTCCACAGCGCATGACTAAAACATTCCAAGTATCCACAACGGATGAACAAAGTCCACAATGGATGAACAAGTCCACAGTGGACAATCATAAAATTTCCTAAGTGTCCAGAAAGGACATGTAAAGTCCATAGCGGACAACATAAAAAGTTCTAAGTATTCACAGTGCATACCTAAAATCTCTAAGTGTCCACAGCGGACATGCAAAGTCCACAGCGGACATGAAAGTCCGCAGCGGACGACATTAAATCCTTCTAAGTATCCACAGCAGACAATCAAATGTCCATAGCGGATAGTTCTTAATTTCTCTAAGTGTCCAGAGTGGACATACAAAGTCCACAGTGGACAACATGCATAATTTTTCTAAGTGTCCAGAGCGGACATACAAAGTCCACAGCGGACAACATGCATAATTTTTCTAAGTGTCCAGAGCGGACATAGAAAGTCCACAGCGGACACCAAGTCCTACACCTGCGATCAACCTATGCAGTTTCTAAACCCATACATCACATCTAAACACATACTTAGCATGGATCTACCAGTTCACACTTAAAACATCACAAACAGCCATACAACAATATGGAACTCCTTTAAAACATACATCAACCATACACAGTCATACTTTTCATAAAAGAAAACATAGTTTGGTGAAGAAACATTTTTTTAGTATGCATAACAGCCCTAAACAAGTAGAAAGCCGGTAAAAGAGGGGGATCTAGAACTCACCTTAAACAACTTTCGAGTAGAACACCTCAAACCCGAGAGAAACTTGGAGTTCTAACACCTAAACACACACATAAAGAGGCAACTAACACTTAGAAACAAACAAAGATCGGTCTAGAAGTTAAAACCCAGCTGAAACCGAGAAGAAAAGTCTTTGAAATCTCACCTTCTTGAAGAACTTTCCACTTTCTCTCTCTAAAAACCGGATGGGAACTTCTTCTTTCTTTTCAGCCAATAATGTGCATGAGAGAGGGGGTATGGGTACCCTTAACACTTTTTTTTGAACCCATTATGGGCAGGTTTGCCCCTTGCACACTTTTAAGCCCTTGGTTAGAAATAATACCCTTTTTTCTCCCTTACTTGCTTTTCTATTCTTTTTCTGAAATTTCCGGGTGTTACAAGTCCACCCCCCTTATATAGGTTTCGTCCCCAAAACCTATCACTCCTTAAAGAGATCTGGGTAGTGCCATCTCATTTCTTCCTCTGACTCCCAAGTGGCCTCCAATTCTTCAATGCAAAGACCATAGCCGCCACTTTAGAGAAGTTTTGGATAAATCTCCTGTAGTAACCTGCCAAACCCAAGAAACTACGAATCTAGGATGGCGTCTTTGGAGACTTCCATTGCATCATCGTCTCAACCTTTTCAAGGTCTACATTAATCCATTCAGGATTAACCACATGACCCAAAACTGAATCTCGCATAACCGGAACACCCACTTGGAGAACTTGGCGTACAGCTTCTCTCTTCTAAGCGTCTCCAACACCTCACGGATATGACTAGCATGCTCTTCTTCGCTCTTCGAATAAATTAGGATGTCAACGATAAACACTATCACTGATTAATTTAGCATAGGTCGACACACCCGATTCATTAGATCCATAAAAGCAGCTGGCGCGTTGGTTAAACCAAATGACATAAAGAGAAACTTGTAGTGTCCATAACGTGTACAAAAAGCTGTTTTAGGAATATCCTGCTCCTTACCTTCAATTGGTGGTAACCAGA
Organism: Flaveria sonorensis; assembly: GCA_025506505.1. Classification (NCBI taxonomy): domain Eukaryota; kingdom Viridiplantae; phylum Streptophyta; class Magnoliopsida; order Asterales; family Asteraceae; genus Flaveria; species Flaveria sonorensis. The sequence goes on along the minus strand of CM046429.1, from coordinate 37,575,462 downwards.
TCGGAGATCTATCCTCGAGAACCACCTGGCACCTTGGAGCAGAACGAACAAGTCATCAATCCTCGGTAACGGATATCGGTTCTCCACAGTCAACTTTTTCAACTCACGGTAGTCAATGCATATCCTCATTCTACCGTCCTTCTTCACAAACAAGACCGGAGCATCCCCACGAAGAGATACTTGGTCGAATGAACCCTTACCTAATAGCTCTTGCAGCCGAGTCGTCAATTCCTTCATCTTAGCATGGATCTACCAGTTCACACTTAAAACATCACAAACAACCATACAACAACATGGAACTCATTTAAAACATACATCAACCATACACAGTCGTACTTTACATAAAAGAAAACATAGTTTGGTGAAGAAACATTCTTTTAGTATGCATAACAGCCCTAAACAAGTAGAAAGCCGGTAAAAAAGGGGGATCTAGAACTCACCTTAAACAGCTTTCAAGTAGAACACCTCAAACCCGAGAGAAACTTGGAGTTCTAACACCTAAACACACACATAAAGAGGCAATTAACACTTAGAAACAAACAAAGATCGGTCTAGAAGTTAAAACCCAGCTGAAACCGAGAAGAAAACTCTTTAAAATCCCACCTTCTTGAAGAACTTTCCACTTTCTCTCTCTAAAAACCGGATGGGAACTTCTTCTTTCTTTTCAGCCAATAATGTGCGTGAGAGAGGGCGTATGGGCAACCTTAACACTTTTTTTTGAACCCATTACGGGCAGGTTTGCCTCTTGCACACTTTTAACCCCTTGCTTTGAAATAATACCCTTTTTTCTCCCTTACTCGCTTTTCTTTTCTTTTTCTGAAATGTCTGGGTGTTACATTATCCAAGTATAACCGGCTGTAGATAGTAGTATATATAGTTTCTCATTTTAACTTTGCAACTATGCTTGTAAGAGTCTTGTAATACTGAGTTGTGAAGTAATATATACAAGTATCTTGAAAAACCACTCTTGTGTTTATTTGTTTTCATTAACTAATTATATTACTTGTGAACTTAGTTAGAGATTCTGCTTCATCAAACCTGAGATTAAGTGAGCTTGTGAGATAAACTTGTGTTGTGAAACCAATACCAATCCTGCAATTGGTATCAGAGCTTTTTAGGCTCTTGATTGTGAGATCTAACCATCCTAAATCACCCTTTTTTCCTCACACTTACTCATTTCACTCAAATGGCTCTTAATTAGAAATTTTTTGAGTCTGAGATGGGAACCTTGACCAAGGCTCCTATCATCACCCCTGATGACTTTGGAACCTGGTGCAAATGTATTATAGGCTTTATTAAGTATCAAGATAGTCGCATGTGGAGATCAGTCACTCATGGTCCTTACCAACCTAAGGTGGAATCCCCAGCTGGTAACAGTGCCATGATTGAGAAAGATGTTGAAGACCACTCTGATGAAGACTTTAAGAAGATGGACACTTACTACAAAGCCATGACTGTGTTGCTCACAGCTATACCAAACTCCATAATGGTAGGCATTAAGCAATGCGAGACTAACAAAGAACTATTTGATGCTTTGAAGCTGATGTACTCTGGTTCTACTGAATCCAAGGAGAGCAAGAAATATATGCTAAAGCAAAAGTTTATGAACTTCACATACATTGTCGGTGAGACCTTGAGCCAACAATACTTTAGGTACATGGACTTGATCACCTCTCTTCAGTCTATAGGAGTGGTTCTTGAGAAGAGAGACATAGTGAGAAAGTTCATGAGTGTACTTCCTCATGAGTGGACTTTCTACTGTGTCTCAATCAAGAGAACTAAGAATCTCAACAATCTCACCAGGACTGAACTATATGGAATCCTTGATGGATACTGTATGGAGATGGAAACTTAGAAAGGCCATTAGATGAACAGAACCTTAAACGTTCCTGTTAGCAATCCTTTACATGTTACTGAAGGTTCAAGAGCTCCCCAGCCTTAATTGCACCTGAACTACCCCTAATAACCATTATCCTCTTCTAGGCCATACATCACATTCCCTGAGACACCCAGGTCTCAACAAGCTCAACAAATTCCTTTCTAGGATAGTTGTGCTTTTGTTTTAGGGAGTGATAACTCTAGATATTTTCAATTTTTCTTTGATGATCTAGAGTGTTTTTAGCCCCGATGATGTTGAGTATATGGACATTGTCCAGGAGATGGCTCTTCTGACTTGCAGAGCAAAGAAGTTCTTTAAAAGAACTTGAAGGCAATTCCCTCAGAACCCAACCATCAACAAATTTAGGTTTGACAAGTCAAAGGCCAAGTTCTACAACTGCAACCAGCTTGGTCACTTTGCAGGGGAATGCAAGGCTCCTAGATGTAATCCTGGAGCAGCCCAAGCCTCCTAACATTCGGCTACCCTAAAAGCTGCAGCCAAACCTATTGAACAATAGACTGCAGCTGTTGCTAAAGATGTTGATTGGAGCTTCATGGTGCAAGATGTCACTACTGCTCAAGCTTTAATGGCAAAAACTGAAGACAGTAATATATATGAACATCTCTGTACTCCAGCCTGTATTGCTAAGGTTAAGTTGTATCAAGACTACAACATGGAGTTTAAATCTGATATTGAGTCCTTAAACATGTTAAAATCTGATTTTAAGAGAGTAGAATCTAACTACAAACTCAAAATTGAAGAGTTAGAGAAAACTATGTCCTTTTTAAAACATGAACATTCCAACTATAGAGCTCAAATAAAAGATTTAATATCCAAGTTGACTGAGGCTTAAGCCCAGCTTATAATAGCTGAGGCTAAAGCAAAGAAGTATGTCATTCAAGAACATAACTTCAACACGATCATTACATTATCCTCCCACTCAAAGGTGTGTTATCAAAACAAAAGTGGGTTGGGAATTAATGAAATTGCTCCACCACACTCTTATGTGTCTGTTAGACAGCCAAGATGTGGTACTGATGAGCAAGAGGTTCCTACTGCTAACCCACAACCCAATGAGCAGAAGAATGATGCAATGATGGTGACTACCACAGGGAAGGATAAGGTAGAAAACCTCATCCCCGTAGCTTTTGATCAACCCCTAACCACCAAAGCCAGAAAGAACAAAATCAGGGCAGCAAGAAAAACTGCTAAGGTGGTGGCTGAGACTAAGTTGAAGATAGACTCAAGGCAAAAGGGTGTATTCATCTCAGCTAGATTCCAAGTGGTTGGAAGTTTTGATTCAGGAAAAGAGTGTAGTACCAGCACTCCTATCTAGTTAAAGGATCAAAAATTGAAGGGGAAGGCTGTTGAAGAAGAAAAGAAGTGCAAGAAACAACAACCCTCATGCCCCATCAAGAAAAACATTGAGTGCATAATTTGGGGTCTGCATAACCACATGGCTAAAGATTCTTACTACAATCCAGCAAGCACACATTATGCAACCAATGTTATGAAAGAAGGAGTCAAGGATGGTTTCACATTTGGACCTTACCATATGGTCCAACTGTTAAGGAAAGGAAAGCTTGTTTCTGAAGCCAAGTTACTATCGGAAGAAAATCATTCTTCCAAAAGGAAAATAGCTTCGGAAGAAAAGCTAAAGAACAAAAAAAGAAACAAAAAGGATCCTTTGAAATCTTTGGAAAAGAAGACTACTTCGGAAGAAAAGGTGGTGAAAACTTCTTTCAAGAAGAAAGAAGCCTGGGAAGCAAGTCCTGTTGCTCAAGCCTCATCAGGCTCATCTACAATGATCAACCAGAGGATGGAATGGAAGATCAGAAAAGATGTTGCAGCCCAAGTCTCTTTTTCACAAACCAAAATTGAACCCCCATGCATACATTTTGGTTTAATTATATCATCTATATTGGAAGAACCCAAGACCAACAAGGATTGGGTTTCCAATAGTAACTAATCTTCTCACCTTATGTGCAGGAACATCCGTATGACAAGAATGGAAATATATGGATTGTGGATAGTGGATGCACCAGGAACATGACAGGGAGCAGTTCTCTCCTACAACAATTTGAACATTTTGATGGAGGTCCTGTTTAGTTTGGAGGTGAAGCCAAAGGATACATTTCTGGTAGAGGTAGTGTATCCAATGGTAAGTTAAAAGTTGACAAAGTAAATTTTGTGAAACAGCTTGAACACAATCTCTTAATTGTTTCTCAATTCTATGATCAAAAGCACCAAATGCTTTTCACAGAGCATGAGTGCATTATCCTCAAACCCGAGATGACAATTCCTCAGGAATTGGTGCTTTTTAGATCTCCCAGGAAAGGGGATATGTACAAGCTGGATATGAACAATGCTTCCCCACTGGGTGAAGTATCATGCCTCTTTCCAAAGCTAATAGTGATGAGTCAACTCTTTGGCATAAAAGAATGTAACATGTTAATTTTAAAACCATGAATCAATTTGTTAAAAATAATTTGGTACATGGTATGCCTAAAAAGGAGTTTTTCTGTTAAGATAATTGTATTGCTTGTCTGAAAGGGAAGCAACATAAGTTCACTCACAAATCCAAAGAGGTTAACTCCATCACCACCCCATTACACTTATTGCACATGGATCTTTTTGGTCCTATAAGTATAATGAGCATTGGAAGGAAATCATATTGTCTTGTGATTGTTGATGAATTTACAAGATTTACATGGGCTTTCTTTTTAAAAACTAAAGATGAAACTGCTAAAACTTTAAAATCTTTTATTCTTAAATTGAAAATCAGAAGGATCACAAAGTAAATATCATTAGAAGTGATCAAGGGGCCGAGTTTAAGAATCAAGTTCTTGACTCATTCTGTAACTTAAAGGGGATTGCTAGACAATACAGAGCTCCTAGAACTCCTCAACAAAATGGTGTTGCTGAGAGGAGGAACAGGACACTTATTGAGGCTGCAGAAACTATGTTAGCTGTTTCAAACCTGCCTCTAACTTTCTGGGTAGAAGCAGTCAGCACTGCATGTTATGTGCAGAACAGGGTTCTCATTGTTAAGTCCCATGGAAAGACCCCCTATGAGCTATGGAACAAGAGGCCACCGTTCATTGGCTTTCTTAGGTCCTTTGGCAGCAATTGCACAATACTTAACACAAAAGACAATTTAGCAAAATTTCTAGAAAAGTCGAATGATGCTATCTTTGTTGGATATTCCTCAACCTCTATTGCTTAAAGAGTGTATAATATTAAAAATCAACAATTTGAGGAATCATCCAACATTGTTGTCAATGAGCACACTCCTTATGTTAAGGGAAATGGTCCTGATCATATCTTTAATTTTGAATTGTTTAAACTATTCTAAACCATCTTGTGAGAATGTTTCAGCTGGAACATGAACTCAAAGTGATCCCTATAAAGATCAACTGTTTGAGTTACCCAGACCTATTCCTAGTTTTCCAAGAAGAATTGAAGATCAAGCTCCATCAACTGGAATTCCTGAAAGCATGAATATCTCAGGAAACAAGGGAGCGTCAACAAGTTATCAGCCAACTGAGCCTAATTACTCAACAGCTGACAACTCCAGCATTCAACACCAAGCTGATGAAGACATTGATCTGGAGGAATAGGCAAATGTTGATGCTGCTTCATAGCAAAATACCATTGATTCTGTCATACATTCATTCAATCAGTATTCATTGAATGAGTGTGAGACATCAGGTCATGGTGTTCAAAATCTTGAGCAAAACTTCTCAAACCTGGATCTATCTATGCAACTAGATGTGATTCCTAGGCTTAGGATACACACCATTCCTCCCACTGAGAACATCATTGGGGATGTCTCAGAAGGTGTGAGAACAAGAAGTCATACCCACAATGGGAATGTCTGCACGTACTCATGCTTTCTCTCTCAAATGGAACCTAAGAAGGTGGAAGAAGCACTCAAGGACAACAATTGGGTTGAAGCAATGCAAGAGGAGTTGCTTCAGTTCAAGAGGCAAAAGGTATGGAACTTGTGTCCATTACCACCTAGCCAAGTCCCCATTGGCACAAAGTGGGTGTCAGAAACAAAAGAGATGATAAAGGTTTGATCATCAAGAAAACAACAAGACTTATTGTTTAAGGATACACACAGGAAGAAGGCATAGATTCGACTGATGTCTTTGCACATGTTACAAGACTTGAGGCTTTGCGAATCTTCCTTGCTTTTGCAGCATCCAAGAACTTCACAGTCTATCAACTTGATGTCAAATGTGCATTTTTGTATGTGGATATTGATAAAGAAGTCTATGTGTGCTAGCCACCTGGATTTGAAGACCCAAAGCACCCTAACTATGTGTGCAAACTGGATAAAGCTCTTTATGGTTTGCATCAGGCACCAAGGCTGTGGTATGAGACACTGTCTCAATTTCTTCTGAAGAATGGCTACACCAGAGGCACCATAGACAAGACATTATTCATAAAGAAGTCTAGGAAAGACATGTTGCTTGTTCAAGTCTATGTCGATGACATCATATTTGGATCCTCAAATGACCAAATGTGTAAAGACTTTGAAGGCATCTTGAGAAAGAATTTTAAGATGAGTTCCATAGGAAAGATGGATTTTTTCCATGGAATTCAAGTGAAGCAAATAGAAGAAGGGTTCTTCATCAATCAATCTAAGTATGTTAAGGACATCTTAGAGAGATTTAAGATGAAAGATTGTATGCCAGCCAAGACACCTATTCCCAGAAATCACAATCTTTGTCCTGATTTTGAGGGGGAGGATACTGATCATCATTAGTACAGGGCAATTATTGGGTCTTTGATGTATCTGACCTTAAGTAGACCTAATATCTTGTTTGCAACTTGCATCTGTGCAAGATATCAGGCTGCTCCAAAGTTGTCTCACCTAATTGCTGCCAAGAGAATCCTTAGATACCTCAAAAGAGCTCCTAAAATAGGCCTTTGGTATCCCAAGAATAACGATTTTAACCTTTATGGTTACACGGACAGTGATTATGGTGGCTGCAACATCAACAAGAAATCTACATCAGGTGGATGTTAATTTCTTGGTGGAAGGATCTTCTCCTAGAAATGCAAGAAGCAATCATGTGTATCTACATCTACTGCTGAAGCTGAGTACATTACTGCTGCAAGCTACTATGCTCAACTGTTTTGGATTCAGAATCAGGTACTGGATTATGGTTTTGACTTGATGGAGACCCCTATCCATATAGACAACAAGAGTGCCATATCTATCATAGAAAATCCAGTCAAGCACTCCAAGACAAAGCATATGGACATCAGGTACCATTTCATTCGAGATATTCATGAGAAAAATCTAATCAAACTAGTCAAAGTCAATTCGAATGAACAATATGCTGATTTGTTCACCAAAGCCTTTGATGAACAAAGATTCAAGTATTTAATTATAGCTATTGGGATGATTAATATTGACTAGTCTTTCTCTTCTGAAAAACCTCTTTAAATGTGTCTTGACTAGGTTGTCTATATATAATCTAAGCCCTGTTACAAGAAGGTTTTCTTCAAAAATTTTCTAAGTATGAATTCTTCCGAAGAGAAATTTACCCTTGGAAGAGATCTTTATCTATCTTCCTAAGGTAAATTCCTCTACATAAATATTCTCTTCCGAAGAGTTTTTGGCCTCGGAAGAACATTTAATCATAGATTAAATCTACTTCCGAAGCTTACCAACTTCTTTTATCGGAAGAAGATTGTACTCTCAGAAGCAAACTTGTCATTGAGACATGGTTTGATTTTGGAAGTAAAAAAATGGCTTTGAAAGACAATACTAAGAAACAAAAGCGTTTTCTCTCGGAAGCAATTTTACCTTCGGAAGAAAACTTTTACTGTGTAATGGAAATCTTTGGGCCCCACTTTGTAAAAAGTAAGATTTTAATGATGATTGTCAGAATATTTTAAATGGTTTATCTTACCACCCCTGTCAAATCGAAACCTAAACAGTCCTTTCACCTTATCGGTTTGGCTTTTCAACCCCCATTTAAAAACTTCCGACTCTCTTTCTTTACTTTCTTTACCACTGCTAAAGCCGTAAATTTCCATTATCTTCTTTACTCACTCTCAAATTTCTTCAATCAAACAGTACTCCCTTAACAATGCCCTTGAATCCTCCACATAACCAGGTCGCCATCCTTGATTCTTCAAAGGATGTTGATTTTGTCCATATTGTCGAATTTCTGTCACAATCTACATACTTCACTGCCCTCACTGTTAACCCCACCATCTATTCAAACCATATGGCTGAATTTTGGGCCAGTGGTCAAAGCGAGACGATTAACGATGAAAGGGACATCAGATCGAGGATCTGCGGGCAGGAGATCACAATAATTGAACCAACCATTGAAGAGCATTTCGAGCTTCATGATGAGGGCGCCCCTACTAAATTCCCCAAATCTGAGTTGGAGAATACCTACACTCAGATGGGATATGGGGGCGATATGAGCAGGTCTACAGTCTATAAGTTAAACTTCTCCTACAATTGGAAGTTCTTGCTTCACATCGTCCTGCACTGCCTATCCAACAAGTTAGGGGGATGGGATCAAATCCCATATGATTTAGGCTGCCTAGTCCACGGGTTGGTAAAGGGCCAGTGATTTGACTACTCAAAATTTGTGCTGAACAACTTAAGAGGCAATCTCACCCGGGATCCATTCTACATGTATCCTCGGTTCATTCAGCACATAATCAATTATGAGCTAGACCAAGACAGACTACAATGTGCAAATGTTCTACTGGTCCCTCACATAAGGCCTGGTATCTTTAAAACTCTAAAGAAGGTGTCCATCAACTTCACTGGAAGATTCACTAATCTTCTTCCAGGTATGCTTGAGCCAACGGCTCCTGGTGACATCCCTGCAAGCCCAGCAGGTGATGAACCCACACTAGACACTAGTAATCCAATGCTAATTACTTGTTCCCACCCAATCAAGATCACCTACACAAAACATCCCAAACAAACCACTGATCAATCTACTCTGCTTGATCAGGTCCCCTCTGTTCAAACCAAAAAGGATAGAGTGGAACTCAGGGCTCCCACTCAGCCAGAGGTCCAACCATCCTCCACCATTGACCTCAATGTCAGTGTTGAGTCTCTTTAGTCTCAACCTGACGAGCCCACAACCCAAGCCATTAGCCCTTAAGGTGAGTCTCAACACTCCCCTTAATAACTAAAAAAGGACAATGACATTATTGGCTCAACTGCTATTACAGAAGAGCCATTAGGTTACAAGGTCCCGGGTCACTAGATATAACTTCTTTATCCTTTTGACCTATTAAACTGATCTGATGTCCAGCCCACATCAGCTAAACCTAACTGAGGTGAGTCAAACTGGTGTGGAGGTGACTCATGTAGCCTCAGCTACCTCTACTAAGAGTGTTTCATTAACCTCTTAGGACAGTGGTAAGATCAGTGAGACTGACTCTACAAAAACCTTGCCAATTGATGCCTCTGAAAGAGACATCACTAAGCAAGGGTATCCAGGGCACCAAGAAACCACTACTAGTGGTGATGATGAACATACTAGGTATGTTATATCATCTCCCAATGATTTATCAAACGAAGATGAGGGTAGTCTGAGACTCATTATCTGAGACCTACTTTCTGAAGTCTCAAACCTAGAATTAAAGGTTAAGACTTTAGAGGACAGGTCTGCCACTTAGCAACTTAAGATTGAACATCTCAAGGCTTAACTAGCTGAGAAACAGATTGAGATGTTTGTTAGGCATGTACTAATTCAGGTTTCTTTAAGTTCTTCCTCCAGCTCATCTACTTCTCAAGATGATGCTACCAAAAAGGGGAAGAATGTAAAGAAACAAAGACATGTTGAACCCAGCCTTGCCATCACTACTTTCCTTGATTCCATCTCTTCTTCCTATCCCACACAGCAACATCCTGCAACCATCTTTCCTCAACCACCTCCTATTACCATTCAAGTGGACCCAGGATGCTTATTGACCTTAACAGATTCTTAACCAAATTTCTGATAAGCTCCTCCCTTGAACAACCCTCCCCTGATATTACCATAGCCTATTTTGGAGTTAAAGAGCTATAAAGGCTGAGTGCACCACCTACCTCTAAGGAGGAAGTTGGTCAACCTAAGGTCTCTATTGAACCTGAGATTAACTTTGAAGGGGAAATACAGACTGATGTCCCAGCAACCAACTTAGAAGGGATAGGTAGTGCAGTTCCAATTACTTCCTTATCTGATGACATGTTCATCTCAGAGGCCATTCTTGACCTGGCCTCTAAGGTCAATAGTGAGGACTTCCTTACATCTCCCATCTCCCAAGCACCACAAGTTCAAACCCCCTCTCCCCAACCTGAAACCTCTAAGCTTGAGTCTCTAAAAGCTGAATCTTCCTCTGATCCTATGGGGAAGAGGAAGCTCACTGCTCAAGAGCTTCTAGAGGAAGAAAGGCTAGAGAAGTTGAAAAAGAAAGGAAGAAATGATACTAGGAATCTGCTGGCCGCAAGTAGCAAAGCAGTAGCAGCCGCCTAAGAAAGTATCAACAACCAAAGGAGAATGGAAGTTATAGACAAGCTCATCAGCCTGGGAGTAGTCAATAAAGATATTCTTCTACTCCCACTTGATGAGCTTGTAAAGCTGGAGAAGCCAACCTTGCTACAAAATGAAAAGGAGGAAGCAGCAAGGTTGGCCATAGAGGAAGAAGAGAGGAAAAAGAAGGAGGCGACAATGGAGAGGGAGAGGATGGAGAGAATAGCCTTTCTCTGTATTAGAGGCTATTCTCAGAAGGAGCTAGCACCTCATGATTATGATACGATCTTGTTTCTTTTTCACAAAGAACAAGATCAAATCAAAAAAGAAAAGAAGAAGGTTGCCAGGGAGAAGCTAAAGGGGAAGAAGAAGATGGAGGAAGAGGCAAGGCTTGCAGCTGCCAACAGTGAAGGTGGTAAGGAGTGGATGAAAATCTACCTTAAATCCCATGGATTCACTGGTAGGCAGGTGGGTCCTATGTCCTTAAATACCCTACAGCGACATGTTAGCGACATCAAGGCTGACATTCGCTTAGGAGGAAGGCAAGAGGTACTCCAAAGGTAAAGTGTTTAGAGGATGGCACCCAAACCAACTCCCAAACCCAAACGAGCACCCAAACCACAACCTATGCCTACACCTTTTCCCTTCCCCATTAAAACAGAGCCAACCACTGAACCTTACACTACTGAACCCACACCATCAGCCATACCTACACCTTCACCAACTGCCTCTCAACAACCCCCACCACCACCTATCCTTAAACCGAAAACACAACCCCGAACCCAATTACTACCCAAACCATCTTCTGAACCATCTAAACCCCTGACCTTAGAAGAATTCAAGGAGATCAAAAGGAAGCTCATTAACTGCACAACCCTAAGCGACATCTCTTGTGAGGAAGAGTCCATAAAGCTGAAATACATTGATGGGTCTTCCTGTCCCCTTACAAGATATGCACTCCTTGATCTGCTAAGGGGAACACTGGACCACGCCCTCCAACTTCTTGCAACCAACTCAGACGCACTTAATGAAGAAGAGAAGAAGTTGAGAAGGAGACTGGTGACTCTGCTGGACATAAGAAAAGGGGACAAGTTGCCAACCAATCCCCTCAATCCTAGAAGCCAAATTATCCGGTGGAGGCTCGATGAAGCTACACACAACTTTGCTATGTCAAAGGAGAATGGTCAAGTGAACAGACTTGATACATCTGCTCTGCTACACTCAAGCAGGTTTGATATAGCTGAGTTAGCAGAAAGACCATTCTCCAATCCCTCTAACTCTCAGATAGCTGCTAACATCAGGAATCATCTGAGCAGTCTTCATGTTGAAGAGCTTACAAAGAAAGCCAAGAATGAAGAAGAGTTGAAAAAAAGAGCAAAGGAAGAAGAAGAAGGTGCAACTAGAAAAGGAAGAACATTCCTGTAGATGGTTGAAAGTCCAACTTCGGATCCTATAGTTAGATGGGAATATGATTGCAATTCCCATCAACTAACTCTCTTCAGAAGGACATAGCAAAGGGTACACATCATCCAGAGCAACAAATTGGATCTATTATCTACGGATGATTTGTACAAGCTCCTAGCCACTGCATCAGGGAAGAACAAAGAGACAGAAAAATATCTGCTCTCCCTAGTATTGAAGACATTAAGGAATAGAAAGAAGTGAAGTTTTGGTAGCATCAGCTTAGGGGGAGTTTGTTGGATCATATGAGGTTGGTACAACCAAAAAAACACTTAGAAGATTTGGATGTACAATTGAAGTGGTCTTTCAAATACAAAGCTGCTCTTTCAAAGACAAGTCAAAGATCTTCCGAAGCTCAAGGTTGGAGAACTTCCGAAGTAAGAACTCAGTCTTTCGAGACTAAGTAGTTCTCCTTCCAAAGTATACAACTTAGAAGATCCTAAAGACAAAGTCTTCTGAAGAATAAAGTCCTGAAGACTTGCAAAAGACTTGAAAGAAGTTGATTCTTCCGAAGTATAAATAGCCTCGGAAGAACTTATTCTTCGAAAGCCATTTAGCTTCGGAAGAACCAACTATGAACCAGTAGACATAAGTATGGTCTGTCTGACATCCGCTACAACCTATGATATACTAGATGGCGCTTTCCCACACCCATGTAGTTGACCATACTTTTATCTATTGTTGATCCATTATTAGTTAGTACAGTTGCCACTTTTAGTTGGTGACCAAAAGGTAAGTCATGGACCTGTCATGACTACCTAATCTAGGATAATATTTTATCTTAGATACTTTACTTCTAGCAATGTAGTATTTGTCTAGTTGTCGATTCCAACTAGTTATCCAAGTATAACCGGCTGTAGATAGTAGTATATATTGTTTCTTATTATAACTTTGTAACTATGCTTGTAAGAGTCTTGTAATACTGAGTTGTGAAGTAATATATACAAGTATCTTGAAAAACTACTCTTGTGTTCATTTGTTTTCATTAACTTATTATATTACTTGTGAACTTAGTGATTCTGCTTCATCAAACCAAGTGAGATTAAGTGAGCTTGTGTGATAAACTTGTTTTGTGAAACCAACACCAATCCTGCAAAGCTTCACTCGAAGAATAGCTGCAACAAGAAGAACCACACAAGAAGTTCTTGTGCTGGAACCTTAAAATCTTCAAAAATAAGACCCCAACCATACATTCAAAAGTCCATTTTCGAAGCACTTGAAATTCACAACAAGGGGTTCCCAAAGAAGAAGATAGACTTGTCCACTTATGCTAATCAAAAGAAAAATAATAAGATGAGTGGAATTGAGGGAAGTAAAACTAAGAAGATGAAGAAGGAGCTTTAAAAGATCAGGCAGATGATGAAGTCAGCAGAAAAGCAGATAGACATCCCATGCCTAATGTGTGGGAAAGACAGTCACTTTGCAAAAGACTATCAATACAATCCCCTTGCCCACTCCTTCAAACATCCCACAAAATACAAACCCTTAGGGAAGTCTACAGCTACCAAACGATCATCAAAAAGACATGTTCAGCAGACACATCACTCAAGTGCCGAAATCAAGACAAATTCAACACATCTAAAAGATCTACAAAATATGTCAACAGTTGTAGACTAAAAAAAGAAGAAGTTAGAGAATCCTTCACCATCTGCAAAAGCTTCAAAGGGTCCCAACAAAATAGAAGCCTAGAAACCAAAGACATATGCTGAATGCTTAGTTGACCCAAAACCAGCTATCACCCCCTCAGCAGTTACCATTGATATAAAACTGCTAAAAACTAGAAGTTCTAATATTGAACAGGCTTTGGTTCCCTTTTATCACTAACCAAATTGTTTATACGCAGGATCATACACAGGACAAAACTAACTTGTAGATTGTGGATAATGGATGCTCCCGATACATGACAGGTGACTAGAACCATATGACAGTGGATCTGTTTCTGTTGACAGCGATACAAAAGGAGGATACATTACTGGTAGGTGGACAATCAGCAATGATAATGTAAGTTTTGACAAGGTGAACTAGTGAAAGTTTTAAACTATAATCTATTGAGTGTGTCTCAGTTGTGTAATAAAAAACATAACACTCTTTTCACAGAGCATGAGTGCATTGTCTTATCCCCTGGGTTTGAAATTCCAAATGATAAAATACTTTTAAGAGCTCCTAGGAAAGACAATATATACATGTTCAACATGTAGAATGCATCACCTTTAAAAAATATGTCTTGTTTCATATCCAAAGCTTCCTTGAATGAATCCTCTCTTTGGCATAGAAGATTGGCACATGTGAATCTCAAAAACATGAACAAATTAGTTTGGAATGGGTTAGTCACTGGACTACCGAACAAGGAGTTTGAATGTGCTGACCACTGTGTTGCTTATCAAAATGGAAAAAAAACACAAATATTCTCATAAGTCCAAAGAAATAAATTCAGTCACAACTCCTTTACACCTACTACACATGGACTAGTTTGGACCAACAGGTGTAAAGATATTGGGTAGAAAATCATATTGCTAGGTAATACTAGATGATTTTACAAGATTCACTTGGGCTTTCTTTTTAGAAACAAAAGATGAAACTGCTAAGATTTTAAAATTATTTGTTATTAAAGTTGAGAGTCAAATTGACCAAAAAGTTAAAATAATTAGATGTGATCAGGGCACTGAATTCAAAAACCACATCCTTGATTCTTTTTGTGAATCCATAGGTATTTCTAGGCAATATAGTACTCCTACAACTCCTCAGCAAAACAAAACATGTTGTCTAACTCCAATCTTCCGATAACATTCTGGGCTGAAGCATGCTATGTTCAAAATAGAGTGTTGATAGTAAAGACATATGAAAAAACCTCTTATGAATCATGGCATAAGTGAAGACCATTCATAGGGTTCCTCAGACCTTTTGGATGTCTATGCTCCCTTCTCAATACCAAAGATCACCTATCCAAGTTTGCTGAGAAATCAATAGATGGGTTCTTTGTTGGATACTCATCATAGGCTAAGGCTTATAGGGTATACAACAAAGTTGACCATACTATTAAGGAATATGAGAATATCATATTTCATGAAAATTCTTCAAATAGTGTTGGAAACACCCCAAGTCGGATGTTTAATCTAAGTGGATTCACAAATGCATTTAATCATTTGATTGAGAATTTTTCAGGAGACTTTCTTAACAGTCAACAGATATACAAGCTCCAAGTACTGAAGATCACTGGATAGATATACCATAGGTCATCTACTGACACAGTCCAACCACATTTAGTAGAGGTAGATACTAGTACCACAAATAATATGGTTCATCAATCACTTGCTCATTATGACTCATCAGATGAAGAGTTATGATCATTATTGTACTAGACAATCTCCTGAAAATGATCCAAGTATGACAAGTGCTGAAATAGAGTTAATTCTGCAAATGAACTAGTAAATCCATCTGCTAACTTCCTGAAACAAACTTCTCCAATTTGGGTCTATCTCAACAACTCCAAGTAATCCCAAGACTAAGAATTCATAAAGAACATCCAGCTAAGAATGTCATTGGCAATATAGATGTTGGTGTCTAGACAAGAAGCAAAGTGAATGAAGTAAACATCTGTTTATTTTCATGCTTCCTTTCTCAACTAGAACCACAGAAAGTTGATGAGGCCTTAAGAGATAATAGCTGTGTAGAAGCAATACAAGAAGTGCTTCTTCAACTCACTCGATAGAAAGTTTGGAAACTATGTGCACTTCCAAGGGGGAAAACTACAATAGCGACCAAATATGATTTTAGAAACAAGAAAGATGATAGAGGCATTGTTATCAAGAACAAAGATGGAATTATGGTACAGGGGTACACATTAGAAGAAGGGATTGATTATGATGAAGTCTTTGCTCTTGTGGCCAGGGTTGAAGCTATCAGAATTTTTCTAGCATTTGGTGCCTCCAAAGACCTTAAGGTGTTTCAGATAGATGTTAAGAGTGCATTCATCTATGGTAAGATTGATGAAGAAGTTTATTTCTACCAACCTTCAGGCTCTGACGATCCCAAGTATCCAGATCATGTATGTTAACTTGATAAAGCCCTTTGCAGGATTTAGTTATGATTAATGCAATAGTTTCATAAGGTGGGAGAGTTAATAACACTTAGCAATTCAAATAGGGAACCAGCTAAAACAAATGAACACAAGTAAAAAGAACAAGAACACTCAAATATGGTTTTCAAGAATGATGTATATTGCATATAAGTTGTTTTACAAGCATTACAAAGCTTATCTAAATTACAAGTACTTGAGACACTTTATACTACATCCTACAGCCGGCCATACTTTGAAGGCCAGCTAGAAACATTAATCTAGACAACAAGATCAATGTAGAGTCAAAAGATAGATTGCCTTTTGATTAGTAACTATGACATGCCATAGCCTACATCCTAATCTATTACAAAAAGAATAAAATTACATAGTTGGAAACTGAAAGACAAAAGAAGATTAATCTACAGTTGACAAAAGCATGGACCTTTTAACCAACTCATGCATGTTAGTGAGACATCAGAAGTGGCAGTGGAAAGTTATTCAGCTTTGTAAAAAGGTGATTCAGAGAAAGCATGTCTTCTCTATCTTTAAGAGAAATCAGTCTTTGGCTTCGAAAGACTTTGTCTTTGAAGCTTCAGAAGACTTCATCTTTGGCTTCGATAGATTTGGTCTTTTGGCTTTAGAAGATTTGATACTTGGTATAATTCTTTGAGTTATATCAAATCTTCCAAAGTAACTTCCTTGTACTTGCATATGCATGCTGAGATCTCTTTTGGTTGCATTAGCCTCTAAGTGAAATCCTTACAAACTCCCCCTAGGCTGATGCTACCAAAACTTAAGGAGACCTTTGAATCTTGATCTTCATTTGTTGACAGTCCTCATCAAAATCAAGACCATTCCCTTCATCATCAGTTGGTCAGGATTCCTTAGGCTTTCAAAGTACCTCCTCATGTCATAAAGATCATGTAGAGGAAGGTCAAGTATGTTTTACCAGAAATATACATCTTGACCCCTTGATCTCTAGTGACATACCATCTATCTCGATTGGTGGCAAATATCCAAGACACAATGGGCCTTTCAGCAGCAAGAGGCTCTACTTGAATGGGAGTTGAATGAGCAACCTCTTCTTGATCATCCTCAAGATGTTCTGACCCATCCTGAGGTGTAGAGGTGGATGCCTTGAACTTCTTCTTCTTCTTCTTGTCCCTTCTAATGGCTATCCTTTTCCTCTTTCAATATTTTAACTGAGGAGACTGGCCTACAGCACCAGATTGTTCTTGCTTGTCTTCCTCAGTTGGGTCCTTGTCCGTTACTGTTTCAAAAGGAGAAGGATCAGGACCCTGCTGTGGATTAGAAGATGAAGCTAGCTGTGATGCAGCACTAGGTCCTTGTTGAGTTGCCTCTTATGGTTCAACCTTGACCTCAGCTTCAGGTCTAGCCTGACTTGGTGGTGAATGCAAGTCAACAAGCTCACCCTTCTTCATCTTCTGCTTGATCACCCTAATGTGCACATCCATGGTGGATAGGGACATAGGACCAAGTCTCCTTCCAATGAATCCATATAGCTTCAAGAAGCTCACCATCTTTAGTCTATCAGCAAATTTCTCCTGATTGGCTCGGATGGTGGCTCTTGACTTAACAGCCTCTTCCCTCATCTTCCTCTTAGAAGATTTTTGCTGTTTTAGCATTTGTTGCTCAAGTTGCTTAAGGTATTCACATTCTATGTAGTCATAAGCCAAGGGAAGAAGGGCTGCTGCCTGATAGAGACCCGTGGCACTCAGGTAGGCTATCATGTTTTGCCTATCTTGTTCCTTATCTACCTGAGTTGGTTGCTCAAAGGCCACAGTCTCTGTCTCAAGACTTTCCTGAACTGGGGAGAGGATAGGAGCTTCGTAGATTCTCTTTCTTCTTCTTTCTTCTTTTACCTTGAGGAGCTATTCTGCATCCTCAGCCTCTTTCCTCTCCTTTGACAGTTTATTTAACTCTTCTAAGGGGAGAGAGATTAGTTCATTAATGTTGTAGTTTTGGGACCCCAAATAGTTCAATCTGGCTGCCCTTGTCTCATCATCTTGAGTACTTGGCCTGGGGGCAGGCCTGATTGCAGCTTCCATAAATCCAGGGGTCCTATTTGAACTCTTTCCTCTTAGCTTCCTCTTCCTCTCTCTTTCTTCCTCCTTAATCTCCTCAAGATTCAAATTTCTTTTTCCTTTGTCACTCATAGGCTTGGGTTACTCAGGATGGAGAGAGCTTTGGCCTTTATTGCTGGGTGCTGCACTTGAGCTCTGGCAAGAGAGAGGTTGTGAGACACCTTCACTGGCTGGTGCCTCACTAAGGATAATAGGTGCTGAAGCAGTTCCTGTCTCAAGGTTCACAAGCACAACTGCTGGGCCTTCAGCCAAAGTTTCCCCTTTGAAGCTAATCTTAGTGTCCACCTCAGCATACAGTTGACTAACGGTCTGCCTGCTAGCCTCTGTCTATATAGTCTTGTTCTCAGCTTGAACTCTTCAAGCACTCTTTTTTGAATCCTATCAGCCAACCTTGCAGCTTGCCTGTTTTGACTTGGGTTGGCAAGTGGAAGGTCAACTAGATAGGTGCTCTCATTGAATCTTAGGGCATAGAAGTTGAAAATCTCTTGTTGCCTCTGAGACCTAGAGATTACCAGGGCTTTCTTTTGATCATCATATCCCCATCCCACTATTGGGTTCTCAGTAAGGTGAGATGGAGTAGGCATAGCCCTTGGTATACCCTCCTCAAACAAGTTATGAATAAGTGAGTCCCTATCAATATGGACCTGAGGAGGTTGTTGAGTATAGACAACTACAAGTGAGGGTGGTCAGTCCTCCATGTATATACTCTGAGTGGAACTCCTAGGTTTTTTGATTGTAATTAAGACTTTCTCCCCCTTTTTGGTAGCAACACCCTCTTGCATAGGGGAGCTAGGGGTTGGGTCCATCACATTCACGAGTTTTTGTGGACTTGGTTAAGTCCTCTGAATGGGTCTCTCCGCTAACTTGCCCTTGTGATCGGGGATCTCAAGTTGCTGATCATTGACCCTTCATAGCAAGGTAGTCACCTAAGATTCTAGGTGACTAACCTTGGAAACTAAATAGGTGCATAGTTGAGAAAGTTTGTGCACCTTTAGTTGTAGAATCCCTTATCTTCATTAGAAGAATCATGGGGGGATGAGAGAATTGGACTAATGTCTTCTTCCTTATCACAAGCTTGTGTTTCTTGGCTACTGGTTTTTTGCTGCACACTGATAGCTTTAAAGGAAGTGAAAATGGGCTGGGTTGCTGTGGTTGAGGTCTTAAGAATGTAATCACTTGCAAAAGTGAGAGCCTCTTCCATATAGGCCTCCTGAACAGGTTCAGGAAGGTCCACCTTAGTTGTAGGTGGATGATATAGGCTAGACATTAGTGATTCAGAAGCACTCATCTCTCCTTGAGAAGGGGTGGAGAAGAGAGACTCATGGTACTCACTGAAGCCAATGTCTTCATCATCATAGAATTCTAGGCTTGGGATTGGTTGGTTAAGGTCAAGCGGCTGGGGATGGTAACTTTCCCCTGAAGGTTGATTACTAGAGTTTTGAGACTCTGAGTGTAAGGCCCTGTTCCCGGAGACCTCACAGTTGGACAATCATAGCAATATTATATAAAACAATAAACATTTCATAAAACATCGCAGCGGAATTGAGTTAAAAAAAACCATTCATGCATATAATTAATGTTGCAAAATAATACATCGTTGTAAGTTAGGGTTACAAAATAATCTATTGGTTGCATTACAATACAACAAAATCATTAAGCATGAATGGATGCCAGTCTAGCCCTGACGAGTAGCTTCCCCCGCGTGCCATCCTCAGCAACATTTACCTGCCAACTGAAAATGCATAAAAGTCAGCGTTGCTGAGTGACTTCTAGTTTTAAAGCGTTAAAATACCTCGTATCATTAATATATGAAACATACTCGTTTTCAATAAAATGCTTTCTTTACTTTTGTACGTGAGCATTCATCTTACATACATCAAGGTATAAACTTATTATCTTTCATTATTGTATGCATTCGTTCGTTTCGTTCATTATCTTTCACTATTTCCAGGTCCTGAATTTCTTAAACCCCATCGTTTGGAATACAGCCACCTCATTCTCGGGGTTAAGTGACAAGGACCCCGTTTCGAACTATGGGATTAATCACCAAGACTAATCCCCCTGTGTGTGAACTCTCATGGATTAGCCAAGATCGAACGCTATATTACACACAGTTGAGCTAGCAACTCTCAATGAGTTATGAACCTCCTTTATCATTTGCTTGCAAGACTTTCATTCATTTCTTATGTTCCTCTTTTCATTAACATTAATCTTTCACTTTCTTCAATGAGAATACTTTACGTATAAGGATATATATTCACACCATGTAAAGCCATTAAATAGATACAGAAAAAGGAACATAAGAACAACCCAATACATGCATAAAATGAACAATTATAAACATCAAGTCAAACCAGGGTCAAACCCTAAAATTCTGATTTCCCAAAATTCCAGAAATTTTTCTAAGTCTTTTGGCGCATGAGTACTATATAGGTGCATGAGTACTGCTTGGGCGCATGAACACTATGCAGGCACATGTACCAACACTTAGGCGCTTGAGGGCCAATCCTGGGCGCATTACTCTATAGGCGCATGAGTTAACACTTAGACTATTTGAGCAGTAGGCGCATGAGGAACCTTGGGCGTATGAGAAACTATCAGGCACATGGCAACTATTGGGGCGTATGATCAAGCACTTAGAAAATATTTGGGCAATTCCCTGGGCGCATGACCCACACAGGAACTCTAAGTCAAATTTCCAGGCGCATGAGCCCTATTTGGGCGCATGACCAACTGTTACGCATATTTTAGACTTATATTCAAATCCCATCTACATACTAACCTGTCCTAAGCTTATATCCATCATTCTAAGCATCAAGAACACACACACACAATCATAAACACAAACATAAACACACATATACATACGGATACATATTAAACAGTGGTAAAACATTTTGATTAATGCATTTTCAGCCCCAAAAGTTTAAAAACACAAAAAAACCGGGGTCTAGAACTCACCTAATGCAACCAACAAGTAAAACTCCTCCAAACTTGTGTGCATGAGAGTTCAAACACCTAAAACACACCAAAATAAACACCCAAATACATAAAACACTTAAAAATCGGGTTTAAGGATGAAAACCCAACAAAACCGAACCAAAAATACAAGGAACACTCACCAAATGCAAAAATCAGCCTCTTCTTCCTTGGAAAACGAGAGAAGCAAGTTCTTCTTCTTCTTTTCTTCTTTCCAGCCGAAAATGCAGAATGCAAAAGCATGGAGTGGCGGCCATCCCATATATATTTTAAAATAATGGGTTTTGTACTCTTTTACACTTAGCCCCCCCACTTTTGCTTCTTTTTATTCTCTTCAAGATACTTTTCCTTTCTTTTATTTTGACGAGAAATATCGGGTGTTACAAGTCTACCCCCCTTAAAGAGGTTTCATCCCCGAAACTTGTCACTCTTTAAACAGCTGTGGGTAATACTTTCTCATTTCTTCTTCATTCTCCCACGTAGACTCGGAGCCTTTTCTGTGTTTCCACTACACACGCACAAGTGGAACAACTTTATTACGCAACCTTTTCTCTTTTTGGTTGATGATTGCCACTGGTTGCTCTCCATAGTTGAGCCTTTCATCCACCTCGATATCCTCCAATGGTACAAGCATATCTTCATCGGCTAAGCATTTTCTCAGATGAGATACATGGAACGTCAGATGAATTCTGCTTAACTCATCGGGCAGTTCTAATCGATAGGCCAACTCCCCTACTCGTGCGATGATTCAAAAAGGCCCTATGTATCTCGGGCTCAGCTTACCCCTTTTCCTGAACCGGATGATCCCTTTCCAAGGTGAGACCTTTAACATGACTCTATCACCCATGTTAAATTCAATCGGTCTACGCCTTTTGTCGGCATACGAATTTTGTCTATCTTTCACCGCCTTCATAAAGGCTTTGATCTTTTCCAACTTCTCTGTCGTAGCCTCGATCACCTCAATACTTCCCAACTCCTTCTGCCTGATATCACCCCAACACACGGGCGTCCTACACTTTCTACCGTATAGCATTTCATATGGTGGCATGCCAATGCTGGCATGACAACTGTTGTTGTATGAGAACTCCACTAACGGTAGGTGATCATCCTAACTTCCTCCAAAGTCGATTATACATGCCCGGAGCATATCCTTGAGTGTCTGAATCATCCTTTCAGACTGACCATTTGTCTGAAGATGATAAGCTAATGTGTAGCCTCATCCCCATCGCATCATGGAATCTCTTCCAAAACTTTGATGTGAATCGGGTGTCACGGTCCGACACGATAGACACCGGCACACCATGACGAGTTACAATCTCTTTGATGATCAGATCCGCCAGTCTCTCAAATGAGTACGTCTCGCGGATCGGTAGGAAGTAAGCACTCTTTGTCAGACGATCAACTATCACCCATATGGTATCGTACACCCTCGCCGTATGAGGTAGCTTCGTAATGAAGTCCATGGTGATGTGCTCCCACTTCTACTCGGGTATATCCAATGGTTGGATCTTCTTGTATGGCTTTTGATGCTCGGCCTTCACTTGCAAGCAAGTAAGGCATTTACTTACATACTCCAATACATCGCGTTTCATTTCCGGCCACCAGTAATCTTTCTTCATGCCTTGATACATCTTGGTAGCGCTAGGATGAATGGAGTATGGAGTCTTATGAGCTTCATCCATGATCCGCCCCTGTAGGTCTCCGTAACAAGGGATCCACATCCGCCCGAAGCGGGTTTTAACTCCATGGGTATTTTCTCCCAACTCCATGACTAGACCTCTCATCTTTTCAAAGTTAAGGCGATCTTCTTTCAAGGCCTCATCTTGAAATTCTTTGACCTGTGACATCACGTTAGAGGTCATCACTAATTGATAAGCTTTCACCCGGATCGGCTCGGGTCTTTCCTTTTGGCTAAGGGCATTGGCCACTACATTGGCTTTGCCCGGGTGGTAATGGATCTCACAATCATAGTCCTTGATCAACTCTAACCACCTCCTCTGCCTCATGTTGAGAACCTTTCGCTCGAAGAAATACTTTAAGCTTTCGTGGTCCGTGAAGATTGTGCACTTTTCCCCGTACAGGTAGTGCCTCTAAATCTTTAGTGCGAAAACGACAGCCGCTAGCTCCAAATCATGGGTGGGATAATTAACCTCGTGGATTTTCAGCTGTCGGGACACGTAGGCTATTACCTTTCCATGTTGCATTAACACGCAACCCAGTCCCGAGTAAGAAGCATCCGAATACACCCCTAAGTCTTCACTCCCTTCGGGTAATGTCAAAACAGGAGCTTGGGTCAATCTCGCCTTTAATTCCTCGAAAGCATCCTCCTGTTCTCGACCCACACAAACGTTACATCCTTGCGAGTCAATTTAGTCAAAGGTGAGGCTATCTTGGAAAAGTCTTGGATAAATCTTCTGTAGTAACCTGCCAGACCCAAGAAACTGCGAATCTCGGATGGCGTCTTTGGAGACTTCCATTACATCACCGCCTCAACCTTCGCCGGGTCCACCACGTGACCCAAAAATTGAACTTCGTGCAACCAAAAAGCACACTTAGAGAATTTAGCGTACAACTTCTCTCTTCTAAGTGTCTCCAATACTTTGCGTACGTGGCCGGCATGTTCTTCTTTGCTCTTCGAATATATCAGGATATCATCAATAAAAACAATCACTGATTTATCTAACATTGGCCGACACACTCGGTTCATCAATCCATAAAGGCAGCTGGCACGTTAGTTAGACCGAAAGACATAACGAGGAACTCGTAGTGTCCATAACGCGTGCGAAAAGGTGTCTTAGGAATATCCTGCTCCTTAACCTTCAACTAATGGTAACCAGATCGGAGATCTATTCGTGAGAACCAACTAACACCTTGGAGTTGGTCAAACAAGTCATCAATTCTAGGCAGGGGATATCGGTTCTTCACTGTTAACTTGTTCAACTCTCTGTAGTCGATACACATCCTCATACTACCATCCTTCTTCTTGACAAACAAGAATGGAGCACCCCAAGGAGAGATACTCGGCTGGATAAACCCTTTGTCCATCAACTCCTGTAGTTGCACCATCAGTTCCTTCATCTCCGTCGAAGCTAATCGGTACGGTGCTTTGGCGACGGGTTGAGCACCGGGTATCAAATCAATCTGAAACTCAATCTCGTGATCCGGTGGCACGCCTGGTAAGTCTTCTGGAAACACGTTCGGAAAGTCACACGCAATTGATACATTGGAAAATTGTGGTACTGACGCATCCACATCCTTCACATAAGCCAGGTAGGCACTATATCCGCGTTTCATGCACTTCTCTGCCACCGCCATCAAGATCACCTTAGGCATCGTTGTCACTCGATCACCGTAGACCGTCACCAAGCTTCCATCGGGCGTGATTAATTGAATCATCTTTTTGAGACACACAATATTTGCCTCATAGGCTGCTAACCAATCCATCCCTAGTACTACATCAAATCCGCCTAGGGGCATCACATACAGTTTAGCAGAGAACCTATGGCCTTCTAGTTCTATGTCGCAGTTTTCTATCATATCAGAAATTCTGGTAGACTTACCAATAGCAGTTTCTACATCAAATGGCTCATCAATACTTCTACTACTAACAGGCAACTTAGCACAGAAAGCAGCAGAAATAAAACTCCTACTAGCACCAGAATCAAATAATACAGAGGCACAAGTTTGGTTTACTAGAAACATACCTGACATGACGTCAGGGTCCACTCTGGCATCCTCCCGCGTCATTATGAAGGCTCTAGCACTTGCCCTCTGCCCTCCGTCTTTTGTCCTCTTCCTCACCCCAGAACTTTCGACCCTTGGCTTCTTGCAATCCTGGCTTACATGCCCCTCTTCACCACAGTTATAACACCTCATCACCCTATAATCCTTTACTATATGACCGGGCTTCCCACACTTGAAGCACACTTTCGTTCCCCACTTGCATTCACCAGTGTGCTCCCTTCCACACTCACCACATCTCTTCGCCCCGGTACTCACCGACACTACCCGCCGGTCATCCGTTCTCGCCTTCTTGTTATTTGAAGTTAAACCACCACGTCCCAATCGCTTCCCACTCCAATTCCTGTTGCCACCATCCTTCTTACTCACTTCAACCACCGCCACCTCTCTCTCATCGTATAGCCTCCCGGCCAGATCCACTGCCGACCTAAAAGTGCTTGGTCGGGCAGCAATTAAGTGCCTGCAGATGTCAGCCAGCAATCCCTGCACATACCTCTTAATCTTCCTCGACACCGGCGTCACCTGATCCGGCACCAGCCTCGCTATTTCATTAAATTGGTAGTGTACTGCTGGTGTGTCATGGTTCCCGCCTCAAGCTGTAGGAACTCTCTTTTTATCTTGTTGAGTTCTCGGTGAGGACAAAATTCCTCAATCACCATCTTCTTCAACTCTCCCCATCTCATCTTCTCGATGGCCCTGCTGCCTTTGGCTTGGACAATATTGTCCCACCAACACAGAGCCGAGTCAACGAATGAGTGAGTGGAAAATTTCACTTTTTGATCCTCCCTGGACTCACTAATTTCCAACACCGCCTCCATCTCCCTTACCCAGCGGTGAGCAACGGTAGCATTACCGTTGCCATCGAAAGTCGGGGGTTTACACCGTTGGAATGCCCCGTAGCTGCATGCCTTCACAGTATCCCTCACCACTACCTCCTCCTCATCACTGGAGGCTGCCTTCTCAGTATTTGGTTCATGTTCTTCATCATGGCCTCCCTCATTCTCCCATCTCCCAATCGTCTTCCTTCTCTCCTCCTCCTTCTCCTTCTTCTCATCCTCCCTTACAGCACGGATGACCTCAGTCACTACAGATGGTAGGATCGTCTGCATGACTTGATGCACCTCCTCCATGACCGCCTCCTTTACTGAGGCTCTTAAGTTAGCCCTCTCATCACCGCCCTTCGGGTGATAAAGCTCGGGCTCAGCTGGAGCCGTCTCAGCAGTCTTAGTCTTTGTTCCTTACGGCCCGTGGTCTACCACTACAACGACCCCGTGTTCCACCTCGAGAAGCCTTAGACGCTCTTCCACCAGCCATCCTCTAATCGCTATAAGATTCAAACACCAATATGGTCATTCAAGGTAATAGCTCAGTTTATGTTAAGTATAGTAAGTCCCTAATTAAAGTGGCCAATTGTGATTAGCCACTTACTTTACTCTTCATCCCCTGAGCATTTTCTATCCTGACTACATTAGTATTCAAATCTACCGAAAGCACATAAATCAAATAGTACACGCACATAATACCGGTTAACATCAAGAAAAGAATTACCTGATGGCACATAGCTACTCGGGCTGGCATCCCTCCATTCGGTCCCATTCTCAGTTTAAGTTTAGGTTTTGAAAATATTTATAATTTATGTTAAACTTTGGCTCTGATACCAACTTGTAAGGCCCCGTTCCCGGAGACCTCATAGTTGGACAATTATAGCATTATTATATAAAACAATAAACATTTCATAAAACATCGCAACAGAATTGAGTTAACAAAAACCATTCATGCGTATAATTAATGTTGCAAAATAATACATCATTATAAGTTAGGGTTACAAAATAATCTATTGGTTGCATTACAATACAACAAAAACATTAAGCATGAATGGATGCCAGTCTAGCCCTGACGAGTAGCTTCCCCCGCGTGCCATCCTCAGCAACATTTACCTGCCAACTGAAAATGCATAAAAGTAAGCGTTGCTGAGTGAGTTCTAGTTTTAAAGCATTAAAATACTTCGTATCGTTAATATATGAAACATACTCGTTTTCAATAAAATGCTTTCTTTACTTTCGTACATGAGCATTCATCTTACATACATCAAGGTATAAACTTATTATCTTTCATTATCTTATGCATTCGTTCGCTTCGTACTTTTTCATTATCTTTCACTATTTCCAGGTCCTGTCATAACTTTACCCCTATCGTTGGGCACACAACCACCTCATTCTCGGGGTTAAGTGACAAGGACCCCGTTTCGTACTATGGGATTAATCACCAAGACTGATCCCCCTGTGTGTGAACCCTCATGGGTTAGCCAAGATCGCACGCTATATTACACACAGTTGAGCTAGCAACTCTCAATGAGTTGTGAACCTCCTTTATCATTTGCTTGCAAGACTTTCATTCATTTCTTATGTTCCTCTTTTCATTAACATTAATCTTTCACTTTCTTCAATGATAATACTTTACGTATACAGATATATATTCACACCACGTAAAGCCATAAAATAGATACAGAATAAGGAACATAAGAACAGCCCAAAATATGCATAAAATGAACAATTATAAACATCAAGTCAAACCAGGGTCAACCCTAAAATTCTGATTTCCCAAAATTCCAGAAATTTTTCTAAGTCTTTAGGCGCATGAGTACCATGCAGGCGCATGAGTACCATGCAGGCGCATGAGTGCTGCTTGGGTGCATGAACACTATGCAGGCGCATGTACCAACACTTAGGCGCCTGAGGGCCAATCCTGGGCGCATATCTACTATATGGGCGCATGAGTTAACACTTAGATAATTTGAGAAGTAGGCGCATGAGGAACCTTGGGCGTATGAGAAACTATCAGGCACTTGGAAACTATTGGGGCGTATGACCAAGCACTTAGAAAATATTTGGGCAATTCCCTGGGCGCATGAGCCTTATTTGGGCGCATGACCCACACAGGCACTCTAAGTCAAATTTTCAGGCGTATGAGCCCTATTTGGGCGCTTGACCAATTGTTATAGATATTTCAGACTTATTTTCGAATCCCATCTACATACTAACCTGTTCTAAGCTTATATCCACCATTCTAAGCTTCAAGAACACACACACAATCATAAACACAAACATAAACACACATATACATACGGATACATATTAAACAATGGTAAAACATTTTGATTAATGCATTTTCAGCCCCAAAAGTTTAAAAACACATAAAAACCGGGGTCTAGAACTCACCTAATGCAACCAACAAGTAAAACTCCTCCAAACTTGTGTGCACGAGAGTTCAAACACCTAAAACACACCAAAATAAACACCCAAACACATAAAACACTTAAAAATCGGTTTTAAGGATGAAAACCCAACAAAACCGAACCAAAAATACAAGGAACACTCACCAAATGCGAAAATCAGCCTCTTCTTCCTTGGAAAACCGAGAGAGGCAAGTTCTTTTTCTTCTTTTCTTCTTTCTATCCAAAAATGCAGAATGCAAAATCATGGAGTGGGCGGCCATACCATATATATATATATATATATATATATATATATATATATATATATATTAAAATAATGGGTTTTGTACTCTTTTACACTTAGCCCCCTACTTTTGCTTCTTTTTATTCTCTTCAAGATACTTTTCCTTTCTTTTATTTTGACGAGAAATTTCGGGTGTTACACTGAGTGAAGGCATAAGTCTAGGGTAGTGAGCTCATCAGGCTGAGCATGAGGAACCTCAGCACTGATCATTGATATAATGATAGTGGTTTGCTCCTCAGGAGAAGTGGGAGCTCCAATGTCTACTTCTTCCTGCAAGGTAGGTGATTTGGGGGCCTGCTCAACTTGAGTAGCTTGAGTAGGGGTTTGTTTGGATTTTCTTTGGTAGGTGATGGTGATTTGTGGCTGAGTAGGTTGTGAAAATGTGGAAGGTATGGGTTTAATATTGGCTTGTGTTGCCAAGTTGTGACCTTGAGCGATGAGCTCTAACATTTTTGAGACTAGGGCTGTTTCTACCCCTGAGAAGACAACAGTTTGGCTTTCTCATTGTTTTAAAGATGTCAGGCTTCATCTCTCGCAATTTTAGAATGTTACCTGTTCCCCTCAACTGTAAACCTAGTTCACAGTTAAGAATGTACTGGACATATCTAGGGAACATATAATATTCTAAGGAGTCCAAGTTTGCAAGCAGATTTGTATATACAATTTGAGAATACCTAAACATGACCCCTTGCACCATTCCATGAACTATAAAGAAAAGGTCTTTAGGAACCTGGTCTTATCCTCCATGTTTGTTAGATAAGGAATGAATAAATACATGGAGGATGTACATCCATTTAGACGAGACCTTTCCTTTCTTGAAGGTTCTTACTGAGTAATCCCCTTTATAGCCCATCTGCCGAAATGAATGGTTCACAATAGACTTAGGGAAGGACAAGTCACCTTCTTCATCATCCAGCCTTAGATGAGTGTTGATGGTGGCTGGAGTGACAAAAATTGTCCTCCCCTACACTATGGCAGTCAGTGCCTTCTCATCGTCCAAGATGACCTCTTGGCAGGTCCTCTAGAACTATAATAGTTGATCTTCATATAATGGAGGGTCTATAGTGAGGGCGATGAGGTAGTTGGTTAGAGATAAGAAGCAGCAAATGTCTGAGAAACAAGGATCTTTCTCAAACGACAATAGAGCAACTTGATTATGTTGCCTGTGTATGTGCATGGAAAAATCCGGTTGGTTTTGGGGATCGGGGTCGGCCATTTGAGTAGCTTTGTGATGAAGGAAGGTAAGAACAAGGTCGGTTTGTGGATGAATTTAGGGTTTGAATCTATATAGATGAAGAAGAAAGTGAAAGAGGGGGAACCGTTGTACGAATATATATATATATACATATATATACGTATAGATACGTATATATATACATATATATATCTATACGTAGATATACGTATATATATACGTAGATATACGTATATCTATACGTATATGTACGTATATACGTATATGTATGTGTATATATATACGTATATATATACGTGTTGGTCCACTTGATCGATTCAACAGTGCACTTGATGCTTGACAATGATATTCCACAAAATTGACACTTATAGACACAATAACATAATGATATCAATTGAATCTAAAAAATAATAACAATAACAAAGGCTCAATGATATTGAAAATAAACTTCCAGCCACACACAATTGCAACAACAAATATTCTGTATTAGGGTTTTGTAAAAGGTTACCTACAAAGATAGAAAGATTACAATATATTAGTAACCTAGATTCGCTGGCAGTTTCGCTAACTACAAGATTCACCTGGCAGCGAACTAAAGATTCGCCGGGTGATCAAAATCAGCTGACTCCGGGCGAAACTATAGTTTCGCCCGTAGTTTTGCTGCAATACAAAAATACTTAAGAAAGACAAATTACAAGAGAGAACTAACAATTAACCTATTACAAAACAAAAGAAACCTATTAACTATAGTGAGTCCAACCTATGTAGATCATCAATTCTCCCCCTAGGTTGGATCTCACTCTCGGTCTTCTGGGTCTTCTCTTGCTACCTCTTCAGCTTTATCAAATGTTTCTTGTTCTGCTTCTGTTGCACTCTCCTCTTCAGCCCTTGCACTTGCCCTTGTGAACTGTCGTGTAAGATCCTACATGTCCAACCTTAACTCGTCAGCCTTGGATACTTTCTCAGCTAGCTCCCTGACCTCTGCCCTTGCTCCACGAGCTTTATTTGCCACATTCATGAACAAACTTGCTTCTCTTCTTGTTTCATCTCCAGCTCAGCATTTATATGATTTTCACATAGAGTCACCAGGTCTTCATCACAAAAGGAAAATACTTCCATTAGATCAAACAGTTTAATCTCAGCACCACCTTTCAACCTAATGACTGCTTCCCCAGTATTGCTATCATAAAACCATTTTTCCAAATTTTGTAGTCTAGGGGGAAGTGGATTGGGCACCCTTACCCAGTTAACGGTTTTAGCTGGCTTCAGCTTTAACACAATCTTTTCTTTTTTGGTGGCCCAATCCAGGTCTTTCTTCGATCTTCTTCTTTCTGTCCTCATATACCCGAAAGCTTCAAAATTGTCATTCATTCCCGCTTTAATCTCCTTTTCCAACAACATAGCACGTTCACTCAAGTGGGCATCCAAAAGTGGAATTTCAGCTAATCTCCTCAAGTCCCACCTAGGCAAGGTCTTGAACACCTTCCTTTTATGCAAATATGATATGTCCCCGCCTCTTCTTTTGATCACAAACATCTTCAATTCAGAATTATATTTCAAGCTCACAATTTTTTTATCAGATTTTCTCTTGCTTGGTTCACTGATGTTTTGGAATAGAGGTATTCACTGTTCTGGTTCCTTTTCTTTCACGAACCAGTCTTCTTTTCTTAGTTCAAATACATCACCTTCTTTTGAACCCCTTTGTGCCACATAAGTCATTGGGCGCTCCTCTACTTCATAATATTCAGGCTCTGAGTCATAATCAACCAGTTGTTCCTCATATTTTTCCTCTTCATCAATAAGTCTCTTCCCCATATCCTCCTTATTTCCTTCAGTAGTTTCTTCTCTAATCACGTCAGCCCCAGTCAAGTCTGTTTCTATATCCAATCCCAAATCAATAAATTCAGCCTCAACAATCATAGGCTCCTCTCTCATATCTCCTCCTTCATCAACTCTCTTCTCTGCTTCTGTATTGCCCCTGTTTGTTTATCCCGGTTTTCTTTAGCATTTTTGTTTTCGTTCTCGATCAGCCTTTTTATGTAGTTCCATCTCTCGGCTGGATACATGTTTTTGAGTAAATAAGTTATTTTACCACTGAAGTCATGTCTAACTGCTGAGCAATCTGCAAATATTCTTGTATTCATCTGCATCAGCCTCTTAACTTCCCCGTGTCTTGGCAAATTTGGTTTCTCGTAATTAATGATCATCTGGACAAACCTTGGATATAATAGCCATTTATCCTTCTTCAGAGCCATGACATTCTCAGTCATACAGTCGAATATTAGTCTCGCAATATTGGCCTTTTGTCCTTTACAGAATACAATCATGGCCTTTGCCCACTATGCATTCAATCCATCTGATCCTCCCTTTCTATGATCCAAACACATAATGAACACGTGTGCAATGTACCTTCATTCCTTGGACAAAAAAGACTTTTTAGTTTCCTTCTTTAACCCAAAAGATGGTCCTTCATACCCAATGCTCCAATAAGCATTAAGAACTTCAGCATCAGTCATACCAACCTCATCTCCACAATTTTCTTCCAACCTCAACACCCTCGCAACCGTCTTAGCACTAACCACTATGTCTTCCCCAAGAACTCTTGAAGTAATCCTGTATGGAGTAGATCCCAGATCACATTCTGCATTAACCTAAAAATCTCTTATGTGAATGTCGTAGATCGTGGGTAAATGAGATATGGCATAATGTATGGGAGATTGCTTCAGCCATCTAAGACAATCTCTGAATCCAATAGTCTTCAGATTATTGTCGTCTAATAATGCCACAAGATTAGTCTTCTCATCAAACGTTAAGTTTGCCATGAACTGCAAAATATAAACATAGGTAAGTTAGATATAACATAAAGACAATTAACCAATAAGAAAAATTTAAAACAACAATAGTTTCGCTGTCATGGCGAAACTGTAGTTTCGCCAGGTACAACAAGACAACTTCGCACATCCAAAACGTACAATACTCAATCAATTTCCATAACAAAAACACCCGAATCAATATGCAAAATCGATGGAACAGTACTATTATTCGAAAAAGCCCAAATACCAACTAATCAATAGCACAATGGCTCTGATACCATATTGTTGATCCACTTGATCGATTCAACAGTGCACTTGATGCTTGACAATGATATTCCACCAAATTGACACTTATAGACACAATAACATAATGATATCAATTGAATCTAAACAATAATAACAATAATAAAGGCTCAATGATATTGAAAATAAACTTCCAGCCACACACAATTGAAACAACAAATATTCTATATTAGGGTTTTGCAAAAGGTTACCTACAAAGATAGAAAGAATACAATATATAAGTAACCTAGATTCGCTGGCCTGTCTAACTACTTGATTCACCCGGCAGCGAACTACAGATTCGCCGGGTGATCAAAATCAGCTGACTCCGGGCGAAACTATAGTTTCGCCCGTAGTTTCGTTGCAATACAAAAATACATAAGAAAGACAAATTACAAGAGAGAACTAACAATTAACCTATTACAAAACAAAATAAACCTATTAACTATAGTGAGTCCAACCTATGTAGATCATCAATACGTATATATACGTATACGTATATATACGTATATATATATCTATACGTATATAGATATACATGCATATATACTTATATACATATATATATATGTATAAGTATATATATAGACGTATATATATCTACGTATATATATACATATATATATACATATGTATACATACGTATATATACGTATACGTATATATACGTACGTATATATACGTATGTATACGTACGTATATATACGTATATACGTATGTATACGTACGTATACATACGTATCTATACATACGTATACATACGTATACGTAGATATACGTACGTATACATACGTATATATACGTATACGTATACATACGTATATATATACGTATAAATATATGTATATATATATACGTATATATATATGTATATATATATATATATATTTGTATATATATATACATATATATATATATATATATGTTATGGATTTGAGACAAAGTTAATGAAAAATGATAAACTTTAAAATCCGGATGTCGGTCCCACCTCTGAAAAAGTCGAAAATCTTCCGAAGGTAATTTGTCTTTGAAAGTTTTTTTGAGAAAACTTCTGAAGCCAATTTGGCTTTAGAAGATATTCCTAGCTTTTCAAGAATTTGCTTCGGTAGAAAATTTCTTAGAGTAATTTTACTTCCTTGATAAATTTTACCTCGGAAGATATCAAATACCAGAAATTTTATTCATAAGGGAATAAAACTTCCGAGACTTAATTGCTTTCGGAAGAAAATGGTCCTTCAATACATATAGTACTTAGTGAAAAAATAAGCTTCGGAAGATATATCAAGATTTCTTCCGATGGTTAATTTCTCAGAAATAGTTATTTGTTTTGATAACATAATTTTCTTCCAAAGACAACTTGATGTCTTCTGAAAGAAAATTTATTCAAAATTCTCAAAAATTCTAAGAGATATCAGTTTTGAAAAGTTTCTTCTAAAGTAAACTGGGCTTATATGGTGATGATATAGACAACTTAAGACATACATATTGTTTAAAAATAATATTGAGTTTAGTTTAAGAAAAATCTACTCAAAGTTAATCATCCCAATAGCTAAAAAAAGATATTTAAATCTCTGCTCATCAAAAGCTCTTGTGAACAGATCAACATATTGTTCATTTGTGTTAACTTTGACTAGTTTTATCAATCCCTTTTCAAAATTATCTCTAATCAAATGATACCTGATATTGATGTTCTTTGTCTTTTAGTGTTGCACAGGATTCTCTATAATAGAGATAATACTATTGTTGTCTATGTGAATGGGAGTTTCCTTGAAGTTGAATCCATAGTCTAGCATCTGATTCTGAATCCAAAGCACCCGAGCACAGCAGCTTGCAGCAGTAATGTATTCAGGTTTAGCAGTTGATGCAGACACACAAGATTGTTTCTTGCATTACCATGAGACTATTCTTCCACCAAGAAATTGACATCCCCCAGATGTAGACTTTGTAGTCATATTACAGCCACCATAGTCACTATCTATATAGGTATATAAATTAAAGTCAGAATTCTTTGGATACCAAAGGCCTAGTTTGGGAGCACCTTTAAGATATCTGAGAATTCTCTTGATAGCAACCAGGTGTGACATCTTGGGGTTGGCTTGATATCTTGCATAAATACATGTAGGAAATATGATATCAGGCCTGCTAGCTATGAGGTACATAGAGACCCAATCATAGTCCTTTATAGATGTTCATCAACATACTTCCCCTCAAGATCTGGTCCTAGGGAGTGGTTTCTAGCTATGGGTGTCTTAGCAACCTTGCACTCAGTCATATGAAATCTGGTAAGTATGTCTAGTGCATACTTTGACTGGTTTATGAAGATTCCATTGTCAACCTGCTTCACTTGAATTCCTAAAAAAAATTGAGTTTCCCCATGGCATTCATTTTAAATATATTCTACATCAGTTCTCAAAGTCTTTGCAGAGCTTCAGATTGGTTGATCCAAAAATAATGTCATCTACATAAAGTTGAACCAGCATCAAGTCATTTCCTGTTTCTTTGATGAAGAGTGTTCCATCAATAGTACCCTTCTTGTATCCATGCTGACATAGATACTGTGATAGTGACTCATACCACTTCCTAGGAGCCTAATGCAGCCTATAAAGAGCTTTGCAAGCTTGCAGACATAATCTGCATGATTTGGGTCTGCAATGCTACATGGTTGTTTGACATACACTTCCTCATCAATCACCCCATATAGAAAAGCACACTTGACATCAAGTTGATAGACCTTTAAATCCTTGGATGTCGCAAAAGCTAGGAATATCCTAACAGCTTCAAGTCTTGCTACAGGAGCAAACATATCTCTGTAGTCAATCCCTTCTTCTTGTGTGTACCCTTGAACAAGTAGTCTGGCCTTGTTCTTGATGACATGTCTTTTATCATCCTTCTTGTTCCTAAATACCCATTTGGTACTTATGGTAGTCTTCCCTTTAGGAAGAGGACATAGATTCCAAACCTTTTGTCTCTTGAATTGAAGTAGCTCCTCCTGCATTGCTTCAACCCAACTTCCATCCTTTAGAGCCTCATCAATCTTCTTAGGCTCTTTCTGGGACAAGAAACAAGAGTGAAGACAAACATTTTTGTCTTGGATTTGTCCTCTTGTTCTTACCCTAGTCTTAACATCTCTAATGATGTTTGTGGGGGGATGTGACTTGTGGATTCTCAGTTGAGGAATCCCAGGAAGTTGGTTGGACAGATCTAAATTGGTGAAATTCAAGAGGAACTTGATCCATTGAGTGTGTTACATCATTGATGTTGTCTTCTATGGAGTGGTTATCAGCATCAAGAAATTCTTGATCACCCTCACCACCTCTATCTCCTCGTACATTGGAAATTCCTTCATCTAAGATCTGTCCCTTTGCTCTAGAATTTATAGGCACCTCAGATGTATCAGCTGAAGAATTTGTCATTGTTGTGTTGACAGGATTTTCAACTGCAAGGCTAGTTACCATTGGAGCTAAAGTAGTTTGAACACTTGGCCTTCTCAGCTCAAATCTTGGATCAGAATCTCCTGATGATAAGGTCCTGTAGATCCTAAAACATCTTCATAATATTTCTTAAAACAGTTGGTAACTAAATCAAGATCAAACAGCCAATCAGGACCAGAGCCTTTCACACTGGGTGTGTGCTCATTGAAGGCCATATTGGCTGACTCCTCAGCTACTCTAGTTCTAAGATTGTATACTTTATAAGCCTTGGCTTGGAAAGAGTATCTAATAAAATATCCATCATCTGCTTTCTCAACAAATTTGGCAATTTGATCTTTGGTATTCAAGATGGTGCAAAGACATCCAAATGATCTGTGGAACCCAGTGAAAGGTGTCGTTTTATGCCATAGTTCATAAGGACTCTTACCATGAGTCTTGACTACTAAAACTATATTCTCCACATAGCAAGCAACGTTGACTTCCTCTGCCCAGAAGGTGATGGGCAGTTTAGAGTTAGATAACATGGTTCTTGCAGCTTCAATAAGTGACATGTTTCTCTTCTTAGCAACATCGTTTTGCTGAGGAGTCCTGGGAGCACTGTATTGTCTTGTAATACCCTTTTCATCAAAAAATGCATCAAGTATTTGGTTTTTGAATTCAGTTCCTTGATCACATCTTATGTTCTTGACCTTGTGATCACATTGATTCTCAATTTTCAAAATGAAATTCTTCAAGATTTTAGAAGTCTCATCCTTAGTTCTAAGGAAGAAGACCCAAGTATATCTTATGAAATCATCTGTGATCACCAAGCAATAAGAGGTCCTTCCTAGACTAATTACACTGGTGGCGCCAAAGAGAACCATATGTAATAAGTGTAGGGGATTAGTGATGGAGTACATTTCTTTTGGCTTGTGAGACACTTTGTGTTGCTTCCCTTTTGGGCATGCAACACAATGGTCATCACTTGTAAACTCTTTCTTTGGCATTCCAATTACCAAATCATTCTTAATTAATTTATTCATGTTTTTAAAGTTTACATGGCACATTCTTTTATGCCAGAGGAAAGACTCATCACTATTAGCTTTAGATAGAAAGCAAGAAACTTCTCCTGAAGGGGATGTTTCTTGCAAGTCCATCTTGTATATGTTCCTGTTCCGGGGGTTCTAAGCAAGATATGCTCTTGAGGAATGACCATCCTGGTCTTGAGAACAATGCTCTCATGCTCAGTGAAGAGCATGTTGTGTCTTTGATCACAAAATTAGGATACACTCAAAAGATTATATCCAAGCTCCATAAAAAAATTTACCTTATGAATGCTAAGATTTCCATTTGTGACCCTACACCTTCCTATAATGTAATCACTAGATTCTCCTCTAAAATCAACTGGCTCTCCATCAATTCTTTCAAAGTTTTGAAGCAAAGAGTCATTGCCTATCATGTGCCTGGTACAACCACTGTCAATGATCCATACATTCCCTTTGGTCTTGAGCTGTTCCTGCATATAAAGAATGGTTAGTTACATTTGGAAACCTAAGCCATGTTCATCTTGGGCTTGTCAAAGTGCATTGAAGATAATGCAACAGTAATTGATCCTATATGCAAGTTATAAGGATCATTTGCTATTGTTGATAAAGAACTTTTAGTCACATGGCATTCCTTCGTCTTCCACACCATCTTTGGAAGACTAGACTTGGCCTTCAATACTTCAGAAGTTTTGAGGACTTTGGAAGTTTTGGAGACTGAACCTTTGAAAGCTTTTACATCCATTGCAGCAGACTTTAGCGCTTCAAAAGCATTCCTTTCTTTCGAGACCAAATTTTCTTCCGAAGGTAAGTTTTCACTTATCTTCATCTTCACTATGGAGCTTCCGATTGGAAAAGAGTTTCCTACCAAAGCTATCTTCTTCTTCTCAAAGTTTTTTTCTTAGACATATGGATAGTACTTCTGGGATTGTAGATGTAATCCTTTGCAAAGTGAGAAGTACTACCACTTATGATGCATTCAGTTGGCATGCTTTTGAGAGTCTTCCTTTGAGTGCGAGGCTGAGCTTGATCACTTTCCATTTTCTTTTTCACCTTTTCAGACTTCTTGGGATGGGGCTTGCTCTTGGAATCGGATGGCTCAGCTATGCAGCAGTGGTGAACATTTTTTTAGCCTTCCTCTCTTGATCAGGATGATTTTGACATGAGGCTTGCTCTTGGAACTGAAGGTGGCCTTAATCTCTTGAGCTTTCTTGGATTTCCTTTTAGCAGCCCTGATCATGTTCTTCCTTGCAGACTTGATCATCCTTGGTTCATCTTCTCTCCAGGAGAATGGTGTCCCTTCTTATGATAACCCTTGTCACTCACCTCAGGTTCATCCTTCATTATCTCCTCTTCATCTTCATCCTTCTCTTGGATAGGATCAATGGAGGGCACCTCATCTTGACAAGTTCCACACTTTGGATATCTAATAGATATGAGTGTGTGTGGAGGAGCTATCTTACTTGATCCTAGTCCCTGCCTGTTCTGATAACAAACTTTTGCATGCAAGGATCAGGATATTATGTTCTTGAAGGTTTCCTCTTCAAGAACACATTTTTCTGTCTTGGCTTTGCTGATCACAACTTCAGCCTGACATTCAGTCAAATTGGTTATGAGATCTTTGATTTAAGTCCTGTAGTTTTTTTGTTCATGCTTAAGAGTGGAAATGGTTTTCTCTAAATCTTCTATTTTAATTTTATAATCATTTCCAGCTTTGTTAAAGTTAGCTTTTAAGATATTTAAGGAATCAAGATCAGATCTCACTTCCAGGTTGTAGGACCTGTACATATTGACTTTAGCAATGCATTCTGGAATATAAAGATTTTCTAATATCTTGGCTTTTTCATGATCAACAATCAATGCTTGGTTTGGAGAAGCATCTTCTCCCTGAAAGCTCCAGTTAAAGCCTCCTTCTTCAACAGCAACAACAGCATGTTGTTTGGGTTGGCTTGGCTTCTCAGTTCTTGGAGCTGTATCAGTGTAGTTTGGTCTAGATTGTGCTTGGCCACCATTTGTGTAGCACCCAGAAATTTAAAAGAAAAGAAGAATATAAAGAAAGAAAGCTGAAATAACCCAAGTTAAGGGGTTAAAGTTGTGCAAGAGGCAAACTTTATTATTATGATGTTTAAAAGGTGGGCATGGCCGCCCACTACCCTGCTCCACCAACTGATTTCGGCTGCAAAAAGAAGGAGAACAAAGTTTTCCATCGGTTTTTTGAGAAAAAGAAGAAGATTAGCTTGAAGGTAAGCTTTTTGTGCGTTTTGTTAGGTTTCAGCTGGATTTTCAGCTTTTGGACCGAGTCTTATGTGTTCTTTTGTGTTCGGTTGTGTGTTTTTGGTGTGTTTAGGTGTTTGAACTCCAAGTGCTCTCGAGTTTGGAGGAGTTTTACTCGAAGGCTGCTGTAGGTGAGTTCTAGATCCCCGGTTTTACTTGTTTTTAAACTTGTTTGGGGCTGAAATGCATAGTACCTACTGTTTTACAACCGACCGCATGATCTGATCTGTGTTTTTGCACCTGTTGTGTGTGTGGGTATTTGCTTTTGAATGTTTGATCGAGTCTTGTGATTATATGCTTGTTCTAAGTGTTTAGCATGCTAGATCTAGGCTATGAATGTATAAGAATGAGGATTTGGAATTGAATATAACATAAGTTGCAACTGCAGGTTGGTTTAGTTCATACGCATTTAGATTTGAATATTTGCATAAGTGTTTTGTTCAGCGCATTTGCTACAGTGATCATCGCATTTCTTTTCTTTTGTTCATGCGCATTTGCTACAGTGTTCAAACGTATTTGTTTCAGTCATCTGCATTTGGTTCATGCGTATTTCCTGACACTTAGAATATTTTTGAGTATGAACATCCGTATTTGCTTCATGCGCATTTCCTGACACTTGGAATATTTCTGAGTATGAACATCAGCATTTGCTTCATGCGCGTTTCCTGGCACTTGGAATATTTCTGAGTATGAACATCCGTATTTGATTCATGCTCATTTCCTGACACTTAGAATATTTCTGAGTATGAACATCCGCATTTGCTTCATGCTCATTTCCTGACACTTAGAATATTTCTGAGTATGAACATCCACATTTGTTCATCCGTATTTCTTTTGTTCATCCGCATTTGTCTATTCATCCGCATTGGTTTGCTCATCCGCATTTTTAGGCTCATCAAGCTTGATCAACCATAGGATGGAATGGAAGATCAGAAAGATGCTACAGCCCAACCTCATGCATACATTTAGTTAAATTTATATTCTTGGAAGAACCCAAGACCAAAAACAATAGTAACTAACCATTACAATGTGCAGGGACATCTACATAACAAAAATGAAAATATTTGGATTGTATATAGTGGATGCTCCAAGCACATGACAGTGAACAGATCTCTCCTACAATAGTTTGAACACTTTGATGGAGTTCCAGTTTAGTTTGGAGGTGAAACCGGAGGATACATAACTGGTAGTGGTAGTGTATCTAATGGTAAGTTAAAATTGACAAAGTAAACTTTGTCAAACAGCTTAAACACAATCTCCTTAGTGTTTCTCATTCTATGATCAAAAGCACTAAATTCTTTTCACAGAACATGAGTGCATCATCCTCAAACCCGGGATGCCAATTCCTCAGGAATTGGTGCTTCTTAGATCTCCCAGGAGAGGGGATATGTACAAGCTGGATATGAATAAAGCTTCCCCACTGGGTGAAGTATCATGCTTTCTTTACAAAGCAAATGGTGATGAGTCAACTCTTTAGCATAAAAGAATGTGCGATGTTAATTTTAAACCATGAGTAAATTGGTTAAAAATAATTTGGTACATGGTGTGCCTAAAAAGGAATTTATCTGTAAGGGCAACTGTGTTGCCTGCCTAAAAGATAAACAACATAAAGTTTCATATAAATCCAAAGAGGTTAACTGAATCACCACCCCCATTACATTTGTTGCACATGGATCTATTTGGTCCTACAAGTATAATGAGCATTGGAAGGAAATCATATTGCCTTGTGATTGTTGATGATTTCACAAGATTTACATGGGTTTTCTTTTAAAGAACTAAAGATGAAATTGTTGAAACTTTAAAATCTTTTATTCTTAAAATTGAAAATCAAATAGATCACAAGGTAAAAATAATTAGAAGTGATCAAGGGACTGAGTTTAAGAATCAGTTCTTGACTCATTCTGTAACTCAAAAGGGATTGCCAGACAAGATAGTGCTCCTAGAACTCCTTAACAGAATGGTGTTGGCTGTTAGCTGAGGAGCAGAGACACTGCATTATGACAGGCTATTTGCTAGGAACTATGCTTACTCTGTTAGCTGAAAACTCAAAACCTTTACCTTTACCTTTGCGCAGAAGCAGTCACCATTGCATGTTATATGCAGAACAGGGTTCTTATAATTAAGCCATATGGAAAAACACCATATGAGCTATGGAACAAGAGGCCACCGTTCATTGGCTTTCTTAGGTCTTTGGCAGTAGATACACATCTTAACACAAACGACAGTTTAGCAAAATTTGTTGAAAAGTCTTGATTCTATATTTGTTGATATTCCTCAACCTCTATTGCATATAGAGTGTATAATATCAAAAATCAACAATTTGAGAACACCAACCAGTTTGTCAATGAGCACACACCTTGTGTTAAGGGCGATGGTCCTAAATATATTTCAATTTAGAATGGTTTTCAAACTGTTCTAACCATCTTGTATGAATGTTTCAGCTGGAATAGGAATTTAAGGTGACCCCTATGAAGATCAAATGTTTGACTTACCAAGACCTATTCTAATTTCTCCAAGAAGAGATGAAGATCAAGATCCTTCAACTGAAAATCTTGAAAGCTTGAATATCTCAGGAAACAATGGAGCTTCATCAATTTGTCAACCAATTGAGCCTCACAACTCAACAGCTGACAACTCAAGTATTCAACACCAAGCTGATGAAGACAGTGATTAGGAGGAACAGGAAACTGTTGATGCTGCTTCTTAGCAAAATACCATTTATGTTATCACACCATTTATGTTGTCACACATTCATTGAATCAGTCCACATTAAATGAATATGAGACATCAGCTGGTGATGGTGTTCAAAATCCTAAGCAAAACTTTTCAAACTTGGATCTATCTATGCATCTAAATGTGATTCCGAGGATCAAAGATACAACACTCATCCAGCTGAGAACATCATGGGGATGTCTCAGAAGGTGTGAAAACAAGAAGTCAAACCCACAATAGGAATGTCTGCTTGTACTCATGATTTTTCTCTCAAATGGAACCAAAAAAGATGGAAGAAGCCCTCAAAGACAACAATCGGATAGAACCAATGCAAGAGGAGTTGCTTCAATTCGAGAGGCAAAAAGTATGGAACTTATGTCCATTCCAACCTGGTTAGGTTCCTATTGGCACAAAGTGGGTGTACAGAAACAAAAGGGATAATAGAGGTTTGATCATCAAGAACAAATCCAGACTTGTTGTTCAAGGATACACACAAGGGGAAGGTATAGATTACACAGATGTCTTTGCACCTGTTGCAAGACGTGAGGCTATGTGAATCTTTCTTGCTTTTGCTGCATACAAGAACTTCATAGTCTATCAATTTGATGTGAAATGGCATTTCTATATGTGGATATTGATAGAGAAGTCTATGTGTGCCAGCCACCCGGATTTGAAGACCCATAGCATCCTAACTATATGTGTAAACTTGATAAAGCTCTCTATGGGTTGCATCAGGCACCTAAGCTGTGGTATGAGACACTGTCTCAGTTCCTTCTTAAGAATGGCTAGACTAGAGGCATAATAGACAAAACCTTATTCATAAGGAAGTTGGGAAGGATATGATGCTTGTACAATCTATGTTGATGACATCATATTTGATTCCTCAAATAACCAAATGTGCAAAGACTTTGAAAGCACATGAAGAAGTTTTGAAATGAGTTCCTTGGAAAAGATGATTTTTTTCCTTGGAATTCAGGTGAAGCAGATGGAAGAAGGTTCTTTATCAATCAATCTAATATGTCAAAGATATCTTAGAGAGATTTAAGATGACAGATTGTAAGCCAGCCAAGACACCTATACCCAGAAATCGCAATCATAGTCCTGATTCCAAGGGGGAGGATACTGATCAGCATCAGTAGAGGGCATTATTGGATCTTTGATGTATCTCACTACAAGTAGACAGCATATCATGTTTGCAACATGGATCTGTGTAAGATATCAGGCTTCTCCAAAGGTTCTCACCTAATTGCTACCAAAAGAATTCTTAGATACCTTAAAGGAGCTCCTACATTAGGTCTTTGTATCCTAAGAATAGAGATTTTAACATCTATGGTTACACTGACTGTGATTATGGTGGCTCAATATCACTAGAAATCAACATCGGGAGGATGTCATTTCTTGGTGGAAGGATTATCTCTTGGCAATGTAGAAGCATCATG
Organism: Flaveria sonorensis; assembly: GCA_025506505.1. Classification (NCBI taxonomy): domain Eukaryota; kingdom Viridiplantae; phylum Streptophyta; class Magnoliopsida; order Asterales; family Asteraceae; genus Flaveria; species Flaveria sonorensis. The sequence goes on along the minus strand of CM046429.1, from coordinate 37,532,044 downwards.
TGTATCACTATCAACTGCTGAAGCTAAGTATATTGCTTCTGCAAGCTGCTGAACCTAACTGCTTTGGATTCTGAATCAGATGCTGGATTATGGTTTCAGCTTCATGGAGACTCCTATCCACATAGACAACAAGAGTGCCATTTCTATCATAGAAAATCCAGTCAAGCACTCCAAGACAAAAATACATTGACATTAGGTATCATTTCATTTGAGATATTCATGAAAAAATCTAATCAAGCTAGTCAAAGTCAATACAATGAACAATATGCAACTTTGTTCACAAAATCCTTTGATGAACAAAGATTTGAATATTTAATCATAATTATTGGGATGATTAACATTGACTGATCCTTCTCTTTGAAAACCTTTTAAAATGTGTCTTGTCTATGTGTCTAAAATTTTAGAAGGGGAATAAAAGTAAAGAAAAGAAGAAAACACTATTTAACTAAGTTGAGGGGCTAAATGTGTCAAAAAGGACAAAAAGTATAAAAAGTGGTGTCAAAAGGTGATGGCCGCCCACTCTTCTCTGCATACCTTCTTGTTCACCACCAGATTTAGAGAGAAGAAAGAGCTGAGCTCCCAGGTTTTGAGAAGAAGAAGAGGAAAACCGAATTCAAGGTAAGATCATCATTTTAAGTTGTTCTTGGCCGCCTATGCCTCGGTTGCCTGCTTATGTGTGTTTGTTTGTGTTGGGTTGTGTTTCGTTGGGTTTTAGGTGTGTGAACTCATTGCATTCGGGTTTGAAGGAAGTCTTGCCCGAAAGATTTCATAAGGTGAGTTCTAGATCCCCGGTTTCTATGTTGTAAACCTGTTTGGGGCTGGAATTGCACGTAACTAAGTTTTAAATATCCAGTATTTTGTACCGTAAGTTTGGCCCTGTTCTTTTAGTGGGTGTGTAGGGCTGCATGTTTTGCTCGGTTTGTGTGGTTGTAATACTTGTTCAAGAGATGCATGCTATATCGTGCGATGAATGTATAAGGATATGGATTGGAACTGATTATAGTGTAAGATGCAGTTCAGGTTAGTTGATCATCGCATTAAGTTTGAATATTTGCACAATGTTGTTCATCCCATTAATTAAGCTTCATGCGTATTTGATGAACACATCGACTATTTGTTCACCCGCATTTGTTAGTGTTCATCCGCATTTGTTGTATGTTCATCCGCATTGTATTGTCCATGCACATTTGCTTCGTCATCCGCATTGGTTCATGCGCATTTCTTTGGGACACTTAGAATATTTTCTGAGGTATTCGTCCATTTGTTTATTCATCCCATTTGTGTTCACCCGCATTTGTTTGCTCATCCGCATTTCTTTAAGGAGACGGGAGTTTTCTGAGATTTTGGGATGTAGAGCTTAAGTGTTAAGAAGAGTTTTATGGGGGGACTGTGCTTGTTTACGATTTGCATGCTTTGTATGCCGTTGTGATGATGTGTTTCCATGTTATGTTTATGTAGTGACCTTACGTTGTGTGACGTATGAATATGCTTATGTACAGTAGTACTTAACGAAAGTGGAAGATAACTAAGAGAAGTAAGAATGAATGCATGCATAATGAATGATCGGAAGTAAGAAAGTCTTGCAAGCACTGTAAGGAGGTTCACACCCAATGAGGGTGTTAGCTCAACGGTGGGCGTTAGCTACCCCAAAGGATGCCACTGGGGTCTATCTTTGTGACTGACCATACGACAGGACCATTGTCCCTTACCCCGGTGCTGGGCCCGCCTTGTGTATGATGTTGGAAGTCTATTATAGTCTTCGGCCCAGTACCCGCCTTGTGCATGATGTTTGGGTATAGCACATGGCTTGGTCCAAATGATGATACCCAGTGCTGGGCCCCGCCTCGGCATGACTTTGAAGTCTATTTATAGCTTTCGTCCAGTACCCGCCTTGTGCATGATGTTTGGGGTATAGCTCTAGGCATTAGCCTGGAGCATAGAGAAGTAAAAGTAATAATGATCGAATGAAACGTATGATAAGAAAGAGAATGAATGAATGTAAGTTGACGATGATGAAAGATAATAATGAGATTAACTATTTGTAGAGGATGGTATTGATCGCTTACAGAAAGTACAGTACGGTTTTATCGAAAGAAAGTATTTTATTATAAAACTAGAACTCACTCAGCAACGCGCTGACTTTTATGTAATTTCCAGTTGGCAGGTAACATTGCTGGGATGGCACGGGGCAGCTACTTGGCGTTTTTGGGATGGCATCCATTGTTTAAATTATGAGTTTTTGCATTGTAATGCGAACAAACAATATTTTGTAACGATTATGAATTGTTTATTATTTTGCAAAAGCAATGATGAAATGATTTTAAATTATGCCGCTGCGTTGTTTTAGTACACCTAAATATATGTTTTATGTTTTGGTGCAATGATTGACCAGCTGTAAGCGTCCCGGGAATGGGGCCTTACAAAACATCACCTTAATTCTATTGATATTGATCTATGGAAATCAAGAGAAGTCCACACATTCCTATCACTTTAGATGGTCCTGATGGAGGAATTGTCTACACTAAAGACTCTCCAGAACCATACCCTGAAGATGGATTACAGGTGATGATTTAAAGAAAGTTAAGAATGATATAAAAGCATATTCTCTGATGTTAAAGGACTACCTCTTGAAGTCCTAACAGACTAGATGGATATCAAACGGATATACCATGTATAAAGCCTTGAAGATAATTTGTGAAGGAGTAAAGAAATTCAATCTCAAAAAGCAGAAATTGAAGAGACAATTAGAACTATTTGAGCACTTATCTGGTGAAACCATAAACAAATGATGAATAGTTTGTGAAACTTACAACTGAGATATCAACAGCTGGTATCAAAAATGATCTAAGAGATCTAAACTTTAGGCTTCTTAATGCTCTTCCATCTTCATGGAAGCAACAGTTACACGTTAAGCATACTGATAAATTTCCATGGATCTTGAACTGTTGATAGCCAAAATGAGACTATGAAATTGATGAAAGCTCAAGGAATAATGATAGAGCAGTTTTTATGTCTCAGTACAAATATGTTGCATCACCAGCAAGTACTGGGAAATGCATTTATGGCAAAATGAGAGTTTACCGAAGAAGAGGGTGATCTGTTTGTAGGAGCAGGGTCTTTACTGATTCGTCTTATACAAGTGCTCCTGCTTATACATCTCTCAGCCACAACCTCAGTCTCCTCCTATGCCTCAAAGTTCTAAACTCAAAATGAACTCCATCTATTAACTCTGCTAAATTTGGCAAAGTTAAAGATGTCATTAACATCCTATCACAGGATGAAGAGTCCAAATCTGCTTTTCCTGCTTTTATGGCTAGTGTTCAAGCGTATCAAGGTAGTCATTTAACTCATTATTTTGTTTTGCAGACTTATTCGAAATGATCCAGATGACGTGGAGGAAATGGATCTAAATTGGCAAATGGTGATGATTGAATACAGGACTCAGAAACACTCTTATGTCAATAGGAACTACAATGAATCTAAGTCATCTAAAGAGCCTAAGAAAGCTCTAGTTGTCAATATTAAAGATGGATATGATTGGAGTGCTTATGCTGAGCAATTTACTGCTGATCTAACATCTAATTTATCTCTTATTGCAGAAGTTCAAGGAGAAGATTGGTCAGACGACAATGATCCAAAGGCTAAATATGACTCTGAGAATGAAGAAGAAGATTATGAATGGAGTGACAAGTCTGATTCAGAGGAAGTTGCTTTGATGGCAAAATCTGATCAGCCAAAGGTTGAAAGCTCTAACTCTGAATGTCTCCTCCTAAATATCTGAAATTCCATCAGAAGTCAGAGAAAAGTTTGCACAAAGTCTTGCTTTGAGCATGTAGAATACTACATAAATTATTTCTTACAAAATTTGTGAAAAACTTAAGCAAGAAGAACTAATGCATACCAAACTTAAAAATGATCATAAAGTATCTGACGAAAAGATTATCTCTCTTCAAAAATCTTGGAACAAAACTCTAAGAGAACTTGAAATTGTATCAAAACAACTTGAAGAGATGACAAAAAATCTTGAACTAGAAAAGATATCTCATGCAGCAACTCAAGTTATCTCGCCAAAGTACAAGTTCTAAAACCATTGTGGAGAAGCTGGTAAATGAACGAAAAGATAAACAAAAGACAGGATTGGGTTTCACTCAGAACCAATATGCCAGAATCAATAACAAATACCTTACCAGAAATTTTAACCTCATGATCACTCTCAGAAAACAAGGCAAAATTAAAAGCTTTTCAAAACAAGACTAAGATGTCTGATGCTGAAGAAGAGAAAAACAAATATGGAAATTTTTGAAGAAAAAATATAATGAAAGATAAAAATGGTCACCCTATTAAAGTAAATCTTATGAACCAAAGCCTAAAACTAAGAAAATTTTTGTTCCTAAAGAATCTGTCTTGGAGGGTAATTTACTAAAATGATAACCAAAACTCCAAAACCAAAGATAAAGCTAAACAAGAATAAGTAACAACAAAAGATTCTAACTCATATGGTCTAAATAATCTTGAATTTATTAAATGGCAAAAGGACCATAAAAGAAAGAAAAAAAAAAGAATCTTCCACTGAAGATGTTCAATCTCAAGTAAAATCAAGTTCCACAAAATCAAGGAACCAGAGAAGAAGAAGAAAATGAATAAAACTAAAAATGATCAAATTAAAGAAAATCAGACAAAAGAAACAAATCAAGCAACAAACTAAAATCAATTAAAATTTGTATCTGCTGGTTTGTTGAATGTGAACTCAATTCAAGATGTTAAAGAAAATCCGAAGAACAATCAACCTCTGATCTGAAAACATGTTCAGATTCTAAAGTCTTCCACTGTCGTTAAACGATTTGTATCTAAGGAAACAAAGAATGAAATTCATATTCAAAAACAAAAACAATGGTGCAAAGTAACTGGTTTTAATCAAAAGAATAATTTTTCAAATAAAAAACAACAAATAACTTTTTCATGCCTAAACCTAAACAAGGACAAATGTTGCGTCAACATCAAAAGTTAATAATCAACTGTTTAACACTTCGCAGAGGTACTGCGAAATATGTGACATGTACAATCACACACTACTGAATGTTTTTTAACAAATACTGTCACATTTGCGATATGAGAAATCATTCAACTTCCGTTGTTATTTTAACAAATACTGTACTTACTGTGATGAGCAAACTCACAACACTAAAGATTGTTATTTTAGAAAGAATTCACAGAGGAGAGGATTTGCCACTCAACAGTAAGCAAAGGGTATGTTAATCCGCACATATAAAGAAACCAAAATGTCGATTTTCAAAGATTAACACACAAACCCTCCTTAGGTTTGAACTCTTTCAAAAGAAAGAATTCAGTGAACCTAAACATACTTCAATGATAATTTCATTCCAAGGTCAGTGAGAATTAATACAAAAGTTTTTAAAAACAAAAATTTTCAAACATAGTCAGTCAAAAAGAATGAATTTTCCAAACAAGCATAATTTTGTTATAAATAACAGAATTGGTAAATTCATAAAGAATAAACCTGATGTCAACAAACTTCACTTTAAAAAATTTACTATTGTTGACAAGTTTGGAAAACCCAATACCATTCGGCTTGGGTAGATAATTCAACCTGAATTGTTTTGTTTTGCAGGTACGCCCGAGAAGACCAATCAATACTTGGTATGTGGATAGCGGGTGGTAGCCGGCACATGATAGGCAATCAGGCCTTATCACAAGATTTTAAGTTAAAAGATGGAACACATGTCGCCTTTGGTGGTGATGCGGGAGGAAAAATAACCGGAGAAGGAATAGTATCCAACGGGATTATAAGCTTTGATAAAGTTAACTTTTGTTCACAGTTGAACTTTAATTTGTTAAGCATATCCCAAATTTGTGATAAATCCTACTCTGTACTTTTTGATGATTCTTCCTGTTATTTCTTGAAGCCAGGATTTCAGAGAACCAAGGATAGCATGGTTGTTAAAGCTGTCAGAGACCGAGACGTATACAAACTGGATATGTCTCAAGTGGACTCTTCTACAGAAACAACTTGTCTCTTTGCTAAAGCATCAAATGATGAAAGCCAGCTATGGCATAGACGTCTCGGACATTCCAACTTCAAGAATATGAACAAGCTTGTAGCAGGAAATCATGTTATTGGCCTTCCATCAAAGAAGTTTGCCACTACTAATCACTGCTCAGCATGTTTAAAGGGGAAGCAACACAGAGCGTCTTATAAGTCAAAGCTGATAAACTTAAATTCCAAACCCCTTCAGTTGTTGCATATGGACCTTTTTGGACCAACCAACGTGAAGAGTATTGGAAGAAAATGTTTTTGTTTAGTTATCATTGATGACTATACAAGATTTTCATGGGTTTTCTTTCTAAATGCTAAATCTAAAACAGCTGAATTAATAAAAGAATTTATCATAAAAGTAGAAAACCAACTTGAACAAAAAGTAAAAATAATTAGAAGTGATAATGGGACGGAATTTAAAAATCTAACTCTTGACATGTTTTGTGCAGAGAAAGGAATAGCTCATCAGTTCAGTGCTCCCAGAACTCCTCAACAAAACGGAGTTGCTAAGAGGAAGAACCGAACATTGATTGAAGCAGCACGATCCATGTTAGCCGATGCTAAAATTCCAATCACATTCTGGGATGAAGCAATATCAACTGCATGTTTTGTTCAGAACCATTCATTAATTGTTAAAGACAAATTGAAAACTCCATATGAGTTAATGTTTGGAAGGAAACCAAACATAGATTTTCTTAAATCTTTTGGTTGTCCGGTTATGATTCCGAATTCAAGTGATCATTTAGGAAAATTTGAATCAAAATCTGATGATGGATTTTTTGTTAGATATTCATCTGTTTCAAAGGCCTATCGAGTTTATAACTCTAGGACTAATGTTATAGTTGAAACATTCAATGTTAAATTTCTTGAAAACTCTTTTCCATCAGTGTCAAATGGTCCTGCATGGTTATTTGATTTAGATTCATTGTCAAACTCTTTTCTATCCAACTTGTTTAATCATCTAACTTGCTTGATTCTACAGGTGAAAAGAAAATTCAAAGAGATCTCGGTTCATTCAGTGACAATTCGGATTCTGATGATGCAGATGATTCAAGCCCAGACTATCCCTTCTTTTCTTTTGTTAGAGATTCTATTTTTTAGTCTAATAATGATGATCAGTCTCATCAAGATAATGATCATTCTATTTCAGAAAACCAAGATGTGTGACAACCAATTCCTAATGATGGTATAGAAATTGTACAACCTGAGTATGGAACGTCATCTATTTCTGGTGATGTAGTTGATTCCGGTAATCTTGATTACTTTATCAACTCACCGACTCAAGTTCCCAATTTCAATTCACATTCTTCAAGCATATTGCATCAGCTTTCTAACTTGAATCAAACCAATCTAGATGTTCATGTTCAAGGAGATGAAATTCCGACATCTCGTATTCACAAGAACCATCCAACATCTCAGATTATTGGTCCTTTGAGTAAGAAAACAAAGAGAAGTAAATCAGAACAAGCAAACGTTTGCTTATACTCTTGCTTTCTTTCTCAAATTGTTCCTAAAAATGTTACCGAAGCGTTAAAGGACAATGGTTGGATCGAGGCTATGCAAGAAGAATTATTATAGTTCCGCAAACAAGAAGTGTGGAATCTGGTGGATTTACCTGAAGGAGAAAATGCTATTGGCACAAAATGGTTATTCAGAAATAAAACTGATGATCGAGGAATTGTTATCCGAAATAAAGTGAGATTAGTTGCACAAGGATACACTCAAGAAGAAGGTATTGATTATGATGAAGTATTTGCTCCAGTTGCAAGACTTGAATCTATTCGTGTCTTCCTGGCTTATGCCTCATTCATGAAATTTAAAGTGTATCAAATGGACGTAAAGGGTGCATTTTTGTATGGTTCTATCACCGATGATGTGTACGTGAAGCAACCTCCAGGTTTTGAAGATGCTACATATCCACATCGTGTGTACAAGTTGAGCAAAGCTTTATATGGACTACATCAAGCCCCTAGAATCTGGTATGAGACATTGTCGCAACACTTAATCCAACTGGATACACGCGAGGGAAAATCGATCCGACTTTGTTTATCAAGAAGGATGATGATGATCTTTTATGCGTACAAGTGTATGTCGATAAGGTTCTACAAATCCAAAAATGTGCAATGAATTCGAAGAAATCATGAAATTTCGATTTCAAATGAGTTCTATGGGAGAGATAAATTTCTTTCTTGGACTACAAGTTAAGTAATCTGCAGATGGTATTTTTATCAACCAAGAGAAGTTCGTCATCAAACTCTTGAAGAAATTTAAGCTGCTAGATTGTCAATCAATTAGAACTCCAACTGATGTGAACACCAAGATTGAGCCTGATCCGAAAGGAAAATCAGTAGATCAAACATTATACAGATCCACGATTGGTTCTTTGATGTATCTCACTGCATCTAGACCAGACATTATGTATGTTGTTTGTGTTTGTGCAAGGTATCACTCAGACCCAAAAGAATCCAACTTAATTGCTGTCAAAAGAATATTCAGGTATCTCAAAGGTAAACCGGCTTTAGGGCTATGGTATCCTTACGAAGGTAACTTCGAGTTACATGGATATACTGATAGTGATTATGGCGGATGTTGTCAAGATAGAAAATCAACAACGGGTGGGTGTCAATTTCTTGGACCCAGATTAGTCTCGTGGCAATGCAAGAAACAAACAAATGTCTCTGTTTCTACTACAGAAGCTGAGTACATTGCTGCTTCAGCAGGATGTTCTCAAATCCTCTGGTTACAAAACCAACTGCTGGATTATGGGTTCAACTTTCTTAAAACACCTATTTACATTGATAACACAGCTGCTATGTTCATTACAGCTAATCCTGTCCAACATTCTAAAACAAAACATATCGAAATTCGATATCATTTTCTCAGAGATAACTCCGAAAAAGGTTTAATCATTCTGATTCAAATTGCTACTGAAAAACAGTTGGCCGACCTTTTTACTAAAGCCTTCTTACCAGGACGGTTTGAGTATTTGGTTGAGTCAATTGGTCTTATTAACCACACTTAAAATTGGTTTTTGAGTATTTCAATTAATTGAGTCTAAATGTGATGAGAACCCTCCCTTATATGAATAGGACACAGTCAGAGAACCTGTCAAAGTTAATTGCCTAAATTTATTTTTGTGTGTGCATGTTTTTTTTTTAGAAAAACAAAAACCAAATAAAAAAAAATAGAGAATTGAAAAACAAAAGATAAAAATATAAAATCAAAAATCACAAAAAATAGTGTTTTTCCTTATTAATTATATAGGAATGAATTTGTTTTGCAATACGTGAGAAATGATAGTACATTAGTATGATCAGTTGCATACTTCACTTTCGACTACAGTCTGACATGATCAGATATGATGTGCAGGTAAGCTCTTGCAATTATACTGAAAAAGTAAATTCTTGTGATTAAACTAAATCACTCATGCATTCATGTATGTCTATTTTAGCACTAATGAGTAGCGTTGAATTCTCAAATTGATTGCTTGTTAAGACATAATCTCACACCTGATGGCGATATGAATAACCATTGAGCTCTAATTATTTAATGCATCTAACACTTCTCTGTTATGAGTCATCATAGACCTGAAGTGATGAGATATCCTTTGTTGTAAGTGATTACAGACCCGGATATACTCACTGATGTAACAAGATGCCAATGTGCACAAACACCAAATGAGATCTGGTTATAGTATATGTCAGGTTAACAAGTTGAGAATAGTGACTTCTTGCATATCTTTATGAGAATTAACCTCTCTAAGTCTAAGTGTGACTGCATAATGTCATATCTAACTGTACCTTAAACAATCCAAGAATTGAAAAAGTAAGTGTGCTGAGTACCTTGCCAAAAGCACTCAGTTTCTGTCCTTAGATTTAGTGTCTCCTTTGCTGCAAAAATGTTGACCTGGAACACACTTGATCTGGATTTAATAACTATCTGTGACTATCCATCATTTTGTTATTTTAATGTGCTGATCTTAGCTAATATGATCTCACTGCAGACATTGATTCATTGTGAATATTAGGATTTTATTCTACTTTCATTTTGATTTTTGCATGTTTTCTGTGTGCAGGCAATTAAACAATAATTAGTGTGCTCTTCATGTGACAAAATTCAAGAAACTTCTAAGTTTTATCAAACTTAAAAGTTTAGGGGGAGTAAAAAGAGTTAAAACAGTATCTAAGAAAACTGATTGACAACTTTTAAGATATAAAAATAATGAAAAATCAAATTTTATGTTTTGGATGGAAAGGATGATGCTACATATGTTCAAGCATGCGTGTGTAATAAATGTAAAAATGAACCTGAAAAACATTTTTAATGGAAAAGCTTCTTATAAAGTTAAATGAGATTTTTTTTGTTAAAAATTAGAGACTAAAATGACTGGAATTATTTAAAAAAAATAAGGTCAATAATAAAAATAAAATTTAAAAGTCAAAAGTTCAAAATTGAGGGTTAATTTTGAAAATTTTGGGTGAAAGTTAAAATTTGACTAATTAAAGTCAAAAATTGATAAACTGTTTTAATATTAGTATATGAACAGTGCTAATATGTCTAGACAGTGTACAGGTGGAAGATCTGAAAATTACAAGTGTTAGGACACATGGAAGTCATCTCATGCGCCTACACAGTGTTCATAAGTCCAGGATTTGGAGCATGATGATTTTTTCAAGATTTGTACAAGTGTTGGACGTTTAAGACAACCTCATGCGTCTAAACTGTTGTCATGAGTCTAAACAGTTGTCTTAAGTCTGAAAATGTGGTTTAAGTGTTGGGCATTTTATCCTTCCCATACGCCTAAATAGTTCCCTTGCTTCCAAGTGTAAGAAAGTGTCAAGTATTGGGCGTTTCAGCTAAGCTCATGCGCCTGAACAGTGCTAAAGCTCCTACACAGTGCTTATGCGTTTGAACAGTGCTCATGCGCCTATGCCCATGCGCACAAACAGTGCTCATGCGCCTAAATACTTCGTGAAAATCATCTTCATGCCGAACAGTGTTCATGCGCCTGACCTCATGCGCATAAACAGTTCTCATGCGCCTAAAATTTTCACTTAGTATATAATCAACACTTCGTGTTTTCATATTTCATTTTTAAAATCTCCCCTGAACATAGAACACTCTTAAACCCAGTCACTCGATTCACTACTGATTCACTCATTTCAATTGATTTCTGATCTTGTCTTGCATTCTATAGTGATATTATTCGATTCTAAATGTAAGTTGATGATCATAATTTTAGAAATTTCAGTTAACAGGTTGATTGATTTGGGCGTATCAAACCTATTCGGGAGCACGAACCCTAGTCTAATGAATCTGTTAAGATTGTGAATGAAATGAGTATAATGAATTGAAATTGATGATTAAATGTTAATACAAACATGATTTCGATCTCATTGATGCATTAAAATTGGTTGTTCATTAAAGTTGATTCAGTGATGAATCTTCATCAACCGAGGATGAAGATGAACAGTCATTCAACATTTTTTTTAATAATAAAAAAAAATTTCTTTTTTTAAAAAAAATTCATAGTGAAAATAAGTTTTTTGTTTAATCAAAATTTGAAATCTAACATGTGTTAAATAATCAAAGAAATCAATTTGTTTGAAATATTTGAATTTCTGCAGAATGAATTTTTTAAAAATATTGATTTTAATTGTTAAAATCTCAAATTTTAACTGTCTTGTGTTTCATTTTGCAGATGGCTGATTTAAAGTTCGAGCCGAAACACAACGTTGCTGCGCTATTAAACGAGGATATTCATGATGCTGCAGGATACGAAAATATGATCAGATTTCTATTACGGACGAAGTATGTATATGCTATGTGCTTCTAACCTATTATCCATGCACGTCTGATTAAGAAGTTCTGGAGCACGGCATATGTGGATGTTGATGATAATGGAGCTAAAGTGGTCCGAGGCTTTATAATGAATTTTAGAATGATTGAAGTCTCTGAAGACTCAATTAGACAAGCCTTGAGGTTAAGACCAAATGATCCAGAATATTTATCCGAGCTAACGTTTGATGAATGTAGACAAACATTCATGGAAATGGGACATCCTAACCATTTTCCTAAGAAACAATTCTTTCGTGCTCGCGTGTATAATCATTGGAAGCTCATATGCTACATTTTCCAACATTGCATGTCAAAACGAATTGCAGGATGGAATTCTTTTCCTGTTGACATTGCATCACCCATTGTAACACTGACTATTAATAGACGATTCAATATGTCTAAGTGGATTCTAAATGGTTTTATCTTTAATCTTGAAAAGGGAATTAGGAACAAGTATCTCATGTATCCTAGATTTCTTCAGATGATCATAAATGAAGAGTATCTAGACATACATGTGTATGGTATGAGTGGTGAAACTATGATGCTAGAGCATATGTCTGATGTATCATATAAGAGACTGGCAATGGTTACTTGAGCTCAGAATGTTCCATTATTTGATTATATTCTCAATGTTGCTAATGATGAAGTGGATATCACTATTGATCATTATCATTTAACTGAGGACGAACCTATTGACCCAGCTAATTTGATTGAGGAAGTACCAGCTGAAGACGAAGAAGATGATGATGATAATGAAAATATTGATGATGAAGAAGATAGTTCTAGCTCATTTGATTCTGATGTTGATGATGATGATGGTGGTCATGATGGTGATGGAATGGGAATAGATCATGATGTTGTTATACAAGAAGCTGAGCAAAGTATTGAAGAAGATCATGAAGATATACATGATGATGTAGATGAAACTGAGCAAGTTACTAAAGAAGTGAATGAAGAAATGGATGAAGATGTACAAGAAATTGACCAAGCTACTGAAGAAATTCATGATGAGGATACTAAAGAAATTAATCAAGGTGAAGAACAATCTATTGAAGAAATTGCAAGTATGATTGAAGAAATGGTAGAGCATAATGATCAGTATGTATTAACTGAAGAAGAAAATCTACAAAAGAAGATTGATGAATTGAATGTAGAAAAGTTGAATCATTTAAGGATAATTGAAGAGTTGAAAGCTGTCAATGAAAGTTTGATTGAAGAAATGAAAGAGAAAGACAAGTTAATAGATGAGTTGAGAAAAAGTCGAGATGATAATATGAAGACTTTTGAGGTAATGATGATAGATTTTGATTCAATGGAAGAAAGATTAAAGCAAGTAAATGAAGAAAATGAAGCATTAAAAGAAGACTTAGAAAAGTTAAAAGAAAAGACCAAGTCTCCATCTCCTAAAGTGATGATTATTTCTGAAGTTACTCCTATTGATGTTGAAAGAATACCTGTTTCAGATAAAGGAAAAAGGAAATTAAATGATATTGACCTGAATCATCATCCATAGTGCAAAAGATTGTTGAAGAACCTGCTAGAGAAGAAGAAAAAGAATATGATATTCATGAAACCATTGGAGCTCTTGATGATATTGAAGCTGAATATGGTGATGATTGGTACAATGAAGTGCTGGATGATGAAGATATCCAAGATGTTAATATTGATGAACATTTCTCTCTAATTGACATAAGTCATGATGAGGTTCCTGTTGATGTTGAAGAAAAATTAAAAGCAGCTATTGCCAAAGTTCTAAGGGAACAAGAGCTATATAAGGAAAGCCAGTTTTCAAAATAAAAGAAGAACCAGAAGACTTCTTTGCCTGTGAAGACTGAAGATCAAAGCTGAAGATTGAAGATTGAAGATAAAGAAGAAAGAAGACTGAAGAAAGAAGACAAAGATTAAAGACTGAAGATTTTGAAGACCGAAGACATGTAAATCTTAGGGGGAGTATTGTAGATGCTTCTTTAAAGATTAACATTTGTCTTTATGTGTCTTTTACATTTTTGTCATAGTATAGGGACTTTTATGTAAATATTGTTCCTTGTGTATTGATAGTATAAATAGCATAAATAAGGTATAGATAGACAATAATCTAACGAATTGTAACTGTTTTCTTTCTACACTTGTATTTTCTATGCATTCTATCAATGAAACTATGAATTTTTGTGATATGTTTGCTTAGATTTGATTACTTGTGTTTGTTTTGATTAAATTGTATCACGATATCATCACAGATCGATCCATTTTGAGCTCATCAATGAGCTTGTGGAGGGTGAGAAACAAACCTTGCTGAAGAAGGAAAGAGAAGAGGCACCAAGGTTAGCCAAAGAGGAGGAGAAAAGGAAAAGGGAGGAGGAAGCAAAGCCTGTGGACAAGAAGGAAAACATAGCCTTTCTTCGCAAGAGAGGCTATACAAAGGAGGAGTTGGCCCCTCATAATCATGATATGATTTTGTTTCACCTTTACAAAGAAAGTAAGGAGATCAATAAAGAGAGAAAGAAGGCTGCAAGGGAAAGGCTAAGGGAGAAGAAGAAGAAAGAAGGTTGACTGCATCATTTACCTCAGAGGAGGAAGTTGGTCAACCTAAGGTCTCTCTTGAACCCAAGATTGACTTCCAAGGGGATACACAGACTGAAGGCCCAGCAAATGACTCAAGGGCGACAGATAGTGCAGTTCCTGTTACTTCCGAGACTGTGAGAACAACTTCCGAAGTTGAAGCTAAAGCTTCGAAAGCACTTCTACTCATTTCCGAAGCTCTGGAAATTACTTCCGAAGCTGAAGTCCAAGCTGCGGATGGAATTATAGAGTTGTCCTCTATGTCTAATGAACTGCTGGTTACAGAAGCTATTCTTGATCTAGCTTTTGAAGTCATCAGTGTGGACTGTCTTTCAACCCCTCTCAAGCCGGCACCACAAGTTCAATCTCTAACACCCTAACCTAAATCCTCAAAACTAGAATCTTCAAAAGGCTGAATCTTTCCCTAATCTAAAAGAGAAGAGAAAACTCACTACTGAAGAGCTTCTAGAGGAGGAAAGATTGGAGAAGCTATAAAAGAAAGGAAAAGTTGATACTGAGAAGTTGCTTGCAGCAAGCACCAAAGCAGCAGTAGCACCTCCTGAAAGTATCAACAATCAGAAAAGGGAGGAAATCAGTGACAGGCTCATTAGCTTGGGAGTAGAAGATGAACAAGTGCTTCTTTTCCCACTTGATGAGCTTGTGGAGTTTGAGAAAGAAACCTTGCTGCAGAAAGAAAGAGAAGAGGCAGCAAGGTTAGCAAAAGAGGAGGAGAAAAGGAAAAGGGAAGAGGAAGCAAAGGCTGAGGACAGGAAGGAAAAGATAGCCTTTCTCCACAAGAGAGGCTATACGAAGGAGGAGTTGGCGCCTCATGATTATGATATGATCTTGTTTCATTTCTACAAAGAAATTAAGGAGATCAACAAAGAGAAAAAGAAGGCTGCAAGGGAAAGGCTAAGGGAGAAGAAGAAGAAAGAAGGTTGACAGCATCATTTACCTCAGAGGAGGAAGTTAGTCAACCTAAGTTCTCTGTTGAACCCAAGATTGACTTCCAAGGGGACACACAGACTGATGGCCCAGCAAATGACTCAAGAGGGATAGATAGTGTAGTTCTTGTTACCTTCAAGACTGTGAGAACAACTTACAAAGTGGAAGCTCAAGCTTCGAAAGCACTTCTACTCATTTCTGAAGCTCTGGAAATTACTTCCGAAGCTGAAGTTCAAGCTACGAAAGGAATTATAGAGTTGTCCTTTATGTCTAATGAACTGCTGGTTACAGAAGCTATTCTTGATCTAGCTTTTGAAGTCAACAGCGAGGACTTTCTTTCAACCTCTCTCAAGCCAGCACCACAAGCTCAATCTCCACCACCCTAACCTAAATCCTCAAAACCAGAATCTCTAAAGGCTAAATCTTCCTCTAATCCTTAAAGGAAGAGAAAACTAACTACTGAAGAGCTTCTAACGAAGGAAAGGTTAGAGAAGCTAAGAAAGAAAGGAAAAGTTGATAATGAGAAGTTGCTTGCAGCAACAACTCCTCGTGAAAGTATCAACAATAAGAAAAGGGTGGAAATCATAGACAAGCTCGTCAGCCTGGGAGTAGAAGATGAACAAATGCTTCCGTTCCTACATGATGAGCTTGTGGAGCTTAAGAAAGAAACCTTGCTGCAGAAAGAAAGAGAGGAGGCACCAAGGTTAGCCAAAGAGGAGGAGAAAAGGAAAAGGGAGGAGGAAGCAAAGGCTGAGGACAAGAAGGAAAAGATAGCCTTTCTTCACAAGAGAGGATATACAAAGGAGGAGTTGGCCCCTCATGATCATGATATGATTTTGTTTCATTTTTACAAAGATACTGAGGAGATCAACAAAGAGAGAAAGAAGGCAGCATGGGGAAGGCTAAGGGAGAAGAAGAAGAAAGAAGGTTGACTACATTATTTACCTCAGAGGAGGAAGTTGGTCAACCTAAGGTCTTTGTTGAACCCAAGATTGACTTCCAAGGCGGCACACAGACTGATGGCCCAGCAAATGACTCAAGGGTGATAGATAGTGCAGTTCCTGTTACTTCCGAGACTGTGAGAACAACTTCCAAACCGGAAGCTCGAGCTTCGAAAGCACTTCTACTCATTTCCAAAGCTCTAGAAATTACTACCGAAGCTGAAGTCCAAGCTACGAAAGGAACTATAGAGTTGTCCTCCATGTCTAGTGAACTGCTGGTTACAGAAGCTATTCTTGATCTAGCTTTTGAAGTCAACAGTGTGGACTTTCTTTCAACCCCTCTCAAGCCAGTACCACAAGCTCAATCTCCAGCACCCTAACCTAAATCCTCAAAACAAGAATCTCCAAAGGCTGAATCTTCTTCTAATCCTAAATGGAAGAGAAAACTCACTACTGAAGAGCTTCTAGAGGAGGAAAGGTTGGAGAAGCTAAGATAGAAAGGAAAAGTTGATACTGAGAAGTTGCTTGCAGCAAGCACCAAAGCAGCAACAGCACCTGCTGAAAGTATCAACAATCAGAAAAGGGTGGAAATCATTGACAAGCTCATTAGCCTGGGAATAGAAGGTGAACAAGTGCTTCTTTTCCCACTTGATGAGCTTGTGGAGTTTGAGAAAGAAACCTTGCTGTAGAAAGAAAAAGAAGAGGCAGCAAGGTTAGCCAAAGAAGCGGAGAAAAGGAAAAGGGAGGAGGAAGCAAAGGCTGAGGACAGGAACGAAAAGATAGCTTTTCTCCACAAGAGAGGCTATACGAAGGAGGAGTTGACGCCTCATGATCATGATATGATCTTGTTTCATTTCTACAAAGAAACTGAGGAGATCATCAAAGAGAGAAAGAAGGGTACAATGGAAAGGTAAGGGAGAAGATGAAGAAAGAAGGTTGACAGCATCATTTACCTCAAAGGAGGAAGTTAGTCAACCTAAGGTGTCTGTTGAACCCAAGATTGAGTTCTAAGGGGACACACAGGCTGATGGCCCAACAAATGACTCAAGAGGGACAAATAGTGTAGTTCCTGTTACCTTCAAGACTGTGAGAACAACTTACGAAGTCGAAGCTCAAGCTTTGAAAGCACTTCTTCTCATTTCTGAAGCTCTGGAAATTACTTCTAAACTTGAAGTTCAAGCTACGAAAGGAATTATAGAGTTGTCCTTTATGTCTAATGAACTACTCGTTACAGAAACTATTCTTGATCTAGCTTTTGAAGTCAACAGCAAGGACTTTCTTTCAACCCCTCTCAAGCCAGCACCACAAGCTCAATCTCCACCACCTTAACCTAAATCCTCAAAACCAGAATCTCCAAAGGCTAAATCTTCCTCTAATCCTAAAAGGAAGAGAAAACTAAATACTGAAGAGCTTATAGCGGAGGAAAGGTTAGAGAAGCTAAGAAAGAAAGGAAAAGTTGATACTGAGAAGTTGCTTGCAGTAAGCACCAATGCATTAAAAACACCTCATGAAAGCATCAACAATCAGAAAAGGGTGGAAATCATTGACAGGCTCATCAGCCTAGGAGTAGAAGATGAACAAATGCTTCTTTTCCTACTTGATGTGCTTTTGGAGGTTGAGAAAGAAACCTTGCTGCAGAAAGAAAGAGAAGAGGCAGCAAAGTTAGCCAAAGAGGAGGAGAAAAGGAAAAGGGATGAGGAAGCAAAGGCTGAGGACAAGAAGGAAAAGATACCCTTTCTCCGCAAGAGAGGCTATACATAGGAGGAGTAGGCCCCTTATGATCATGATATGATTTTGTTTCATTTTTACAAAGAAACTGAGGAGATTAACAAAGAGAGAATGAAGGCTGCAAGGGAAAGGCTAAGGGAGAAGAAGAAGAAAGAAGGTTGACTATATCATTTACCTCAGAGGAGGAAGTTGGTTAACCTAAGGTATCTGTTGAACCCAAGATTGACTTCCAAGGGAACACAGAGACTGATGGTCTAGCAAATGACTCAAGCGGGACAGATAGTGCAGTTCCTGTTACTTCCAGGACTGTGAGAACAATTTCCAAACTGGAAGCTGAAGCTTCGAAAGCAGTTCTACTCATTTTCGAAGGTCTGGAAATTACTTTCGAAGCTGAAGTCCAAGCTGCGGAAGTAATTATAGATTTGTCCTCTATGTCTAGTGAACTGCTGGTTACAAAAGCTATTCTTGATCTAGCTTTTGAAGTCAACAGTGTGGACTTTCTTTCAACCCTCTCAAGCCAGCACCACAAGCTCAATCTCCACCACCCTAAGCTAAATCCTCAAAACCAGAATCTTCAAAGGCCGAATCTTCTTCTAATCCTAAATGGAAGAGAAAACTCACTACTGAAGAGCTTCTAGAGGAGGAAAGGTTGGAGAAGCTAAGATAGAAAGGAAAAGTTGATACTGAGAAGTTGCTTGCAGCAACAGCACCAAAGCAGCAACAGCACCTCCTGAAAGTATCAACCATCAGAAAAGGCTGGAAATCATTGATAGTCTCATCAACCTGGGAGTAGAAGATGAACAAGTGCTTCTTTTCCCACTTGATGAGCTTGTGGAGCTTGAGAAAGAAACCTTGCTGTAGAAAGAAAAAGAAGAGGCAGCAAGGTTAGCCAAAGAAGAGGAGAAAAGGAAAAGGGAGGAGGAAGCAAAGGGTGAGGACAGGAAGGAAAAGATAGCCATTCTCCGCAAGAGAGGCTATACAAAGGAGGAGTTGGCGCCTCATGATCATGATATGATCTTGTTTCATTTCTACAAAGAAACTGAGGAGATCAACAAAGAGAGAAAGAAGGCTACAAGGGAAAGGCTAAGGGAAAAGAAGAAGAAAGAAGGTAGACAACATCATTTACCTTAGAGGAGGAAGTTTTTCAACCTAAGGTGTCTGTTGAACCCAAGATTGACTTCCAAAGGGATACACAGACTGATGGCACAGCAAATGACTCAAGAGGGACAGATAGTGCAGTTTCTGATACTTCCGAGGCTGTGAAAACAACCTTCGAAGTGGAAGCTCAAGCTTTGAAAGCACTTCTATTCATTTCTGAAGCTCTGGAAATTACATCAGAAGCTGAAGTCCAAGCTGTGGAAGGAATTATTGAGTTGTCCTCTATGTCTAATGAACTACTGGTTACCGAAGATATTCTTGATCTAGCTTTTGAAGTCAACCGTGAGGACTTTCTTTCAACCTCTCTCAAGCAAGCACCACAAGCTCAATCTCCACCACCCTATCATAAATCCTCAAAACTAGAATCTCCAAACACTAAATCTTCCTCTAATCATAAAGGGAAGAGAAAATTCACTACTGAAGAGCTTTTAGGAGAGGAATGGTTAGAGAAGCTAAGAAAGAAAGGAAAAGTTGATACTGAGAAGTTGCTTGCAGCAAGCACCAAAGCAGCAAAAACACCTTGTGAAAGTATCAACAATCAGAAATAGGTGGAAATCATTGACAGGCTCATCAACCTTAGAGTAGAAGATGAACAAATGCTTCTTTTCCACTTGATGAGCTTAGGGAGCTTGAGAAAGAAACCTTGTTATAAAAAGAAAAAGAAGAGGTAGCAAGGTTAGCCAAAGGGGTGGAGAAAAGGAAAAGGGATGAGAAAGCAAAGGCTGAGGATAGGAATGAAAAGATAGCCTTTCTCCGTAAGAGAGGCTATACAAAAGAGGAGTTGGCCGCTCATGATCATGATATAAATTTTTTTCATTTCTACAAAGATACTTAGGAGATCATCAAAGAGAAAAAGAAGGCTGCAAGGGAAAGGATAAGGGAGAAGAAAAAGAAAGAAGGTTGACTGCCTCATTTACTTCAGAGGAGGAAGTTGGTCAACCTAAGGTCTCTGTTGAAACCCAAGATTGGCTTCTAAGGGGACACACAGGCTGATGGCCAATAAATGACTCAAGAGGGACAGATAGTGTAGTTCCTGTTACCTCCGAGGCTGTGAGAACAACTTACAAAGTGGAAGCTCAAGCTTCGAAAGCACTTCTACTCATTTCTGAAGCTCTGGAAATTACTTCCGAAGCTGAAGTTCAAGCTACGAAAGGAATTATAGAGTTGTCCTCTATGTCTAATGAACTGCTGGTTACAGGATCTATTCTTGATCCAGCTTTTGAAGTCAACAGTGAGGACTTTCTTTCAACCCCACTCAAGCCAGCACCACAAGCTCAATCTCCACCACCCTAACCTAAATCCTCAAAACAAGAATCTCCAAAGGTTGAGTCTTCCTCTGATCCTAAAGGAAAGAGAAAACTCACTACTAAAGAGTTTCTAAAGGAGGAAAGGTTGGAGAAGCTAAGAAAGAAAGGAAAAGTTGATACTGAGAAGTTGCTTGCAGTAAGTACCAAAGCAGCAACGACACCTCGTGAAAGTATCAACAATCAGAAAAGGGTGGAAATCATTGACAGGCTTATCAGCCTCAGAGTAGAAGATGAACAAATGCTTCTTTTCCCACTTGATGAGCTTGTGGAGGTTGAGAAAGAAACCTTGTTGCAGAAAGAAAAAGAAAAGGCAGCAAGGTTAGCCAAAGAGGAGGATAAAAGGAAAAGGGAGGAGGAAGCAAAGGATGAGGACAGGAAGGAAAAGATAGCCTTTCTCCGCAAGAGAGGCTATACAAATGAGGAGTTGGCCCCTCCTGATCTTGATATGATTTTTTTCATTTCTACAAAGAAACTGAGGAGATCAACAAAGAGAGAAAGAAGGCTGCAAGGGAAAGGATAAGGGAGAAGAAGAATAAAGAAGGTTGACTGCATCATTTACCTTAGAGGAGGAAGTTGGTCAACCTAAGGTCTCTATTGAAACCCAAGATTGACTTCCAAGGGGACACACAGGCTGATGGATCAGCAAATGACTCAAGAGGGACAAATAGTGCAGTTCCTGTTACTTCTAAGGCTGTGAGAACAACTTACGAAGTTGAAGCTCAAGCTTCGAAAGCACTTCTACTCATTTCGGAAGCTCTGGAAATTACTTCCGAAGCTGTAGTCCATGCTACGGAAGGAATTATAGAGTTGTCCTCTATGTCTAATGAACTGCTAGTTACAGAAGCTATTCTTAATCAAGATTTTGAAGTCAACAGTGAGGACTTTCTTTCAACCCCTCTCAAGCCAGCACCACAAGCTCAATCTCCACCACCCTAACCTAAATCCTCAAAACCAGAATTTCTAAAGGCTGAGTCTTCCTCTGATCCTAAAGGAAAGAGAAAAATCACTACCGAAGAGCTTCCAGAAGAGGAAAGGTTGGAGAAGCTAATAAAGAAAGGAAACGTTGATACTGAGAAGTTCCTTGCAGCAAGCACCAAAGCAGAACTGCTGGTTACAGAAGCTATTCTTGATCTAGCTTTTGAAGTCAATAGTGAGGACTTTCTTTCAACCCCTCCCAAACCAGCACCACAAGCTCAATCTCCACCACCCTAACCTAAATCCTCAAAACTAGAATCTTCAAAGGTTGAATCTTCCTCTGATCCTAAAGGGAAGAGAAAACTCACTACTAAAGAGCTTCTAGAGGAGGAAAGGTTGGAGAAGCTAAGTAAGAAAGGAAAAGTTGCTACTAAGAAGTTGCATGCAACAAGCATCAAAGCAGCAACAACTCCTCATGAAAGTATCAACAATCAGAAAAGGGTGGAAATCATTGACAGGCTCGTTAGACTGGGAGTAAAAGATGAACAAATGCTTCTTTTCCCACTTGATGAGCTTATGGAGCTTGAAAAAGAGACCTTGTTGCAGAAAGAAAGAGAAGAGGCAGCAAGGTTAGCGAAAGAGGAGGAGAATAGGAAAACGGAGGAGGAAGCAAAGGCTGAGGACAGGAAGGAAAAGGTAGCCTTTCTCCGCAAGAGAGGCTATACAAAGGAGGATTTGGCCCCTCATGATCATGATATGATTTTGTTTCATTTCTACAATGAAACTAAGGATATCAACAAAGAGAGAAAGAAGGCTGCAAGGGAAAGGCTAAGGGATAAGAAGAAGAAAGAAGGTTGACTGCATCATTTACCTCAGAGGAGGAAGTTGGTCAACCTAAGGTCTCTGTTGAACCCAAAATTGACTTCCAAGGGGATACACAGACTGATGGCCTAGCAAATGACTAAAGAGGGACAAATAGTGTAGTTCCAGTTACTTCCGAGGCTATGAGAACAACTCCCGAAGTGGAAGCTCAAGCTTCAAAACCACTTCTACTCATTTTTGAAGCTCTGGAAATTACTTTCGAAGCTGAAGTCCAAGCTGCGGAAGGAATTATATAGTTGTCCTCTATGTCTAATGAACTACTGTTTACAGAAGCTATTCTTGATCTAGCTTTTGAAGTCAACAGTGAGGACTTTCTTTCAACCCCTCTCAAGCCAGTACTACAAACTCAATCTCTACCACCCTATCCTATATCCTCAAAACCAGAATCTCCAAAGGCTGAATCTTCCTCTGATCGTAAAGGGAAGAGAAAACTCACTACTGAAGAACTTCTAGAGGAGGAAAGGTTGGAGAAGCTAAGAAAGAATGGAAAAATTGATACTGAAAAGTTGCTTGCAACAAGCACCAAAGCAGCAACAACACCTCGTTAAAGTATCAATAATCAGAAAAGGGTGGAAATCATTGGCAGGCTCTTCAGCCTGGGAGTAGAAGATGAACAAATGCTTCTTTTCCCACTTGATGAGCTTGTGGAGCTTGAGAAAGAAACTTTGTTGTAGAAAGAAAGAGAAAAGGCAGCAAGGTTAGCCAAGGAAAAGGAGAAAAGGAAAAAGGAGGAGGAAGCAAAGGCTGAGGTCAGGAAGGAAAAGATAGCCTTTCTCCGTAAGAGAGGCTATACAAATGAGGATTTGGCATCTCATGATCATGATATGATCTTGTTTCATTTCTACAAAGAAACTGAGGAGATCAATAAAGAGAGAAACAAGGCTGCAAGGGAAAGGCTAAGGGAGAAGAAAAAGAAACAAGGTTGACTGCATCATTTACCTCAGAGGAGGAAGTTGGTCAACCTAAGATCTCTGTTGAACCCAAGATTGACTTCTAAGGGGATACACAGACTGATGGCCCAGCAAATGACTCAAGAGGGACAGATAGTGTAGTTCCTGTTACTTCCGAGGCTAAGAGAACAACATCCGAAGTGGAAGCTCAAGCTTTGAAAGCACTTCTACTCATTTTCGAAGCTATGGAAATTTCTTCCGAAGCTAAAGTCCAAGTTGCGGAAGGAATTATAGAGTTGTCCTCTATGTCTAATGAACTGCTGGTTACAGAAGCTATTCTTTATCTAGCTTTTGAAGTCCACAGTGAGGACTTCTTTCAACCCTTCTCAAGCAAGCACCACAAGCTCAATCTCCACCACTCTAACCGAAATCCTCAAAACCAGAATCTCCAAAGTCTGAATCTTCCTCTGATCCTAAAGGGAAGAGAAAAATCATTACTGAAGAGCTTCTAGAGGAGGAAAGGTTAGAGAAGCTAATAAAGAAAGGAAAAGTTGATACTAAGAAGTTGCTTGCAGCAAGCACCAAAGTAGCAACAACACCTCGTGAAAGTATCAACAATCAGAAAAGGGTGAAAATCATTGACAGGCTGATCAGCCTCGAAGTAGAAGATGAACAAATGCTTCTTTTCCCATTTGATAAGCTTATGGAGCTTGAGAAAGAAACCTGCTGCAGAAAGAAAGAGAAGAGGCAGCAAGGTTAGCCAAAGAGGAGGAGAAAAGGAAAATGGAGGAGGAAGCAAAGGCAGAGGGCTGGAAGGAAAAGATAGCCTTTCTCCACAAGAGAGGCTATACAAAGGATGATTTGGCCCCTCATGATCATGATATGATTTTGTTTCATTTCTACAAAGAAACTGTGGAGATCAATAAAGAGAGAAAGATTGCTACAGGGGAAAGGCTAAGGGAGAAGAAGAAGAAAGGTTGACTGCATCATTTACCTCAGAGGAGGAAGTTGGTCAACCTAAGGTTTCTGTTGAACCCAAGATTGACTTCCAAGGGGAGACACAGACTGATGGTGTAGCAAATGACACAAGAGGGACAGATAGTGTAGTTCCTGTTACTTTTGAGGTTGTGAGAACAACTTCTGAAGTGGAAGCTCAAGCTTCAAAAGCACTTCTACTCATTTCTGAAGCTCTGGAAATTACATCCGAAGCTGAAGTCCAAGCTACGGAAGGAATTATAGAGTTGTCCTCTATGTCTAATGAACTGCTGGTTACAGAAGCTTTTCTTGATCTAGCTTTTGAAGTCAACAGTGAGGAATTTCTTTCAACCCCTATCAAGCCAGCACCACAAGCTCAATCTCCACCATTCTAACCTAAATCCTCAAAACCAGAATCTCCAAAGTCTGAATCTTCCTCTGATCCTAAAGGGAAGAGAAAAATCACTACTGAAGAGCTTCTAGAGGAGGAAAGGCTGGAGAAGCTAATAAAGAAAGGAAAAGTTGATACTAAGAAGTTGCTTGCAGCAAGCACCAAAGGAGCAACAACACCTCGTGAAAGTATCAACAATCAGAAAAGGGTGGAAATCATTGACAGGCTCATCAGCCTTGAAGTAGAAGATGAACAAATGCTTCTTTTCCCACTTGATGAGCTTATGGAGCTTAAGAAAGAAACCTACTACAGAAAGAAAGAGAAGAGGCAGCAAGGTTAGCCAAAGAGGAGGAGAAAAGGAAAAGGGAGGAGGAAGCAAAGGCTGAGGATAGGAAGGAAAAGATAGCCTATCTCCGCAAGTGAGGCTATTCAAAGAAGGAGTTGGGCCCTAATGATCATGATATGTTCTTGTTTCACAAAGAAACTAAGGAGATCAATAAAAAGAGAAAGAAGGCTGCAAGGGAAAGGCTAAAGGAGAAGAAGAAGAAAGAAAAAGAAGCTATACTCGCTTCTGCCATGAAGGTGGGTGATAAAAACTGGATGAAAACCTACCTTAAATCCTATGGTTTCACTGGCAGGCAAGTGGGCCCCATGTCAGAGAAGTCCCTACAGCGATATGTCAGCGACATAAAGGCTGGCCTTCGCTTAGGAAGAAGGCAGGAGGTGCCTTGGAAACAAAGCCCCCAGAAGATAGCACCCAAACCTAAACCACATCCAACAAATCCACTTCCCACATCTTCACCTTTCCCCATCAAAACAGAACCAACCACTGAACTCTCAACTCCCAAACCCACACCATCGGCCATTCCACACCTTCACTCCCTATCTCTAAACAGCCTCCACCTCCACCTGTCCTTAAACCCAAAACACAACCCAGAACCCAATCTCAACCCAAACCATCTTCTGAACCTTCTAAGCCCCTGTCCTTAGAAGAATTTAAGGAGATCCAAAGGAAAGTCATCAACTACACAACCTTGAGCAACATCTCTTACGAGGAAGAGTCAATTAAACTGAAATATATTGATGGCTCTTCCTGTTCCCTCATAAGAGATGCATTTCTTGATCTGCCTAGGGGAACATTGGACCAAGCTCTACAACTTCTAGCCGTCAACTATGATACTTTTATAGAAAAGGAGAAGAAGTTAAGGAGAAGGTTGGTGACTATGCTGGACACTAGATAAAGGAATAAGCTGCCAGCTAGCCCCTTTGCTCCAAGAAGCTCAATTATCCAATAGAGGTTTGATGAATCTACTCAAAGCTTCATATTGCAAAGGGAGAATGGTCAAATAACCAGACTTAGCACATTCGCTCTACTACACTCAAGCATATTTGATATTGCTGAGTTAGTAGAGAGACCATTCTCCAACCCCTCCAGCTCTCAGATTGCTACTCATATAAGAAATCATCTAAGTAACATTCATTTCAACGAAATTAAACTGAAAGCACAGACTGAAGTGAAAAGAGCAACCATCAAGGGAAAAACATTCCTGCAAATGGTTGAGGGACCAACTTTAGAACCAATAATCAGATGGGAATATGATTGTGGTTCTCATCAGCTAACTTTTTTCAGAGGGGCACAACAGAGGAGACATGTCATCCAAAGTGACTGGCTGGATCTACTATCCATGGATGACTTGTATAACATCCTCTCCACTACGTCAGGAAGGAAAATAGAGACAGACAAATACCTTCTTTCCCTGGTGCTGAACACTTTAAGGAGAAGAATCAAGTGAGGTTTTGGTAGCATCAGCCTAGGGGTGTACTATTAGATCTAATAAGGCTGGGGCAACCAAAACAACAGTTAGATATATTTTGATATGCTAAACAAATGGTCTTTTGAAGGAACAAGCTGCTCTTCTGAAGCTAAGTTAAAGATCTTTTGAAGCTTAAGTGTGAAGAACTTTTGATGGAAGAACTTAGTCTTCCGAGACTAAGTTCTTATTCTTTAGAAGTATGCAACTTAGAAGATCCAAAGACAACGTCTTCCGAAGAATAAAGTCCTGAAGACATGTAGAAACTCGGAAGAAGTTGATTCTTCCAAAGTATAAATGGCCTCGAAAGAATTTATTCTTTTGAACCCGTATAGCTTCAGAAGAAACTATGAACCAGTGAACATAAGTAAGGTCTATTTGAAAGTCTGCTACCACTCTGAAGACGACATGGTGCTTTCCCATGCCCATGTAGTTGACCTTACTTATCCACTGTTCAGCCATTATCAGCTTAGTATAGTTGCCACTTTTAGTTGGTGATAAAAGGTAAGTCATGGACATTTCATGACTACCAAACCTAGGATATTATTCTTTTGTCTTAGATGTCTTAGTTCTAAACAATGTAGTATTTGTCTAGTTGTAATTTCCAGCTGGTTTTCTAAGTATAACTGGCTATAGATAGTAGTATATATAGTTTCTCTATGTAACTTAGTAACCATGCTTGTAAGAGTCTTGTAAAACTAAGTTAAGAAGTAATACATACAAGTATCTTGAAAATGACTCATGTGCTATTATGTTTTCTGCTTGAACTTATTCTATTACTTGTGAACTTGGTTAAGATTATGCTTCATCGACCCGAGTGACATTAAATGAGTTTGTGTGATTATCTTGTGTTGTGAGACAAACATCGATCCAGAACAACTTGAAGGACTTGGTGAATCTACCTCTTGACAACCCCTCAAGAGATAGAAGAGGATATATGTATGAGCTTCTAATGATCAGAATGCTTAAAGGCTAAAGATAGAGTTCTGGTAGCATCATCCTAAGGGGAATTTATTGAATCATAAAGGATGAATCTACCAAAAACCCTGGATTTTAGCATTGGCCGTCAACTGCCGGATAAGGATAAGTGCTAAATCAACTGCCAAAGTGCATATGCTAAATGACTGCTGATCAACATAGGCCAGGCCACTACTGAACTACATGTGCTGAAATACTACTTATCAACATATGCAGATCAACTGTGAATTAGCAGTGAACTTCATGATCTACTGATCGACTGCTACTATGAATAAGTGTGTCTGTGCCGACGGCTGCTATGTTTCTCCTTTAGGAGACAACATAGTACTAAAGGTGCCAACTTTGATACATAGATTACCTGTTCTACTGTAGTATCTGAACATAGAATAGTTTATTCTCATTGTTTAGCATAAAAGTCCTCACATTTGTATAGGAGAGACAAGCTTTCTAATCCATTTGATTGTATCTACCAAATTATAAACTTTGTACAAAAGAGATTAATCAAGTGAATACTTTGAAAAAACTCATTGTGTATTTATCTTTCCTTATAGTATTTGTGTTGCGATAGTAAGTAACTAGCTTAGATTCTATATTCATTAGTTACTGATCTTAGAAGAAGTTATTATATGTCTAACCCAGCCCGATCCAACACCAAATGATAATGGTTGTACTATTCCCTCCGAGTCTTCTTCTTGATCAGTTTTTGAGAGTTCTTCTTCATTAATTTTTTCAAGATTATCCAAACCATGTCTTACTTTTTCAGCAGCTATGGTGATGACCACTTCATCTTTTGATTGATTAGACTAGCTTTCTATTAGATGTTCAGCTGTTTGAGGAGCTTGTTGGACTATTGGAGAAACATGCTTAGGAGCTTGAGTATGTTGTATGGAGGGAGGAGATGATTATGGTTCAGTGCTGGATACAGGGTTAGTAGATGGGGTGGCTTCAACAGCTTGAAACTCCTTAATTTTTCTTTTTTGTTCTAAAGACTGCTTTGACTTTTCTAGATGAGACTTGTAGTTTCTCATCAGCATCTTCTCTACTTCTTTTGCCTTAGAGTCATTGCTTATGTTCCTTAGCCTCAATTTGGTTAGGTCAGTTATCTCATATCCGTTAAGGTAGACAAGTTGATTTCTTAAGTAAGGTAACCTTCCGGCTGCTGATCTAGTGATGAAGTATGTGTTTATATATAGGTCATATTCCCACTCCACTATTAGATCATATGCTGCCAGTGGAGTTTTAGGGATCTCTTTACTAGATTCAGCTCAGACTAAGGATATTACCTTTTGAAGTAGCATCTTAGACTCTTCATTTCTACATATATAGATGCTAAGGTACTCAGCAATTTGCTCTAATATGTCAAGAGGTAGATCCAGTACTTTATTCTTATTATCATAGTACATGATATCTCCATTTGCCCTATTGACTGCAAACTTCTTTATTTGGGCTATATACATAGCACTTAACACCTTTGTTCCCTTGAGTATCTTCTCCTACACTTTTGGGTCAATCACCCTTGCCTTTACAACTCTTTTTGGCAAGGACTAATGAGATTGGCTAATTGTCATTAGAGGTAGTGGAGTCAGAGTCAGGAAATGCTGGAGACTTAGTCAGCAAACGGGAAGACCTCTGAATAGTTTTTTTGGTTTTTGTTTATTGTCTTTCCCATTGCTCCTTAGCTGCTTCATACTTTGGGAGCTCACCAGCTGCAACTCTTTTCTTGATTTCTCTGATATTCAGATCAAGAGTAGACATCCTCATTGGTCCTACTTGTCTACGAGAGAAACCATAGTATTTAAGGAATATCTTCATTTGTTGCTTGTTTCTGGTCTCCTATCTATCTGACTCTCTTTACTTTTCTTTTCTCTATTTCAACTCTTTTCTTTCCAGCCAACTCTGCTGATTTCTCCATTTCAGCATGAGTTGCAGCTATCAGCTTTGACTTCATCTCAGCAAAGATCCATTCCATAAACCATCAAAGTTGAATCCTTTCAACACAAGAAACCATCAAAGTTGAATCCTTTCAACACAAGTTAAGCTACTAAGAGATATCTTTCTTGATCTTTCTCCTTCCTTTTTTGAACGGATGCCATTGGTGTGGATTTGGCATTTGTGGACACTGGAGTTTGCTGAGTGGTTGTCCTTTGAGTGCTTTTAGCAGATGGCCTAGATGACATAGATGACACTCTCTTGACAACCTTATGCTTTTGTTTTCATGGAGCTGTTGGTTTTGTTCTATTAGTTTCACCAACAAGGTTGATCCTTTTTCTTACAGCTCTAGAATCTTATGCTCTTTTAATTAAAGCAATAATTTTCTTCTTAAGAGAAGATTTATAGAGCTCCACCAATATGTTACTCTATGAGTTCATTATCAACCTTCTGTGGGAACATCTCCATCCTTTTAGTCATTAGGAATCTAGCCTTTCTTTGATGACACTTATACTCAACTTCTTCTTAACCAGTCATAGGTCGCTTACCTTTCTCAGAGGTAGTGATTGTAGTAGGTCTGGCCGTTGAAGGCCTAGTAGATACCCTAATGCCTCACCAGGTGACTTGGGATCATCGATAGTTGTCTGAACTCTCTTAGCATCGTTGGAGACTTCTGGGCCATCAATTTCTATATTCACCTTAGAGCAAATTAGGGTTTTAGTTTCAACTTTCAGTTGACCAAATATCACCTCAGCTGATTTCTTGAGTTCAGAGTTAGGTGTATCTTTGTTTACTTTATAAAGTTGGCTTTGTTCTTCTACAAGAGCCACCCCATGTCTTTCCATATCATCTTCCATAGTCTGGGTTCCTCTGGTATACATAATCATTCTTCCTCAGGGTTCATCTACTAAAGAAGTCTCTTGTCTGACTGTTTTGGTAGTTGCATCCGCAGCTGATGTGTTCAGGCAGCTTTCGATAGCACTCTTAGTAATGGATCTTCTTCCTTGGTAGATGTTTTAAGAGTGGCTTTTAGTTCCAGCAGTAGCTCTCTGTTTGATGATTGCTTACCTGATTGTTTTCTTTTAAGAGATAACAAAAAAGAAGTGCCGGATTTTCTTGTTGCAGCCATCTTTCTTTTCCCAAGTTGAACTTTTTTGCATCATTTTCTTAGAACTCTTCTACCTTCTATTTCCTTCTCTTCTAAACTATCATAGCCATATCTATCTAGAAGCTTATTTAGTTTAGCTTCAGCTTCAGATAGAGTCTCATAATCTTCATTCCATCTTGAGGAAAATGGAATTGATTGTGAAAGGTTGACAATTTGATCAGTCAGAGCTTAAAGAGTGTCTTCAGCTTCTTTAGGCTCATCTTTCACTTTTTTGGTAGCATCATCTAAGATTCTAGATGACATTAAGTGTGTAGAGGAAGGCCCATCCAAAGTTTCTTGTAGTGCTGATGAGACTTAGGATGATTGATTGTTGAAGCTGAATTGTTTCCTATAGGGATTCAACCTTAAGTTCCAGGTCCATTGCTCTGGCTGCTGACTGCTAAAGTATTGATAATTGATGTTTTAAGGAAGTAAATCTTACAGCCAGTTCCTGGAGAGTCTTGAGTTGAGCCTCAACCTAAAGGACTCTATCTGGTGACGCCTTCAGTAGATGTTGCTTTTTCTACATAACCTTGAAGCCTTGCAATTTGTGCTTGTAAGGTACTCATGTTTTGGGCAAGCTTGATATTATGCACCATCAATTCATGTATCTATTGCAAGCTTCCCTCATCTATAGGTGTGGAATCCTTAGGACTCGATGACGTCCTAGGCCATGCCTCTACCCCCTTACCACAAGATGTGGTTTTTTAGCGCCCGGGATTCCTCTCCTCAAGGAATGACTCTATAGAGAGATCCTTATGGTGAGTTGCCATGGTTGAGGTCCTAGTTATGTTGTCTTTTTCCTACTAATCAATTGATGGATCAGCAGTAAAGACAACATCTCCCATATTGACCCTTTTACCCATAGGGTCAATCTCTTTATGTTGAGGACGTGGGTTAGATTTCCGAGCATCCACATCAGTCTCCACTGTCTATAATGTATAAGATGGGGGAAGACGGTGGGTGATGCTGAATGGTAGCATCTTGTTGGACTATTTGAAGATAATACTTACCAAAACCTAAGTGCTTAATCTCATGATAAATACCAAAACCGACACGATGAAGCTATGCTGAAAATATGATCAAAACAAAGAAAATTGACCAAAGTCAAACTTGGTCAACCATGGTCAAAGTCAACAGTCAACAGTCAACATCAGCGGCCGTCCCGAATGACGTCAGCACCCGGCAGTCACGCATCAGCAACAGAGAATTTATCAGACTTAGAAGAATATTAGTGTAATTATTAGGGCTTAAATGTAATTTTGTTCATTTATCTAAAGAGTATAAATTGTCTAAGTGTAGTTTTTTTTATACTCTAAGCATTGCTAAGCATTGTAAGCACTAATAATAACAAAGTAGAGGAAATTAGTCTAGAGAGAGAAACAATTAGGTTGAGTGTGTGTGAGAGAGAATTTTCTTACAAACTCTCTTTGTACTCTCCTAGCATCATCATCCATATGAATGAATGAAATTTTTATGAATATGTGTTCTTGATTGTTCATCATTCATTCATCATCATACACTAAATATTGTATAGATCTTTACTTGAAATCATCAATGGGTCTGTGAGATTCAGCATCACAGATGTAATATCCTACATTGGTTGGGAAGGAAAACGAAGGCTTCTTTATAAGGGGCTTGAGATCTTCCCCACTGTGACGCGTTTTGCCTGGGTGATGGTGGTACGTCCCGGTCCAGGTGAAAACAAAACCGTGAGGCGATGGTGGTTTGTCCCGGTCGAAGTGAACAATATCATGGTGCGGTTACGCTGGGCTGTTAGAGATGGTATCAGAGCCAAGGCCGGGCCGGTGTGCCAGCGAGGACGCTGGGCTCCCTAAGGGGGGGTGGATTGTAACATCCCATATTGGTTGGGAAGGAAAACGAAGGCTTCTTTATAAGGGGCTTGAGACCTTCCCCACTATGACGCGTTTTGCCTGGGCGATGGTGGTACGTCCCGGTCCAGGTGAAAACAAAACCATGAGGCGATGGTGGTTTGTCCCGGCCAAAGCGGACAATATCATGGTGCGGTTACGCTGGGCTGTTAGAACAGATCCGATAAACGACAACAATACGATTGCAATATTCGATCCATCAGTATCGATTTTTTCAATTGTTGGTATCAGAGCCTTGGCTCATTGTCCTTCAAATTTTTCTTAAAAATTTGAACCACAAGTTTGATATGCAAATTGTTGTTGTTTTTGATGAAATCAAGCTACCATTAGCTTAGATTTGTAATATCATGAAGATCTGCAACTTTTCACATTAATTGAACTTCATTTGAGACATTAATTTGAAGATTTAAGCAAACTTGTTCTTCAAGTCTTCAAATGCTCATGAACATGAACATGAAATTTTGATTTTGTTTTTATTTGGTCGAATTGAAGCCTCGAATAGCTTCAGTTTGTGATAACTAACACATCTACAAAGTTTCATATCAATTGAACAAACATAACTCTTGAATTTGAAGTTTATTGAAAATTTTGTGTTTTTGAGAGAAGTTCACTGTTCTTAAGGAAACATCATCAAAATCACGAATCAGATGTTGTTTAGCTGAAATTGATAGTGATTTTAGCTTCGAAACATCAAATCTAAGGTTCGTTTATCATTTTTAACATCCAAATCATCCATTCTTGGACATTGATTTCAGATTTGAGTTTTTGTTCTTCTTGGTGTTTTTCATGTGTTCATCATCTAAATCCGAGTTTAGGTGATGATTATATGAAATTGATTGTTGTTTAAGCTTTGAATCACTTATCTATAGTTGTAATAACATTTGATTTGATCAAATTCCATCAGAAGCCCAAGAATCAAAAGTTTGTTCATACAAGAGCATGAAGTTTGACTTTTTCAAAGTCAAACTGTTTTGAAATCACAAAATTCAGCAAAATTTATGATTTAATCTAGATTTTGATTCGTTTGTTCATCATTCTATCATCCACAGTTGATGCACTAATTTAACAGCTGTCAAACACTTTAAACATTCGACCAAGTCTTCATAGCTGATGTGTTAAATTCCATTGCGGATAAAGACCATCAGTCATCAAATTTTTCTAAGTGTTCACAGCTGATGGAAAAAACATTCCACAACGGACACAACAGTCCACAGTGGACACAGCAGGTCCACAGCGGACACAACAGGTCCATAGCGGACATTCATTTATCCACAGCAGATTTGTAACTTCGCTGCAGACAGAAACAACCACGTCCTAGCGGACGTTGAACAAAACACAACAACTCACAGCGGACGTTACTTTCATTTTCATCCATTTCAAAACACAACTCACAGCGGATGCATAGACATCATAGCATCAAAAGTTTGTTCTCGGAAGATTTTGTTGTTCTTGGAAGGTTTTTGATTGTTCTCGAAAGTTTTTGAACTCGAAAGAATTCCTTGTTCGGAATCTTTTAAATTTGACAAACTTTTAAAGCTTGTTATCAGAAGTTTTCAACTTGACAAACTTTTAAAGCTTGTTATCAGAAGTTTTCAACTTGACAAACTTTTAAAGCTTGTTCTTAGAAGATTTGAAAACTTCATTTTGACTTCCTGTTGATCAAGACATATATACTTCGGAAGAGTTGTGTCACAAAATCATTTAAATTTTAATTGATAAGATCCAAATATTGTTACTTTTTAATTAAGCTAGATTAATCTTAGTCTAGCTTAACTAAATTGTAATTGAACCGAGTTAACTCTTTGATTAGGTTGATCTAACTAAATGAGTTTCGACATTCTTTGGATTCAATTAAAATTTTAAAATTCGATTTTTTTTAAAAAAAACACAAAAACAATTGTTAAATCATTTTTGTTTTTAAACAAAATGGAAAATTTAACATCATTCACTAACATTCGTGTTTCAAAAAACCGAGCTATCTTTCTTGCTGTAGGTAGAAAAAGGTTTCAAGATTTCAAACAAAGGAAACCATGCTGCAACCAACCAAACAACAACAGCAAATCAAATAGAAGCTGCAACCCACCAAAAAACAGCAGCATATCAAACAATAACAACAATTCATTGTTCGGCAAGACAAATATTCAGTTGTCAGAGATGGAACAATCTCAAAGAAATGATCAAGCACAAATAAAGACTTTGAATCAAGAAAACATCAGTTTAGCTCAAGTGATGAACCAGTTGTAAGACAAAATGGTTCAACAACAAATCAAACTAGAAGAGTTAACTGCCGAGCTTGCAAAAGCCACAAAGAACAACAACATAAGCATTCCTCCATTGTCCGAAATTCCTGAAGGCAGAAAGATCAATCTATGCTCATTAGCATGCATAGATGAAGTACAAGCATATCGGAAATATTGAACCAATCTAGCATGCATGATAAAGGAGGAAAGAGCTTCACATGCACGGGAACTACAAACTTCTACTAATCAAATCAGTTCACTAGAGAAAGAAGTTAATAACTTGCTTAAAGAAAACCACAAGCGGAATGCTCACATAACTGAACTCCTTGTGAAGTTAACAAAGACAAAGGCTGAAGTTGAAGCCAAAATATTAGAAGCAAGTACAACTAAAACAATCAATAACTTACAATATTACATTGATCGTCTAAATTAAGCAATCAATATAGAAAGATCAAGAAATGTAGAATTGAAGATACAACATAAAGGTTTTGAAGATAAAATCAATTCTCTGCTGAAGGATGTAGACAAACTCCTTGGAGAAAGATTTAGTCTTCAAGCTCAAGTTACAAGACTCACCGAGTCTATGACAAAGACAAAAGCAGATCATGCATCAATAGAAGTTGAACTTAGAATTTAAAGTTGACTGCTAGCAAGTTGGAAGAACTACTTGATGCACAAAGAGATCAAAAGAAGAGTGCTGGAACTACATACCATGTTGTACCTCCTCCTTACAATGATAACTACACAGAAATGCCAACTTCAATGACAAGTCCAATCAAAGAAGATTCAAATATGCATGATCATCCTCCAACAGACACACCATACACTATCACTCAAATCACTTCTCCAGAAACAGCATCAAAGCTGTACCTCAAACCAGAATCACCACAGAATGAAACCTTTCATTCCTGTGATGGTCAAGATGGAGATCCTGTAAGTGATTACAGTGATGAAGACACCAACCAACCCAACAAAGAAACATTGACATGTACTAATCATGTCATTGAAGAAATCAATCCAAAACAAACACAACCATAAAAATCCAAAGCAGGAAAGCCTGACAACAAACAAAAGGCTATGGTTCTTTATGAGAAATTCAAACCAGCTGGATTTCTTGAACCAGAATTAACAAAGGCCGAACTAAAGGCAAATATTAAGATTGAGTTAAAGAACAAGCAGAAGCCTGAGGTATAAGAAATCAAAGAACAGGTCAAGAGAAAGAAAACCAGATCTAAAAGAACGAAGAAAAATTAGACCAAGTCTTCTACACCTGATCCAAACCAACCATCAACCTCAAAAGCTACATTAGAAACTCCAAAACAACAACCAATTCTCTATGAGACATGGAATTCAGATTCACACAACACGTCTGAATGTAAAAACACTAAGAGTGATACATATATATGTCCTCAAACAAAAACAACCAAGGCAAAAGGCTATGAAGTTCTAATCAAATCCAACTTCATCATCCAAGCCTAAGGGAAGAAGATCCAGACCTTTTCCTTACTTCTTAAATTATGACATGGAGAATCATACCAATTCAGAGTGTTCATAAAACAACTATCCAACATCACAACACAAAAGAGGTCAAAGATCTTATCATCCATCAGAGTCGTACTCATGGAGATCGGAGCATGAGTACTACAACAGATGTCATAGCTACTCTTCTCCTCGATCACATCAGCATGGGCATGATTTTAAACATTATGATATTCATGATTATTGGGCACCAAGACATTATCCTAGGTCATACACACAACATAAGTATGAAAGATATAGGAATAATACTTGGCATAATGGCTATCATAGAAGATCATATCCATCAAATTATTATACTCATGATTATAATTCTTATGATGAATATGATCACATGCCCAGAAGAAACAAACATGATCAAGTACAAACATCCTTTGCTACACCTCCATAAAACATTCTAAAGAAAAATAGATTTTCTAAACCAACCAAAAGATCTTCAAAAGCCAAACAAACTCCTTTTGTTAAACAAACTAAAGTTGAGTCAGTTGGTTCAAAATCAAAACAATGTTAGAGAAAGAAAACAATTTAAGGAGGTGAGTCTAATGCATCAGATAATGAAAAATCAAACACATAACAGCAAGTCACATATAAAGATGCTAATGTACAGCTCAGGATAGTAATGGCCTGGGTTGAAATATCTAACTAATTTGCTAGTGTGTTAGGGGCAGTTACGGAGGCCTACCAACCTAAGAAAAGTTAGTAGTGGCTGATCCCTTCCTATGACAAGAACATTCTTCCTGCTCATTATGTTTATGATGCAACTGAGCCAAATGGAGCAGAAATTAACCATGATTCAATGCAGGACATCAATTATTCATAGAAACTATGATGGCAATGCAAGAAACAACTGATGTTTCATTCCATCTGCTTAGTCTGATTACATTGCTATATGGACTAACTGTTGATGATCCCTATTGATTTGAAAACACATATGCCATTTCTTTATTTTCTCAAAACCAAAAATCCTAATAAGAAATTAGAAAATCAAGAAAAGTTAAAAATATTACTATTATGTAATTATTTTTAAATCTTCCTGCATTTACATAAGAAATGATAGTACACTCATCTACTATTTTCTGCATCTATTTTTTAGATCAATAAATACTAACAATACTCTGTTTGATATGTCAGTAGGCTCAACTTGGATTCAAGATAAGCATATTTATGATAAACTAAATCAATATGCTTTGTGGACCAAAACCATCTTAGGGTATTGGTAAGCAATGACTTTTCCAAGTGTTTGCGTTTGTGGTTACCTAAACACACCATTCGAAAATGGTTTATAAATTTCTCATTGATTAAATCATCTGTTTCTCCTTTGTTGTATGTAAATACAGACCTGGAGTAAACATAAGAATAACTTCTGTTGTGTTGAGCACCAACCTAATTGACCTTGCACTAAAAGTGCTGATGCATGCCAAATAGGTAAAAAAAAGAATCCCAATATGGATCAAAGCTAAAAGAATCACAATGAGAATCAACTTCCAAAGTGAAGTGTAAAAGAATCCCAAAGTGGATCATATCATGAGAATTTATACTCT
This sequence comes from Flaveria sonorensis, assembly GCA_025506505.1. Taxonomy (NCBI): domain Eukaryota; kingdom Viridiplantae; phylum Streptophyta; class Magnoliopsida; order Asterales; family Asteraceae; genus Flaveria; species Flaveria sonorensis. The sequence goes on along the minus strand of CM046429.1, from coordinate 37,494,386 downwards.
AAGTAGCCTGGTTCAAGTTATGATAAAGTGCCACCTTGCATTTCATGAGGAGGGTTACTCTTCCATATCTCTGAGTGTGGGGCACTCAATTAGCATATCTAATCAAACCAATAATGATAAATATCACAAAGTGTTAAAAATAGATCCTTGCAAGAGTTTAAGTGGACAAACATATTTACAATCAACTTTGTTCTTTGTCTATGTCTCTTCAAACGTTAAAGATTCTTAGATGTAGAGAATTTTGGATTAGTATGATCTCATTGCAATTAAATATTCATGCTTTTAAATATCATAATTTTGACAAATATAAAATTCCAAAAAGATTTGCCATTATTTGCATTTTTCTTAGTTTTGGCCTATTTACATATGTTATTGATTTAGGAGTGAAACTTCCATGCAATACCTCTAACAAGATGATTTAGACTTTTGCCGGTGATGAATTGCACAACATGCCTGAGTTTCTCAGCCAGCTCAAGATGTTAGGTGAACACTCTTGCTTCTTTCAAAGATCTCCTGCCAGTTGCTGTAAACTAAGAATCCTCCTCTTGGTGTCTCATACATAAAAGTTTCTCACCCTCCAAAGCTTTTGTTGAGGGAGAGCATATGTCAAGTCTGAAGAATGTCTGATGCTTCTCCTTCACTTCTGAAGTTGAGATAAAGCAGCTGATATTGCTACCTGTGCAATCCACAGTGTTTACAAATGGGTGTATTTTCAAGTCTTCAAAATGAGACTAGAAGATCAAGTTGATAAAACATCCATCAAGTGCCGAAACAAATTTTGTATGTGCCAAAACAAAGTCTTTTTCTCAATTCCGTTTTTTCTGAAGCCTCTAAGAAGATGCTACCAAAAAGAGGGAGAGGATTGCACTTCGAGACTGCATATCAATCAACCTCCAAGGTTTTTGATAATCATGAGGTTTTGGAAGCATCATCTTAGGGGAAGTATTGTTGATGATACATACCAAAACCTTAGGACCGAATATCATGATGATTACCAAAACAGACACGATGAACCTATGCTGAAAATATGATTAAAACGAAGAAATTTTACCAAAGTCAAACCTGGTCAAACGTGGTCAAAGTCACCAGTCAACATCAGCGGTCGTCCCGAATGACGTCAGCACCCGGCAGTCATGCATCAGCAACAGAGAATTTATTATACTTGGAAGAATATTTGTGTAATCATTAGGGCTTAAATGTAATTTTGTTCATTTATGTAAAGAGTATAAATTGACTAAGTGTAGTCTTTTTTATACTCTAAGCATTGCTAAGCATTGTAAGCACTAACAATAACAAAGTAGAGAAAATTAGCCTAGAGAGAGAAACAATTAGGTTGAGTGTGTGTGAGAGAGAATTTTCTTACAAACTCCCTTTGTAATCTCCTAGCATCATCATCCATATGAATTAATGAAATTTTTATGAATATGTGTTCTTGATTGTTCATCATTCATTCATCATCATAGATTAAATCTTTCAATAGATCTTCACTTGAAATCATCAACAGGTCTGTGAGATTCCGCATCATAGATCTGATAAACAGCAACAATACGATTGCAATATTCGATCCTTCGATTATCGAATTTTCACGCATCCTCGTCCTGGGTAATAGACATGTGAATGGGAGAATAAGGAGCTGAGTCTAATGGCCCAGGATGTGTGCCAACTCCTAATAAGACTTCATCCTTAGAAGTTGTCTCAATTATTGGGGTATCCCTTATTGGTTTCTAAATAAAGTATTGGAACTCTAATTGAGGGCAAGTAGGGATGGTGTGAGTCTGCTCGAAAGAAGGAAGAGAAACCTTCTTCTTTGAGTCTTGTTTAGATATGGCTGACACCTTTGGCTTAGCTGGGACCTGAGCTTCCAGCCTTGCCTTCTTTGAAGGATATGATTTGGGGGCCTGCATCTTCTCCGTAGATGATGCAGGGGTTCGTTTCTTATTGGACACTTTTGGATTTGATGTGGAGGGTGTGAGATCAGTAGTGGAGGGTGTTGGCACATTGCCATCCTGAGGCTCAGTGAACTCAAGCATGAGTGCAAATACGGGAGTGACCTTCCTAGAAAATGATTTAGGAAGTAGCCTTGAACATTGAGAAAATTACACTATTTGAAGATCCCAAGGTATGTATACCTCCTTTAATTTTAAGTTTTTAACCCAATTCCTCATTTAAGATTAGTTGAATGAATCTTGGGTACATTAAAAACTTAAAAATTTCAACAGCAGTTACATACTTGCAAAGATTTTGAAAAATAAAGTTTGAGAAGATGTAACTCTACTGTTTGAAAAGACGATGGATAGCCCCTGCTAAATCCAATGGAACTTGATTTCATCGACCCAACTTGTTTGATAAACAATGAAGAAAGATATGAAGGATAATCTCTAGTTATGATATACCATAGATTTGGAGAAGGTGGATGTTAGAAGTGGTCCTTCATATCCCATGTCCTCAAAAGTGGCACTCACCACTTCTTTGGAGAATGAAGATTCACCACTTTAGTCAATGAGTTGAAGATGTTGACGAATCCTTGTGCAAGAGATGGTGATCTTCAGTCCTTGCACCACCGTAGCTATGAGCTTGATTCCATGTTCTCTTTGAATAGAACATGTACTCCAAAATTGATTAATGTATGATGCACAAACCATAGTATAGACCAAAATGGCAAAAGCATATTTGCTATTGCGGAGGAAGTTAAGAACAGGGTCGTAAACTGAATCACCAATGGGTTCAAGTGAAGCAGATATGTTGTGATTTGGTCAGAATTCTAGGTTACGAGCTACCATTTAGAAAGAGTTTGAATTTTTGTAGGGCTTGGAAGAGATAGAGGTTTTTTATTTCAGATGGAAGTAGATGATAAAAATGGTGGGAAGAAGTATGAAGTTACAGTGAGTGGATAATATATAATAGCATTATTTTAAAATCTTTATCATAGTAACCTTAAATCCAATAGTTTTGGTGATGATGGAACAATCTTTTCAAGAAAAATACGGTGCCACTATGTATCAAAAGATATAAGTGGGTCCAACCAGATCTTTGTGAGACATGCTCTTATCTGCCGAATTTAAAAAATCGGCGGGTACCCAATTTTGTTATCAAGAAAAAAAAATTTCATAATTTTTATCAGATTTTATTTTGTAAATCATTTAATTATTCAAAGTTCATCATCATTGAAACAATTTGCATATTGTTCATTTGTATGGACCTGAATTAATTTAATGATTTCTTTTCTTCATAATCTCTTATGGAATGACACATGATATCAATGTGTTTTGTCTTTGAATGGTGAACTAGATTGTTGGTGATTGAGATGGCCCTGTTGTTGTCAATGTGAATTGTAGTATTCATGAAGGTTACTCCATAATCTCTAAGTTAAGTTTGAATCCCTAGCACCTGAGCATAACAACTAGAAGTAGTAATGTAGTCAGCTTCAGGAGTTGATATAGACACACAGGTTTGCTTTTTGCATTGCCATGAAACCAATCTTCCCTCTAGAAATTGACATCCTCCTGAGGTGGATTTTGTATTGATGTTGCATCTCCATAGTCACTATCTGTATATCCATACAGATTTTACTCAGCATTCTTAGGGAACCATAAGCCTAACTTAGGTTCCCCATTAAGAAACTTCAAATTCTCTTGGCAACCATCATGTGTGACACTTTTGGAGCAGCTTGGAATCTTAAGCACAAGCATGTGGAAAACATAATATCTGATCTGCTGTGGGGTACATGAGAGATCTAATGATGGTTCCTTACTGCTGCTAATCTACTTCTTCCCCCTCAAGATCAGGATTTAGTGAAATCGTTTTGGACCTAGGGGGTTCTAGCAGCTTTAGCATCAGTAGCTTGAAATCTCTCTAAGATGTATGGATCATATTAGATTGATTTATGAACATCCTATCAGGTGTCTTTATCACTTGTAAACCCCAGAAAAAAGTGAGTTCTCCTATTGAACTCATTACAAACTTGAACTTCATGAGACTCTCAAAGTCTATAAACAATCTCTCATTTGTTGAACCAAATATAATATCATCCACATATACCTATAGCAAATTGATATCCAAATCAACTTTCTTTATGAAGAGAGTTTTGTCTATGGATCCTCTAGTGTATCCATTTCTCAATAGAAAGGTAGAGAGTGTCTAATACCATTTCCTAGGAGCCTGATGAAGCCCATAGAGAGCTTTATCAAGTTTGCATACATAATCTGGATACTTTGGATCTTCAAACCTAGGTGGTTGACAGACATAAACCTCTTCATCTATCTCACCATAGAGAAATGCACTCTTGACATCCATATGAAACACCTTAAAGCCTATCGAGGTAGCAAATGCTAGAAAAATTCTGATTGCTTCATCATAATCAACCCCTTATTATTGTGTGTAACCTTGTACCACAAGTCTTGCCTTATTCTTGATAACAATGGCCCTATCATCCTTCATGTTTCTGAAAACCTATTTGGTTTCTATTGTATTCTTTCCCTTAGGAATTGCATATAGTTTCCAAACCTTCTTTCTTTAAATCTGGAGAAGATCCTCTTGTATAGCTTCCACCCAACTGTTATCTCTTAAGGCCTCATCTATTTTCCTTAGTTCCAGTTAAGAGAAAAAGCATGAGAACAAACAGATGTTTGCTTCATGAGTCTTGCTTATTGTCTTGACACCAGCATTTACACTACCAATGATATTTGTAATTGAATGCTCTTTATGAATTCTTAGTCTTAGGATCACTTGGAGTTGTTGATATAGGTCCAAATGGGAGAAGTTTGTTTCAGGAAGTTCGGAAGATGGATTAGTGAGAGTGAGTGGATCAGCTGCCAAATTGACTCCTTCTTTAGCATTTTCCACACTTGGATCTTTTACAAAAGATTGTCTAGTACCACAATGATCATGAGACTCCTCATCTGATAAGTCATCATGAGCAAGTGATGGTTGGTCTACATCATTGTGGTACTAACATATGCTTTTATTGAATGTGGTTGAACAGGATCACTAGTTGATCTGTTGTAGCTAAGATAATGAGGTAGATCAACCCTATAGTCTTCAGCACTTATGACTGGTCTGTCTGCTAATCTGTTGAGTGAGTCTCCTAAAACATTCTCAGGTAAATGGTTAAAAGCATTTACGAATCTATCTAGATCAAAAGTCCAACCTGGGTTACTTCCAACACTATATGAGGAATTCTCATTTAATATGACATTCTCAAATTCTTTAATGGTGTGGTCAACTTTGTTGTATACTTGGTAAGCCTTAGCTTGAGATGAGTATCCTATAAAAAACACATCTACTGATTTTTCGACAAATTGGGATAAGTGATCTTTCGTATTTAGTAAAGTGCATGGACATCCAAAAGGTCTTAAGAACCCTATGAATGGTCATGTAGCACCCAAAAATTTGCTAAAAAGAAAAGTATCAAGAAAGAAAGGAGAAATTGCATAAGTGGAGGGGCTAAAGTTGTATAAAGGACAAAACCTTATTATTTTATGTTTAAAATAAGCATGGCCACCCACTACATCTGCACTTCACCTTCTCTCGGTTGCAAAGAAGAGAAAAAGAAGAAGATCAGGGTTTTCATCGGTTTCTAGTGAGAGAAACCTTGGAAGGTGAGTGTTTTCTTGCGTTTTGGTTCAGTTTCAGCTGAGTTTTAAGCTTTGGGACCGATTCTTATGTGTTCTTTATGTTTGGTTTTGCGTTTTTGGTGTGTCTAGGTGTTTGAACTCAAGTGCTTCCTAGTTTGGAGGAGTTTTCCTCGAAAGCTGCTGTAGGTGAGTTCTATATCCCCGGTTTTCTGTTTATAAACTTGTTTTTGGGGATGAAATGCATGTAAAAATGTTTTACAAATTATGTGTATGAAACAGTATGTTATTACTCTGTTTATACAGGTGATTGCATGTTTGTGTATGAATTGTTGTGTTTTGTGTTTATATGCTTGATTTAGGTGTTTGGCATGATAGAATTGGGTTAGAAACATGTTAAAACGTTGATTGGGTTTGAAATTAGTGTAAGTTCAAAATTACAACTGCCCATGCGCCTGGAATTTTGTTCATGCGCCTAAGTACTTGATCATGCGCCCAAACAGTACCCCATGCGCATTAAATTTTGCTTAAGTGTTAACAATGTGCCCAAGCAGTTCTCATGCGCCTAGGTTTCCTCATGCGCCTAAGTGTCCTCATGCACCTAAAGAGTCAGTGCGCCTACATAGTGCTTGTGCGCCTTCATATTGCTCATGTGCCTAAATGCCTTACAAAATTTTCTGAAATTTTGGGAAATAGAAATTTTAAGACAAAGACCTGGGATGTTTTGATGGTTATGTTTTTTGGTGTTTCTCATGTTTGTGGCCAGTTGTTATGTTCCATATTATGTATTATTACGTGACTTTACGTGGTGTGTTTATGGTCGTTTATGTAAAGTATTATCATAAAAGAAGCGAAAGATTAATGATAATGAAAAGTGGAACATAACGAATGAATGAAAGTCTTGCAAGCTAATGAAAGGAGGTTCACAGCCATTGGGTTGTCAGCTCAACTGTGTGCGGTTTAGCTAATTCGAAGGATTTACACAGGGTCAATCCTAGGGATTGACGGGACCCTTGTTGCTTGCCCCATGTACTGGAGTCAGCTTCGTGCACAATGTTCTGGGTCTATTTATAGGCCCTAGACCTAGCACTAGCTTCGTACACAATGTTCGGGGTATTGCACAGTGGTTTGGAAGAAAGTGAAAGATAATGATGAAAGTATGAAATGAATGAGAAGAATGATGGAAGATAATAATGAATATTATCTTGCTGTATGTATCATGCGTGAACACGTACGGAAGCAATGGATTTTATGAAAAGGAAGTATTTTAATAAAAATGATATTTATATATATATACAACAGACTTTAATTTTAAAACTAGAACTCACTCAGCAACGCTGACTTTTATGCATTTTCAGTTGGCAGGTAACTTGTTGCTGGGGATGGCACGCTAGTGAGGCTACTTGGCGGGCAAAGACTGGAATCCATTCGTGCTTAATGATATTGTTGTTTTGTAATATAACTGGATGATTCTCCTTTTTGTAACTGTTAAATACAATGATGTATTATTTAGCAACATCAAATATTAATGCATGAATGGTTTTTGATAACTTAATCCGCTGCGATGTTTTTATGAAATGTATTTATTTTATATGAATAATGTTGTGATTGTCCAACTGTGAGGTCTTTGGGAACGGGGTCTTACAAGTTGGTATCAGAGCCAAAGTTTAAGAGAAATAGGTAAATATTTTCGAAACCTAAACTTAAACTGAGAATCGGACCTAATGGAGGGATGCCAGGCCAAGTAGCTATGTGCCATCAGGTAATTCGTTTTCTTAAATGTTAACCGATATTATGTGCGTATGTTACCTGATTTATGTGCTCTTAGTAGATTTGGATACTGATGTAGTCAGGATAGGCAATACTTGGGGGATGAAGAGTAAAGTAAGTGGCTAATCAAAACTGGCCACTGTAATTAGGAACTTACTATACTTGATATAAACTGAGCTATTACCTTGAATGACCGCGTTGGTGTTTGAACCTTATAGTGTTTAGAAGATGGTTGGTGGTAGATCATCGAAGTATTCCAGAGGAGGAGTACGGGGTGGCCGTTGTGCTAGACCACGTGTCACGAGAAACAAGACTAAGACTGCTGAGATGGCTCCTGTTGAGCCCGAGCTTCATCACCAGGAGGGCGGTGATGAGAGTGCCAACTTGAGAGCCTTAGTAAAAGAGGCAGTTGTGGAGGAAGTGCATCAGGTCATGCAGACGATCCAGCTGTCTGTGGTGACCGAGGTCATTCGTGCGGTGAGAGAAGATGAAAAGGAGGAGAAGGAGGAGGAGAGAAAGAAAACTGCTGGGAGAAGGAGGGATGATAGGGGTCATGATGAAGGGGAACTACTAGATACCGAGATGGTTGCCTCCAGCGATAAGGAGGAGGAGACTGTGCTGGAAATCGAGAAGGGGTGCAACTATGGAGCACTCAAGAGATGCGAGCTCCAAAGTTTTGATGGAAATGGTAGCGCTGCTGCTGCTCACCATTGGGTGAGAGAGATGGAGGCTGTGTTGGAGATCAGCGAATGTAGGGAGGATCAGAAGGTAAAGTTTGCCACTCACTCATTTGTGGACTCGGCTTTATGCTGGTGGGACAATATTGTCTAGGCCGAGGGCAGTAGGGCTACTAGGAAGATGAAGTGGGATGAATTGAAGAAAATGGTGATCGAGGAGTTTTGTTCTTACCGAGAACTCGACAAGATAGATATGGAGTTCTTGCAGTTAGAGGCGGGAACCATGACACACCAGCAGTACACTATTAAATTCAATGAGATGGCGAGGCTGGTGTCAGATCAGGTGACGCCAGTGTCGAGGAAGATCAAGAGGTACATATAGGGTTTGTAGGTAGATATCCATAGGCACATGATCGCCGCCCGGCCGAGTACGTTTTGGTCGGTGGTTGATCTGGCAGGAAGGCTATATGATGAGAGAGAAAAACTGGCAGTGGTGGAGGTGAGCAAGATGAGTGGTGGTGACAGGAACTTCGACAGGAAACGATTTGGTCATGATGGTTTCACCCCGAACAACAAGAAGGCAAGGGTGGATGATCAGAGGGTAGTGTCGGCAGGTACAGGGATGAAGCGGTGTGGTAAGTGCGGGAAGGAGCATACGGGAGAATACAAGTGGGGACTGAACGTTTGTTTCAAATGTGGGAAGCCTGGTCATGTGGCAAGGGATTGTAAGGCGAGGAGGTTCTACAACTACGGTGAAGAAGGCCATATGAGCAGGGATTGCAAGAAGCCGAGGGCTGAAAGTGGGACCAAGAATGAAGGGTAGAGGGCAAGTGCTAGAGCGTTCACGATGACCCGGGAAGAGGCCAGGGTGGACCCCGATGTCATGTCAGGTACGTTTCTTGTAAACCAAACTTACGCCTCTGTGTCATTTGATTCTGGTGCTAGTAGGAGTTTCATTTCTTCTGCTTTCTGTGCTAAGTTGCCCGTTAGTAGTAGAAGCATTGATGAGCCCTTCAATGTAGAAACTGCCCTTGGTAAGTCTACCAGGATTTTCGACTTCATAGAGGAATGCGACATAGAACTAGAAGGCCATAGGTTCTCTGCTAAACTATTTGTGATGCCCATAGGTGGATTTGATGTAGCTCTAGGGATGGATTGGTTAGCAGCCTATGAGGCAAATATTGCGTGTCGCAAGAAGATGATCCGACTGACAGCGCCTAATGGGAGTTCGGTAACGGTCTATGGTGATCGAGTTACAACAATTCCAAAGGTGATTTCGATGGTGGTGGCAGAGAAGTGCATGAAACGTGGATGTAGTGCCTACCTGGCTTACATGAAGGATGTGGATGTGTTGATACCACAATTGTCCGACGTACCAGTTGTGTGTGACTTTCCAGACGTATTTCCAGAAGATTTACCAGGTGTGCCACCGGACCACTAGATCGAGTTCCAGATCGATTTGATACTAGGTACTCAACCTGTCGCCAAAGCACCATATCGATTGGCTCTATAGGAAATGAAGGAACTAATGGTTCAGCTACAAGAGTTGATGGACAAGGGCTTCATTCATCCGAGTATCTCTCCCTGGGGTGCTCCTATCTTGTTTCTAAAGAAGAAGGATGGTAGTATGAGGATGTGCATTGACTACCGTGAGTTGAACAAGTTGATGGTGAAGAACCGATATCCGCTACCAAGAATAGATGACTTGTTTGATCAGCTCCAAGGTTCCAGTTGGTTCTTGAGGATAGACCTCCAATCTGGCTACCTTCAATTGAAGGTGAAGGAGCAAGATATCCCTAAAACAGCTTTTCGCATGCGTTACGGACACTACGAGTTTCTCGTTATGTCCTTTGGTCTAACAAACATGCCAGCTGCCTTTATGGATTTGATGAACCGGGTGTGTCGGTTGATGTTGGATAAACCAGTGATTGTGTTTATAGATGATATTCTGATTTATTCGAAGAGCGAAGAAGAACATGCCGGTCACATTTGTGAAGTATTGGAGACACACAGAAGAGAGAAGTTGTACACCAAGTTCTCCAAGTGTGCTTTCTGGTTGCGTGAATTCAGTTTTTGGGTCATGTGGTAAATTTTGAAGGGATCATGGTAGACCCGGAAAAGGTTGACGCAGTGATGCAATGGAAGTCTCCAAAGACTCCATCCGAGTTTCGCAGTTTCTTGGGTTTGGCAGGCTACTACAGGAGGTTCATCCAAGACTTTTCCAAGATAGCCTCACCATTGACCAAGTTGACCCGCAAGGACGTGAAGTTTGTATGGGGTCTGGAACAGGAGAATACTTTTGAGGAGATAAAGACAAGGTTGACTCAAGTTCCTGTCTTGACGTTGCCCGAAGGGAGCGAGTGGTCTATTCGGATGCTTCTTATTCAGGATTGGGTTGCGTGCTAATGCAGAGGGGAAGAGTAATAGCCTATGCGTCCTGACAGTTGAAAATTCACAAGGCCAATTACCCTACTCATGACTTAGAGCTAGCGGCTGTAGTCTTTGCGTTGAAGATTTGGAGGCACTACTGGTATGGGACGAAGTACACTATCTTCATTGACCATAAAAGCTTGAAATACTTCTTTGAGCAGAAGGACCTCAATATGAGGAAAAGGAGGTGGTAAGAGTTAATCAAGGATTATGATTATGAGATCCATTATCATCCGAGCAAGGCCAACGTAGTGGCGGATGCGCTTAGCCGAAAGGAGAGACCCGAGCCAATCCGGGTGAAAGCTTACCAGTTGATGATGACCTTCGATGTGATGACACAGGTCAAGGGGTTCCAAGATGAGGTGTTGAAAGAAGAGCGCCTTAACTTCGAAAGGAAGAGAGGTGCAGTCTCAGAGTTGGGTGGCCGGATGAGGATCTCTCGTTATGGAGACCTATGCAGGAACATCATGGATGAAGCTCATAAGACTTGATACTCCAATCATCTTAGTGCTACCAAGATGTATCATGATATGAAGAAAGATTACTAGTGGCCGGGTATGAAGCGTGATGTAGCGGAGTATGTGAGTAAGTGCCTTACTTTCTTGCAAGTGAAGGCGGAGCATCAGAAGCCATACTAGAAGATCCAACCTTTGGATATACCCAAGTGGAAATGGGAGCATATCACCTTGGACTTCATCACGAATTTACCACGTACGACAAGGAGGTACGATGCCATATGGGTGATAGTTGATCATTTGACGAAGAGTGCGCACTTTCTACAGATCTGGGAGACGTATTCATATGAAAGATTGGCGGATCTGTTCATCAAGGAGATTTTGACCCTTCATGGTGTACCAGTGTCTATTTTGTCTGACTGTGACACTCGATTTTCATCTAAGTTCTGGAAGATATTCCATGATCCAATGGGTATGAGGTTGCATATCAGTACGACTTACCATCCTTAGACAGATGGTCAGTTGGAGAGGACTATACAGATGCTTGAGGATATGCTCTAAGTATGCGTCATTGATTTTGGAGGAAGCTGGGAAAAACACTTACCATTAGCTGAATTCTCATACAACAATAGTTACCATGCCAGCATTGGTATGCCACCATATGAGATGCTATACGGTAGGAAGTGTAGAACGCCCGTATGTTGGGGTGACATTAGACAGAAGGAGTTGGGGAGTGTGGAAGTGATCGAGGCTATGACTAAAAAGCTAGAAAAGATCAAGGCCTTTATGAAGGCGGCCAAAGATAGGCAAAAGTCGTATGCTGATAAGAGGCGTAGGCCGATTGAATTCAAGGTGGGTGATAAAGTTATGCTGAAGGTTGCACCTTGAAAGGGGATCATTTGGTTCAGAAAGCGGGGTACGCTGAGCCTGAGGTATATAGGACCTTTCCGAATCATTGCTCGAGTAGGAGATGTGGCCTATAGGTTGGAGCTGCCCGATGAGTTAAGTGGGATTCATCCAACATTCCATGTATCTCATTTGAGAAAATGCTTTGCCGATGAAGATATGATTGTACCACTGGAGGACATTGAGGTGGATGAACGGCTCAATTATGTAGAGCAACCAGTGGCAATCATTGACCGAAAGGAGAGGAGATTACGGAATAAAGTGGTTCCACTGGTGCGAGTACAGTGGAGGCACAAGAAGAGATGCGAGTCTACGTGGGAGAATGAGGAAGAGATGAGACAACATTACCCACAACTGTTTGAGAAGTGACAGGCTTCGGGGACGAAACCTCTATATGGGGGTGGACTTATAACACCCGAAAATTTGCTAAAAAGTAAAGAAAAGAAAAGTATCAAGAAAGATAGGAGAAATTGCATAAGTGGAGGGGCGAAAGTTGTATAAAGGACAAAACCTTATTATTTCATGTTTAAAAGAAGCATGGCCGCCCACTACATCTTCACTTCACCTTCTCTCGGTTGCAATGAAGAGAAAAAGAAGAAGATCAGGGTTCAGCTGAGTTTTAAGCTTATAACACCCGAAAATTTCTTGCGTTTTTGTTTGGTTTCAGCTGAGTTTTAAGCTTCAGGACCGATTCTTATGACTTCTTTGTGTTCGGTTCTGCTTTTTTGGTGTGTCTAGGTGTTTGAACTCAAAGTGCTTCCGAGTTTGGAGGAGTTTTGCGCGAAAGCTACTGCAGTTGAGTTCTAGATCCCTGGTTTTCTATTTATAAACTTGTTTTCAGGGCTGAAATGCATGTAAAAATGTTTTACAAATTATGTGTATGAAACCGTATGTTATTTCTTTGTTTATACGGGTGATTGTATGTTTGTGTATGAATTGTTCTGTTCCATGTTTTTATGCTTGATTTACGTGTTTGGCATGATAGAATTGGGTTAGAAACATGTTAAAATGATGATTGGGTCTGAAATTAGTGTAAGTTCGAAATTACAACTGCCCATGCGCCTGGAATTTTGTTCATGTGCCCAAGTACTTGATCATGCGCCCAAACAGTACCCCATGCGCCTGAAATTTTGCTTAAGTGTTGACCATGCGCACAAGCAGTGCTCATGCACCTAGGTTTCCTCATGCGCCTAAAGAGGCCGTGTGCCTACATAGTGCTCGTGCACCTGCATAGTGCTCATGCGCCTAAATGCCTTAGAAAATTTTCTGAAATTTTGGGAAATAGAAATTTTAAGACTAAGCCCTGGGATGTTTTGATGGTTATGTTTGTTGGTGTTTCTCAAGTTTGTGGCCTGTTGTTATGTTCCATATTACGTATTATTACGTGACTTTACGTGGTGTGTTTATGGTCGTTTATGTAAAGTATTATCTTAAAAGAAGCGAAAGATTAATGATAATGAAAAGTGGAACATAACGAATGAATGAAAGTCTTGCAAGCAAATGAAAGGAGGTTCACAGCCATTGGGTTGTCAGCTCAACTGTGTGTGGTTTAGCTAACCCGAAGGATGCACACAGGGTCAATCCTAGGGATTGACGGGACCCTTGTTGCTTGCCCTAGGTACTGGAGTCAGCTTCGTGCATAATGTTCGGGGTCTATTTATAGGCCCTAGGCCCAGTACCAGCTTCGTGCACAATGTTTGGGGTATTGCGCATTGGTTCAGAAGAAACTAAAAGATAATGATGAAAGTATGAAATGAATGAGATGAATGATGGAAGATAATAATGAATATTATCTTGCTATATGTATGATGCGTGAACACGTACGGAAGTAATGGATATTATGAAAAGGAAGTATTTTAATAAAAAAGATATTTTATATATATACAACGGACTTTAATTTTAAAACTAGAACTCACTCAGTAACTCTGACTTTTATGCATTTTCAGTTGGCAGGTAACTTGTTGCTCGGGATGGCACGCGGGTGAGGCTACTTCGCGGGCAAAGACTGGAATCCATTCGTGCTTAATGATATTGTTGTTTTGTAATATAACTGGATGATTCTCCTTTTTGTAACTATTAAAATACAATGATGTATTATTTAGCAACATCAAATATTAATGCATGAATGGTTTTCGATAACTTAATCCGCTGCGATGTTTTTTTGAAATGTATTTATTTTATATGAAAAATGTTGTGATTGTCCAACTGTGAGGTCTCCAGGAATGGGGTCTTACAGGTCATCTCTTATGCCATAATTCATAAGAGGTTTCCCCATGTGTCTTGACTATTAACACCATGTTTACAACATGGTCCTTGTAGCCTTAATAAGTGTCCTATTTCTCCTATCAACAACACCATTTTGCTAAGGAGTTCTAGGAGCACTATATTATCTTGCAATACCTTTGGATTCACAAAAAAATCAAGAGTGTGGTTTTAAATTCCGTTCCCTGATCACGCCTAATAATTTTAACCTTTTGATCAATTTGGTTTTCAATTTTAATAATAAATGATTTTATAATATCAATAGTTTCATCTTTAGTTTCCAAAAAGAAAATCAAGTGAATCTTGTAAAATCATCTATTAATACCAAGAAATATGGTTTTCTTCCCGAACACTTTACACCTGTTTGACCAAACAAATCCATGTGTAACCCGAGTAAAGGACTTGTGATAGAATTCATTTCTTTAGAGTTATGAGAAGTTCTATGCTGCTTTCATTTTTGACAAGCAACACGGTGATCAACACATGTAAACTCCTTGTTTGGCAGTCCAGTGACTAACTAATTTTTAACTAATCTATTCATGTTTTGGAGATTTACATGTGCTAATCTTTTATGCCAAATGGAGGATTCATTTATTGAAGATTTAGAAATGAAACATGATACATTTCCTAAAGGTGATGCATTCTGCATGTTGAGCATCTACATATTGTCTCTCCTAGGGCTCTTAAAAGTATTTTGTCATTTGATGTCACAAGACCAGCAGATAGAATAATACATCATGCTATGTGAAGACAGTGTTATGTTTTTTATCACATAGCTGAGACACACTCAACAGATAATAGTTCATCTCTTTCACATAATTCACCCAATTAAAGCTTACCTTTCCATTGCTAACTATCCCTCTACCAATTTTGTATCCTCCTTTTGTATCACTTCCAATGGCAACAAATCCACATCATAAGGTTCAAGATTCAGCAAGCATGATCTATCACCAGTCTTGTGCCGAGAGAATCCACTATCCACAATGCACAAGTTATCTTTGGCCTACGAATATCCCTGCACACAAATAAGTTGGTTAGTGATGAATGGGAACCCAAGCTTGTTTAGCCTTGGGTCTTCCAAATTTCAGTAGGGTTTTATCAAGTTTAAATGCTGAAAGCTTGATTTCTTGTTTTGGGTCATCTAAGGTTTTGTTAATTTTGTTATATGTCTTTGGTCTCCAGGCTTTCTTGTTGGATTTTTGTTGGACTCTTTGACATCTTCTTTTCATGATGACCTTTAGAAGTCTTTGGAGATGGTGAATATTTCTTAAAATTCTTCTTCTTCTGGCTTGTAACTACTATCTATTCTGCAAGTTCTTTAGAAGTGCTGAATTTTTCTTGAAATTGGCTTTTGACTATTTTCTCATTCAAACATCCTTATGAGTACCATTTTTCTTTTCAATGATTAATCAATAGCTACTGACCTTTTTGAGGATCTTGATTGGTTGGTGTAGTGATCTAAGGGATCGTATTGACAGTCTTTTGCAAAATTACCATCATCCCCACACACTAGGCATACTATCTTCATCTGCTACCTAGCTGTCTTGATCTCCAGCTTTAGCACCTGAAGTTCTTTCTTCATCTCCTTTCTCTTTCCTTTCTTTCCTTATCAGCTCATGATCCATGAAATCTTCAAGTGTCACTGCTAAATCAACATTTCAGATTCAATGAGCCTGGATCTTAGGATTCATCATGTTCAGATCTGAAAATTCAAATTTAAGATGGCTGGATGTGTGTGAATCAAAGAACAAAAGAAGCAGATGATAATAAGTAGATGATTTCATTGATGTTGATGAACAAATTACAACGAAAAACAAATATAAAGATGGATTAAGATCAAATCCACCCAAAGGAGAGGATTTCTCTTTGAGTGGTGGTTCACACCATCAGATACACACACATAAGAACCACTCTTGAACCACAGAAAAACCACACTTGCAAAAATACACAAGTGGGTCTATTTATACTATTATTACATCAAGACCTAATTTTGACTTTTCTTTTTGTCTTGATGTTGACTTTGTCTTGTTTTACTTGTCTTGTATTTGTTTATCTTCTGTTTATCAACTTGGTCTCTGAACTTATACAATGAGATCTTCAGTCGGCTCTGATTATCATTTTGGTATGCTTCAATTTATTCAATTGTTGAACCCAATAGTCACCTTCTTCTTTGAGGATTTCATCCGCAGATTTTTCTTAGTATCACATATGTTCTTGTTCAACTTGTGGTCAATGTGGGTGGAAATATCAATCTTCTTCCTTGGGAACTTCTTGTTGTGAGTCTTTAATACATTAAACACATATGTTTGTGGTGTCTATTTTGTAGAGTTTGAGGTTCTCGCACAAGAGTTTCTATTATGTGTCTTCTTGTTCCAGCTATGCTTTGAGTAGGCTTTTGACTTGATAGAAGGGGCTAACTCGGCAGTTGGCTTGTTGATGTTAGAAGATGAGTTTTGTTTGACAAACTTCACTTTTTGAATCATTTTCTTCTTTGTTTTTCTTTGAGTTTCTTCCCTTTTCTCCTTTATTTCTTCTTTCTTACCTTTTTTTCTTTCATATCTTCCCCTTTTTCAATCACCTCAACTTCTCCTTCAATTTTCTCCTTCTTTACTTCTTCAGGTTTTTTAGCAGTTGCCTTTGTACAGATTGAATCAGCAGATACTTGCTCCTTTACTTCCAAGTTACATTTCAGGGTATATGCTGGAGTGTATACAAGTGGTGGTTCCACGACATTATATCCTAACCCTGTCTTGGTTTGATACAACTTTTTGGAATTTAAGGTGAAGGCAATTAATTTTTCAAACTTCTCAATTTGATCATTGTTTCTATCATCATATGTTTTAGCTATAGCTAAATCACATTATGCTAATTTTAATCTTCTCAAGAGATCATCAATCTGGGTCTCCAAGTTATTTTGTTTATGTTTTAGTTGTGAAACAATCTTTTCTAGCTCTATATATTTCCTTTTTGAGCTGGATCATTTTTCTTAAAATTAGTTTTAAGAACGTTGATTGATTTCACATCTTCCATGAGATCGAGATTGCGATTTCTATACAAGTTTACTTATGTAATAAACTCAGGGGTACAACAAGGTTTAGTATTTACCTGAGGTAAAGAGGTTGAGCTTCCTGCCATTAGTGCATTATTGATGGGGGTGATGTTTTCCACTTGAAAGCTTCAATTACCTCTTCTCTTGATGCTACAGCTGTTGTATGCCTTTGATTGCAAGAAGTAGAGGGGGTTTGGAAGGTTGTTGATGGTTTGTAGTTTGATGAGTTTAGTAGAGATAGGTTTGACTTTGGTTCTTTACATTCTTTGGCAAAGTGTCCCAGCTGGTTACAGTTAAAACACTTTACTTTGGTTTTATCAAACCCAAATCCTAATCTTCTTTGCTTCAAAAACTTTCTTCATGTCTCTGCTGGGACTGTTTAGCCTTGAATGAAATCATGGCTATCTGAAAGTTGATGTCCATCTCTTCAAGATCATCTGGATGAATGCATTCGACATCTTTTTGAGAGAGTTAGAAGAAGTTGGCCTGCTCAATTACAAACACTTAGCTTAATGGGTAGTTTGGTGAGAAAGATGATGAGGGCAGCTAATTCTATTTGCTAAAAGATGGTGAAGATTATGATTCAGCAGTTGAAGATTCTGGATAGGTGATCATAGGTACTTGGTAAGTCACCATTGGAATGTTGTAAGCCTAAGACTAGAAGGATTCTTGATCATGAATAGGTTCCATAAGTGCTGATGACTTTGAGGAGTTTGATAATCTATTGAGTGATTATTCATTAGCATCCATCTCCATCTGGTAGGCACTAAGAATGCCATCTAATTTCTCAAAACTCATTGTGTTCAGATTTTCAGTTCTTTCTTATGGACATAGTGTAAACTGTCAATGTCTTCGGTAGTGATCTCAAAAATTTCATGAGAATATCACTATTTTCCATCTTCTCTCCAACCTCATTTAAAGACTCTAGCAGTTCAACATATCTAAAATATATTACAGTCATGGTTTCTCCCCTTGTGAAACCAAAGTTTTGCTTTAAAACATCTATTTTGTTCTCCTTCATGTCTTTAGTTCCCTCAAATATGGCCTTTAATTCTTCTCATAACTTTTGAGCAGTTATGAACTTCATGAAGCTGTGAATGATGTTGTTGGGTATGCTCGTCCTAATCAACCACAGGGCTTTAGAGTCTATATCCATCTTTTTTAGATCTTCATCTGAGTACTTTGTAGGATCTTTAAGAATTATAATTCCATCTTCACCAGTAGCTTGGACCATAGGGACATATGGACCATTTAGGATTGAGAGCCAAAATCTCAGATCTTGATTTCCTAGAAAATCTTCCATACAAAATTTCCAATTATTATAATCATGAGGTGTAAACATAGAAGGTGTGGTCTGGGTCCTATTCTCCAAGTCATGCTTACTTGAGATGGCTACAACAGACAGTTTTGGAGGATAAAGAGGTTATGATGGAGAGGTGCATTTGAAAGTGTGATCAAAAGAATCAAGTGATTTGTTGAAAGGTGACTTCAAGCAAATCAAGAAGTAAGGCTCTGATACCACTTGTTGGATCGGGTTAAGGACTTAACAAGACTTTTTTGTTTGATCAACAGATAAATGCAGATTCTAAGTTAACTGTTTTAATTTACAAACACACATACTTTGAGTATTAATATAGACATAAGATATTCTTTCAAAGTATACACTTGACTAATCTTTTCTAAGTACAAATTGTTACGATCAGCAGATAAACAAGTGGGCTAACAAGCTAACCTCAAAACTATACAAGTGAGAGGCATATATACTATAAAAGCTAAACACAACGAATAAATCTTGTTATATCTATTCCTGGTTTAGGAAAAGGTATGTACAACATAGGCGGGCAATCCGCCTATCAGAAGTCAATTGCTTCTACACTATGTAGTCTACAAAAGGTAGAACACAACAGTTGCAAATGTACTTCGTTACAAATAGTCTTGTCTAATATTGTAGTTGATCAGTAGATCATCCATTTGAGTGTTGATAAGCAGTCAATCAGCACTTCATCACTTTCAGTGCTGATCGGCAGTGGTTCAACACTTTGTAGAACTCGGCTATTGACAGCCAGTGCTAAATCCATGAGTTTTCGGCATCCTCATCCACTTCATGAATCAAGAATGGACATGAGCAACAGGGTGTTCAACAATAATTCCCATTGACTTGCAATAATCATTAAAAGTATTTAATGTAAATTCACCAGTATTATCAAGTCTCACTCTTTTAATAGTATAATTAGGGAAATCTGCTCATAACCTAATAATTTGAGCAAGAAATTTAGCAAATGCTACATTACCGGTTGATAATGAAGATACATCAGGCCATCTACTTGATGCATCTGTTAGGACCATGAAGTATCAAAATGGCCAACATGGTGGATGGATTAGTCCACATATATGCTTGTGGCACACTAATATATGTGGAATGCAAACTAAAATGGAGCATTGATAGTTTTTCTAATATGCGACTTTTTCTCATGATACGCATATATTTTTCATTTTCAACGGTCAATGACTGAGTATCATATCCATTATGAGATGTGTTTTTGATACTTTATAAGTTTCTCATTTATCATGGGGAAGATAAGGCATTTTCTATCAAAAGATTTGTACCATTTGGTAATACTAATTTAGCCTTTCTAATTCCTTCTATCAAGCCTATAGGACCTGATATTATATCAATGGTTTCTTTTGTTGGTTTCATTTCATAAATATATTTCTTGGATCTAAATATAGTATGTGTAGCTCCAGTATCTATTATATACATATCTCTTTCATTTGTTTGGCCTTGTGCTCCGGTAAAGTTCATTATTTATTTTTAATCTTCAAATATGAGGAAAAATAATAGAGTTATTATGAATTTTTTTCATCAAGAAGTTCATTCATTTACTGAACATAATACATGAAAAAAAATAATTAAACATAATTAAAGATAGTTAAAATTAGAGAAATACATAATTATTACATACAATTATCCTAATCTAGCAATATATCTTTTAGAGTTCCAATCACTGACAAAATCTTGTATTTTGCTCGGTGTTGATGTCATCAAAGTTATCCACATGATTTACCTTTTTCCCTCTCCTTTTAAGAGACTATTGGTATAGTTCACATAGATGTGGAGTAGTGAAAGAAGCCTTTGACCGGTGGTTTGTACTTCCACATCTAAAACATTAATTGCCATAATTTTAAGAAGTTACCAGCTTCATTTTAATTTTTTTTTAGTGGCTGAAATTGATAGTTTGTTGTACATGACCACGACCACGGCCGCGACCACGCCCACAACTTAGAGAATTACCTTAGTAATTATTGTTTTTTTTAAAGGATGATTACGACCATTAAATTGGGTTTTATCAAAATTGCCACGACCACAGCCTCATCCACAACTTTGTTCCCATTTACGTCTAGAGTTTTTTTTAGCATGACTATTAACAACATTTACTTCTGGAATTACTAATGAACCTGTGAGGCAAGCTTGATGATTTTTCATTAATAACTCGTTGTTTTATCCACTACATGAAGGTAAACAGTTAGATAAGAGAGTTTCTCAAAGTTTAGCAATTTGTATTAGTTTTGCAAACTCATATATGATGCATGACATGTGCACAAAGTTTTTTTCAACATATCTTCCTCAATGATAATATGCCCATAAAATCGAAGCATTGAGTGTATTTTGAATACCGGAGAGACATACTCATTTACTTTTTAAAAATCTTTGAACCTTAGTTTGTTTCATCCATCTCTAGCAGAAGGAAGTTAATCTTCCATTTTGATGATCAAATCTGCTTTGTAAGTCTTTCCATAGATTATACGTATAATCACAATTTAATTATTTAAACTGTAATATTTTATCAATGTGTTTATGCAAAATGATATCAGCTTTCGTTTTGTGTTGTTTCGAGCAAGCCTTTCCCTCTTATATAGTTTCTATGACACCTATGGATTTAAGATGTTTTTTTTTTACATGAGTCGTCCACGGTATATAGTTTTCTCCACTAATATTAAGAGCCAGGAATTCAATTTTCGTAATATTTGACATTTTTATTTGCTAAACAAGAATTAAGCAAAAGAATCTATACGTATCAATAAATATTTAGAAAAAATAGAGCGTTAGAGCTATAAACAAAATTCAAAAATAGGAGCAATTTAAAATTTTCAGGTGGGAGTTCAGCAATGAAGATAAGAATTAAAATGTGCATTATGATCGTCAACACTAAAACCGGGTGCATCATTTTTTAAAAACTGTTGGATAAACTTTAGAAAATAAATAATTTGATTATTGTAAATGAAAAAAATTGATAGTGGAATTTATAGTTTAAATTATAAGCATTAGCAAATGGCTATATAACCATCGTGTGTGTATGTATATATCAAGACTAATTTTAAATATAATAGATAATTTTAATATTATGTTATAAAGAAGTAAATGTAGTTTATAAAATTAAAAGAGAATAAGAATGAGAAGTTAGAATAAGAATAAGATGTTAGTACAAATAAACATTAATAAACGTAATTAAAACGTTAGTTGTATAAGTAAAGGTTTGTTGACATTAAAGGAAATATTTGTTGTATAATTATAGATTTAGTAAAATTAGATACATAACTAAATGTTAGTTTCATAAGTAAATGTTAATTACATAATTAAAAGTTACATGAATAAATAAAAATTAGTTGGTTAGTAGTCTCATGGTTATCAAGATGTCCATAATAAGATGTCATTTATGCTTACTTTATTTATCTTAGTTATCTTCTTAATATAATATTATAATAGATAATTACTAATAGAGTTCTTACCTTGATTAATGAATGATTTTGTACTTTATTGATCTTCTTGATCAAAGTATAAGAGCTCTCGTGCTGAAACGTATTACGATATAACTCTAATTAATATAAGATTAATGTTATAGCTTAAGAACTTTATAAAGAATTGTAAGAGCAAGAAGAAGAAAAATGTATAACTTATGAAAGTATATACAAGATGTACATTTTCTCATTTACATGAAGGTGGTATTTATACTATAAAGATCAATAATTTAGAAGTAGTATAGTAAACATATCTACAAGTTTGATAAAGAATTTATCTACTTGCTATGGTAATAATTCATAATAATATCAATGTTTTCGTATTCCTTTCTCACAATATATTATTCTTTATCTTTCAAAATTCATTGTTAGTTTATGCTTTTTCCATATCGTCAAAGATTACAACTGATTGGTATTCTGAATCACAATATATCAACGAAAGAGATTTACATAAAAGAGGAACAAACCATTAAACATTTTAAAACCCAGTAATATATTCCAAAGAATATTATGATTAACTCAATTAACCAAATTAAGTTCAATAAATTAAAAATCCAACTACATCTAGGTTTCTATCTAACAATTTTAACTCAGTTAACTGTTGATTACACATTTATCACCTACATGGCATTGCTTCATACCTAGCGATTTAACACTCACACATCACGCCTGATGTCATGGCCTTGTCATATATAAGTTTCTAGTTTAAGAGAATTATTTTTACTTGTCGCAGATAGCATCCGAAAGATACGGACCGTCCCTAGATCAAACGTATCTAGTTTCAGTAGTTGTTCATGTTACAATTATCTCATCCATACAACAAGGTATTTTGCATGTCAATAAATGTCTTTCCACCAGTACGAGCCAACCCAAGTCGAGTTAGGGCGGGCTTAGGCTCAGCCCTTTTAGAAATCAAGCCAAACAGACTCATTTTATTTTTACAAACAAAAAATGTGACATCGGGCTTGGCTTGTTTATATACGAGCAGAGCATAGCCGAGCTGGCTAGCTAGCTAGTAAAAAAATTAATTTTGTTATCATTTATAAATATTCATATGTACAATCATGAGATGTGACATTTTATAAATTCATTTATCTTAACTTGTGAAAATAATGATACGAGTTTAGCTTTTGATGAATTATGATGATTCTCTATATTTTTATCTTAACTCATTAAAATAATGATACGAGATTAATATTTGATGAATTGTGATCATTCTCTATACTTTTATACTTAGCTTGTTTTAATTTAAACCAGCCATGGTTCGTGGCTTGGCTCGCAAGCCGAGCTAGCTCGACTCGTTCATAATTTAAGCCGATTTCAAGTGAGCTACGAGTCGCATGCTTTTTAAACTGGAACAGGACTATAGGACATTAAAGTGACTTTTTTTTGGAAAGTTTAACCGTATAGTAACAATGCTTTTTTTTTTATTCTCATTAAAAATATGAAATATCAAATGTATACAAAACAAATTAGAAAGGATAAATTAACGTTACATTAACATATATAGGTTAAAACCAATGTATTCAACAAGTTATGTAAGAATTCCTTTGATGGGTATAGGCCAAAGAAGGATCATTTAATTTAAATGACCAAGACATGGATAGATGATAATGAAGCAAAATGCAAGCACATCATGTCTCGACCGAAGAGGTGGCATCAAGCGACCGGAGAAATAGAGGACAAAAGGTTGACATCTGCTAGGAAGCCAGACTTAAAATGTAACGGTTGGCCTTAACACAAAACAACCAGCCTAAAGGTATAACCTGGCTGAATACTGGAAGAACAAGTAGAAGGTGAAACCAGCCGAAGGAAGAAAGAGCGAGATGAAATAAGCAGCGGAATGAAGACTAATACCTGATGGATAAAAGGAAGCCCTAAAGAGAAACGGCAAAGAACCAGTGGGTAATAGATGGAGCTGACTAGAGGAGGATCATAGCGGTCAAACCAAAAACATACACGTCCTTTTCTCAGTGAAAGGGACATTCGCTTATATACAAGGAAGACTAGACTTGTCAAGGAATCATTCGTACGGTTGATCTAAGATACTAAGAGAAAAAAAGGTCAGTTGTATTTTCCAAAGGATAACTATACTTTCCATCCTTTTAGTTTTTTTGTGTGTTCATTCTTCATATTTGACTTCTGGTCCATCCGAGATTTAGTCTTATTCACTAACCTCAAGGAGACCCCCACTGAGGAGAGGCTTCAACAAGTTGCGCGATCCGGATTCCTTCGGTAAACAACCAAATAGTCTATCGCTGAAGCACCCACACCCCATAAAAATCACAGACGGTCCAAAGGCACAAAAGATGGTTATATATCATTTTGGTAGCATATGACTCCCGACCGGAGAGGGGGAGGTCATCCCACCAGTGCCAACAGTGAAGAAACATAGTGTACCGGACCCATTAGTGTATTTGTCATCAATAATGCAAGACGAACCCCCCGTTATATGCTCTAATGATGAAGGCTAAGAAGACCACCACCAGGCCAGACACCAAGGCATTAAAACAGACTTCGTCAAGCAGCACAAGGCAGTAATTCTAGAAGAACTGGCAGAAATTGAAAAAGAAGGGAGGTTGGGAGACATGCGTTAGCAAGCTCACAAACGGCAACGTGACACCAACTCGAGTTCAAGATGCCCGCCTTTGACAACAATAGCATAACCGACCGCTTTCCATAGTTTACCCAACTTCGTATCGGAGAGACATGTGCCTCTTTCTCTTTTCTCCCCATATGTACCGTTCAACATTTGATATACATTTGATATTTCAGTATGCCAGTATGCTGCAATACGTTAATTCACCAGTCTTTGCACATTATAATCAAACATTCATACCCATAATAGCCTAACCCATACTAGTAAGTAACGATAAAGCCGAAGATGACCTTTCTAAGCCCTATTTGCCGAAACGTTTGACACCCGAGTCCAAATTCTCACCTTGCATTTCTAACTTCCAACTTCCTGCCATGTTGAAAATACTAATACCTATCAGCAAATACGCCAGATTGGGTGACCTGGATGATGATATCTACATATTTTAAGGAGCTTTGCAGGTCGAAAGATAGGCCTTGCCCATCTGGTGTCATATGTTTGGTCACTCATTAACTGGATTAGCTAAGGTATGGTTTGATGGGCTACCCTCTAGTGAAATAGACAACTTGATCCAGATCAAAGATAAATCCCCAAGAGCATTCCATAAACTAAGGAAAGCACTCAAAAACCCATGGGAAGTGCTCCACATTCAACATTAGGAAGAGGAGTCCATCCCGGATTATATGGAGCACTTTAATAGGGAAAATATGAATATCTCAGATGTCTTAGAGGTGATGAAAATCACAAGATTCATCTATGGGCTTTGCCATAACCAACTCTGCGACAAGTTGAAAGCCTACTTCCCCAAAATACTGGATGAAGAATATAGGGCAAGGGCGTTCAACAGAAGACAGGAGGCGAAAGTCCAAATGAAGGACATTGAAGCAAAGTAGGTATTCGTAAAGGATGGTTGTAGAGAAGAGAAAAAAGACAACCACTCATTTAGCCAACCCCGTGCAGATAAAGACACAAGAAGGAAGAATTTCTCACCATACAAGCCCAAAGATTCAAAGTCCAACTCAGGTAACAAATAAAGAAGGCCATGGGTCACAAAGGAAACTTTCATGTCGCTGACGAGAACCCCTAACGAGATGTATGCCATGGAAAGGAAAAACAACATATTAACTTTACCAACACCATTAAAAAATATGAACCGGACGTCTAGGCAATACTTAAAACTCTATAAAGAAAAAGGGCATGACACAGTTTATTGTGTCAGATTGAAAAGGTAGATCGAAGTGGCAATCAAGTCGGGAAAACTGTCCTACCCGGTGAGAGTCATAAAAGAAACGATAGGCAAGGTAATGGTGAAAAGCTAAAGTAGCCAAAGGAAGATGTTCATAGACCATTTGTCAACATGGTCATCGGTCCTATGGAGGGTTCAGCAAATGCACTCAAGCATAGAGGGCCCCTAATGGAAGCATGTATGCAGGTTTCTATATTCTTCAAGCTAATAAAGGATGTAGAGTGCCAAGAAGGCCCCAACATAATTACAACAGTAATAGATGGCCATGGAGTATGGTGAGTGCATTTGGATGGAGGGAGTAGGTCCAAAGTCAAGTATGAACACTGCTTCATGCAATTGGATCCTAAAGTCCAAGACATGTTACAAAAAGACACATACTCGCTAATTAGTTTCTCGATGGAGGTGGTATACCCCATAGGAAACATCACCTTCCTGTGATCGTAGGTGATGGCATCTTATAAAGGACGAGTCATATGACATTCCTAGTGGTCGGAGCAAAGTTAGCGTACAATGTCATCATTTGAAGACCGAAAATCAAATCTTTGATTGATGTGGTATAAACCACGCACGACACAATGAAGTTTCCTACCCCAAAGGCATTGCCACGCTTCGGTCATCGTCAGAATTACTGGTGGTCTCATTGGCCAGGCAAGGATGGAAGTTAAAATTGATCCATTGACAAAGATGAAAGAATGGATCCTGAGCACAAGGTTCCCAGAGCAAACCGTCAAGGTAGACAAGGGTTTGAGAGATGCAACCAAGATGAAGATTGATACCCGTAGTGGATAGTAAACCAAGTAATGGTCAAAAAGAGCGATGGTTCCTAGAGAATGTGCATAGACTTCAAGAACCTCAATGATGCTAGCCTGAAAGATGGTTTCCCTTGCCAAAGATTAACACGAAGATCGATGCTCTAGCCGGTTTCCCGCTGCAGCACTTCTCGGAAGTGTACAAAGAATACCACCAGATTAAAATGGCAAAAGAGGATGAAGAAAAGATAGGGTTTTACACATACACTAGGAAATTTTGTTACACCAAAATGCCTTTTGGCCTCAAGAACACCAGTGCAACCTACCAAAGTTTGATGGACAAGATTTTCACAGACTAAATAGGCAAAAATTTGGGGGTATATATTGATGACCTGGTAATCAGGAGCAGGGAGGAAGGAAAATTTCTAGGGGTTATGGTTACAAGGTCCAAAATCCAAGCTAATCTAGAAAAAAATAAAAAAAGTAACAAAGATGGCATCCCCAAGAACGTAGAATTATTTGAAGAGGCTGAATAGGAGTTGGTCGCGCTAAGCTGTTTCTTGTCCAGAATGATGAAGAGGTCATACCCTTTATAACCACATTGAAAAACTACTTCAAGAGAAGTGACTTTGAGTGGATCGAAGAAGTAAAGATAGTGTTCTGAGCCATGAAAGAACATTTATGTACCTTACTAACCTTGACTAGCCCTACGCCAAGAAAGCTATTAACTATGTGTTTGTCAGCGACCACCCACACAATCAGTGTCACCATGATGAAAGAATGTTAGGGAGCTCAAGTGTCGATTTACATTATTAGCAAGGTTTTGAAAGATGAGGAAACGAGATACCCTTCCATAGAAAGGCTAGCCTTGGTGTTGGTATATGCATCAAGACATTTAAGAAGTTACTTCGACGACCATCCCATACAGGTAATTACAGAACAACCTATTCAGTAGATACTTTGGAGGCGCGAGTTGTCAGGACAGCTGGCTCAATGGGTCATTGAGATGGGAACTTGTCAAATAACATACAAGCCTTGAACGGCCAGTAAGGGTTAGGTCATAGTAGTTTTTCTCATAAAAATTACTAAAGAGGAAGTTCCAAAATAAGCCTGGAACAACCAAGGAACAAAGGAGTAGAAGAACAAGAAAAGTCAGAGGGATGGAAGCTCTATACTGATGGAGCATCAAATAAAGACGGGTGTAGGTTGGGGCTGGTTTTAATTAGTCTAGAGGAAATTATAGTAATGTATGCCCCGAGATTAATTTTTGAAAGCCCAAAAAACGAGTTTGAATATGAAGCACTTATCACAAGCCTCAGACTAGCCAAACGGTTTTGCGGCCAAATTAGTAAATGCTTACGTGGACTCGTTGCTAGTGGCCAATTGGGTGAATCAAACATAGAAAGCCAAGGAAGATTCTATGAAAGCTTACCTGTCCCTGATGAAGAAGTTACTAGAAGGCTTCGAGCTGTACCAGGTCATATATATATCTCAAGAAACCAAAACAAAAAGGCCAATGCTCCAAGTAAAATAGCCTCCGTAGCTTTCAGTCATTTAGCCATAGAGATACGAGTGGAAGTGGTACAAGCCAAATCAACAGATCAAAAAGTGATGAACACCACTGAACCCAAAAAACATACTTGGATGAACCCATTAATGCAGTATCTTCAGGAAGGACGAGTATCGAACAATCAATAGGATGCCCAGAAGTTGCAGAATAAGGCATTGTAATACAAGTTTAAATAGGGTCAATTATACAAGAGGTATTTCTTAGGCCAATCCCTCAACTGTGTAGATAGATAAAAAGAAGAATACATAGTCCGAGAGATCCATGTAGGCATCTGCGATATCCATGTTGGCCCAAAGTCCATTGTGGCCAAAACCATGAGTGTCGGGTATTATTGGTCGGCCATGTACTGGAAAGTGGTAGAGGAAGTCAAAATGTATGACGCGTGTCAAAGGCAAACTCCTGTCAACAAAAGGCCAATTCATCAAAATGGCCATTTTACAATTGCGAGATAGACATTGTATGCCCCCTCCAAGAGTTAGGTGGCCAAGGAAAATTCCTAGTAGTGGCCATAGATTATTTTAGCAAATGGGTTGAAGCGAAACCCTTGGCAACCGTAACCGGGCAGTAGGTCAAAATGTTTGTATGGGAAATATTGTGTGTAGGTTTGCTTTGCCCGGAATCATTGTTAGAAATAATTGGAAGTAGTTCGCAGAAAATCTATTTCAAGAGTAGTATCAAGAGCTTTAGATTATGAAAGCAAGAATTGACGAGAAACTTCATTTCGTAGAAGAATCGATAAAGATTATGGATAGAAAAGTTAAGCGGTTGAATCTTAGTAAGATGCCAATTGTTAGGGTTCGACAAAACTGTTCCCTAAGTTTACTTAGAAGCTTGAAGATAGGTGAAACTTAAATATCCGCATATATTTACAGATAGCAATTCAAGATCTAACTCTAGTTGAATTTCGGGACGAAATTTTCTCAACTGGGGATACTGTGACACCCGTCACTCTCAGGTCCATTAATTAACTTGAAAGCTCGTTATCCTTCGATTGCGCATTTATTTCCTTCGTGAAATTTATTTGCTCGTAATGATAATAATTAATATCGTAAATTAGTCGTGCAAGGTTCTGAATTGTAAAATGATAAACTAGAATAATATTGTATAATTCTTACTAGTGTTATAAGAATAATTATTGGCAGTAGTAATATTGCTATTAATATTGTTACTATTATCATTATTATTATATATAATGTCGTTCGCGTAAAGACCTATCATATGGTGATGGTGTGTGTCGAGCATATGTGTGTGCGACGTGTGTATATAATGAATGTTTGTGTGCTGCGTGCATATATATTGACCGTGTGCATGTATCATGTATGTATGTATCTGTATGTGTGGGCAATGTGTGTTTAAGTGTGTGTGTGTATTATATATGTGTGTATATGTGTTTGAGTTTAGTGTGGGTGTGTGTGTGAGAGAGTTTAGTGTGGGTGTGTGTGTATTGTGTGTGTGGTAACTGTGTGTTTGATTTTTTTGAGAATTGTAGGTGTGTTTTCTAAGTGCGTGTTTTAGTGTCTGTTAGAGTGTGTGGGTGTGCATGTGAATATATTTGTATGTGTATGTATATCTTTGTATATGCATGTATACATTGTATTATGTGAGGGTGTATGTATGTTGCGTTATATATATTTGCATGAGTATATTATGAGTATATGTATATATGTATGTTGTATTGGTACGAGTATATATAAACGTATATATATGTATTATCGTGTTGTAATGATGAATAGACGCATTTGATTATGTTAGCTAAAAATATAAATATTGGGGTATTTCAACTAATTATATACATACATACATATATACATACATACACACATACATACATACATACATACACACACACACACATATATATATATATATATACATATATATATATATATATATATATTAATACATATATTTTTGAGTGTGAGTCGCGCATCGAACCCGAACCAATCCGAGATAGAAACGGAAATGTTATAACATTTATTAATCATTTTTAAACGTTCAATTAATTATTGTTATTATAGGTGGTTGATTTGTTTTGGATTGCACATCTTATTAGAAGCCTATCATTAGCTATATTCGATCGCATTATTTCAAGGTGAGTTTCGCGGCCCCGTTTTATTATAATTATTTATGAATATAAAGGGGGAAAAGTATGCTCAACTCTTTTTATTCTATGAACTCATTCATTCTTTGGGACTGTTATGTTTACTATTTTGTAAGTTAATATCTTGTACATGAATGAGTTATCTATGTGGTTCTTTATTCATAACTCTTTAGCTCTTGTGTTGGAGCCAAAGGACAGGTATTGATAGTACTACTGGGATGACACCCCGACCCTTGTTTGTTGGTATACTAGTTGGGACTGACAGTGGTCACAGGCGGACCCTAGGGTGAATATGTTCTGACAAGATCTGTGTGTACGTCATAGGTTTAGTTGTGAGGCTCATGTTTCCATGTGATATCACTTGCTTATGACTATATACACTGATGTCCTACAAACTATTACACAACATCAAGTTTTTTCATTATTTAAATCTATGAACTCACCAATCATGTATTGACCTTTTTGAGCATATCTTTTCAGGAAGCAGTCATCAAGGATTGCTAGAGTCGATGCCTTAGAGATGACCCTAAGGAATACATTTTAGACTTTCTCTAGTGTTTTAAGTAATTATGTTTTACTTTAAGTTTTCATTGTTGGACATGTTTACCTTCACTTGTTTTCAAGTTGTGGGATTCAAAATTATAATATTTGTTGACTATGATTGTAATGGAATTGACTAACTGCGACACATGTCTCTATTTGTGTCGAAAGACGTCATGACATGTTGGTTTTCATTATTTAATGCATCTCTATTAACTATCAATGTGTTATGACGATCTCGTCCATTACATCCTCGTGTTTTTGCTATAAGCGGGGGTGTGACACATAAAGACAAAGTAAGGAGCATGGGTTAAAGAGCTAACTCATGTACTCTGGGCACATAGGACAATGCCCGAAACAAGTCACGAAGAAACACCATTTTGCCTCACTTATGGCATGGAAGCTATGATACATGTGGAAATCAGATCGCTCATACCAAGGAGCCAAGTTGTCTCGCAAGATGCGGACGTTGACTAGGGCCTTTACTTCAATCTTTTAGAAGAATGACGAGAGATAGCAGCAATATGCGAAACAAAATACAAAAGATCATGTAGCGACACTAGAACGCCCGTGTCTAGCAAGTGGTGTTCAGACCCAGAAAACTAGTCTTCTTAACCAATGAGGCTAGCAAGGTGGCAGATAGGGGTTAAAATGGGCTCCCGGTGGGAAGGGCCATATGTGGTAGTCGAGGCACTAAAAACCGGGGCGTATCATCTTGAAAAACTGAATCGGACCAAAACGCTCCAAACATAGAATGGATACATCTTAGGCGTTACATTGTGTAAAGTATCCCAAATATCTTTGTACGAGTGTATTCCTAAACTCCCATAGGGAAGTTATTTTGAATAAGTTCCATTTAGCGTTTGAATTGTAGTTAATTTTCATGATGCATAAACGTATAAAAACAAGATAGCAACAAAACCCGACCACACGTGCCTTTCAAGGCCATACGAAACCCCTTAAAGCAAAAAGTTTGTGTAAGGCCTCGATCCCGGAGACCCCACAGTTGGTCATTCATAACATCATTCAATATTAAAACTCATTTAAAAAATATGAACATAAGAAAATATTACAGCAGAAGAATTATCAAAAACAATTTCATGCATTAATAATTACTTTTGCCAAGTAATACATCGTTGATTGAAGTTACAAAAGAATACTTAGTTGCATTACAAAATAACAATATTATTTTTTTGCATGAGATGGATGCCAGTCTATGCTTGCCAAGTAGCTTCAATTCCATGCCATCCTCAGCAACATCATTACCTACCAACTGAACATGCATATAAAAAGTCAGCGTTGCTGATTGAGTTCTGGTTTATATAATAAAATACTTTACTTATAATAAAAACCTTCCCTTTACTTTCGTTCGTGATCACACATCATACATACATCTCGATAATAATCATTTATCATCTTTTAACATCGTTCTTAATCGTTCGTGTCGTACTTTATTATCTTTCACTTCTATCTAGATCATGCCATGCCATATCTTTGGTGCACAAAGAGACTAAAGTCTTGGGGGCAAGTGTCAAGGATCCCGTTTCACACGTTTCTATCAGTCACAAAGACTAACCGTTAGGTGTGCACTCGGCGCATTATCGAGGCGGCAACCCATAAAGAGTTATGAACCCATTTTTATATGCTTGCAAGACTTTAATTTATTCATTACGTTCCACTTTTCATTATCTTTATCTTCCATTTTCATTACAATAATACTTTACGTACCAGAGTATTAACACACCACGTAAAGTCACATAGTAATACGTAAGATAGAACATCAACCGCAACCCACATCATACATAACATAAATAGACATAAACGACCAAAACATTCCAGAACTTAACACTACATTCTATTTCCCAAGATTTCAAAAAATCCTAAGTCCCCAAAGAAATGCGGATGAACATAGGCCAATGCGGCTGAATGTTCAGCAAATGTGGACAAGCAAATGCGGATGAAAATCTCAAAAAATATTCTAAGTGTCTAAAGATGTGCGGGTGAACCAAATGCGGATGAACAAGTCCAAATGCAGATGAACTAGTCCAAATGCGGATGAACAATACTTAATGCGGATGAGCTAAGTCTTAGGTGAATGAACTTAACCAATGCGGTTGAAGTTCAGCAAATGCGGATGAAGATCAGCAAATGCGGATGAATACTTACAAATGCGGAAGAACAAAAGAAAATGCAGATGAACAAAAATTCTTAACTATTGAACATGAAACTAATGTGGTTGAATGTTCAAGAAATGCGGATGAACTCCAACGAATACGGATGAATAAAATGCAAATGCGGATGAACACATTACTTAGGCTATTCCACCATTTCCAAATCCTCGTTCTAACATATCCTTAGCACAGATATAACCTGCTAAACACTTAGAACAAAGCTTACAAAAACGTAGAAAACTCATGCTTCGGTTGTAAAAATTCAGTTAATATGCATTTTAGCCCCAAACAAGTTTAAAACAAGTAAAATAGGGGAATCTTGAACTCACGTCTAGCAGCTTTCAAGTAAGACTTCTTTAGACCGAGAGCAATTGGGAGTTCTAGCATGTAAACACACCGAAACAAGAAGCCAAACATAAAAGAACGCATAAAAATCGGTCCAGCTGCTCGAATCCAACTAAAACCAAACAGAAAATGCAAGAGAACCTCACCTCTAGGAGAATTCTAGCTTTCTCACACTAAAACTGGTTGAAACTTCTTCTTTTCTCTTCTTGCAGCTGAAAGCAGAAGTGAAATGGGGGTGTGGGCCATCCCGTGCTTTTCTGAACCCATAATAGTCAAGTTTGCCACTTGCACACTTTAACCCCCTTTACTTTGAAATGTTTCACTTTTCCTTCTTTTTCTTTTTAAATTTCCGGGTGTTACACGTCCACCCCCCTTATATAGGTTTCATCCCCGAAACCTGTCACTTCTCGAATAGCTGTGTGTAATGCTGCCTCATCTCTTCCTTAGTTTCCCACGTAGACTCGGACCCCTTCCTATGTCTCCACTGTACTTGCACCAGTGGAACCACTTTATTTCGTAGTCTCTTCTCTTTTTTGTGAATGATGGCCACCAGTTGCTCCACATAATTGAGCCGTTCATCTACCTCAATATCCTCCAATGTCACAATCATATTCTCGTCGGCTAAGAACTTTCTTAGGCAAGATACATGGAATGTCGGATGAATTCCACTTAACTCATCGGGTAGCTCTAACCTGTAGGCCAACTCTCCTACTCGAGCAATGATTCGGAAAGGCCCTATATACCTCGGGCTCAGCTTACCCCACTTTCTAAACCAGATGATCCCCTTCCAAGGTGAAACCTTCAACATAACTTTATCACCCACCTTGAATTCAATCGGTCTATGCCTCTTGTCAGTGTAAGGCCCCGTTCCCTGGACGCTTACAGTTGGTCAATCATCGCATAAAACATATAAAATTCATTATTTTGCAGCAGAAATTTAAACTTTTCATTAATAATTAAAAAACATGTCAATACATCATATCTTGAAATTACATCATCAAAAATTGTATTAATACAATATCATCTCAAAATGTGGATGCCAGACTCAAAACATTCCCAGTAGCTTATGTATCATGCTTGCACCTCCTCAGCGTCAAACGGTTACCTGCCAACTATTATGCACACAAAAGTCAGCGACGTTGAGTGAGTTCTAGTTTTATATTAAAATACTTTACTTTCGTTTAAAACATTTCTTTTACTTTCGTGCGTGATCACACATCATTCATACATCTTGGTGATAATTATTATCTTTCATCACCGTTCATCATTCGTACCTTCTTTCATTAATATCTTCCACCCTTATCTAGATCCTGCCATACGCTATACCCCCACATCAAGCAAAAGCCGATACTATGCCGGGGTTTATAAGTAAACCCCCACGTCAAGCAAAAGCCGACAACAAGCTGCGCACCAGATATCAATTCGATCGGGAACCCGATCCTGCGGTCCAGTGGCACACCTGATAGACCCTCCGGGAATACGTCTAGGAAGTCACACACGACCGGTACGATCGTGGTACTGGCGCATCCACATCATCCACCTAAGCTAGGTAGGCACTACATCCATGCCTCGTACACTCCTCCGCGATAACCATCGAAATTGCTTTCGGGACCGCACTAACTCTATCGCCACAGATTGTCACCAACTCCCATTAGGCTCGGTCAATCAAATCATCTTCTTATGACACATAATGCTTGCCACATTGGCTGCTAGCCAATCCCTCCCTAGGACTACATCAAATCCACCTAGGGGCACCACGAATAATTTAGTAGGGAACCTATGGCCTTCCAATTCTATCACAGAATCCTCTAGGGCATCATGTATCCTAGTGGACCTACCGATAGCAATTTCTACATCGAAGGGCTCATCAATCTTTCTACTTTTAACGGGCAACAGAAATAAAACTCCTACTAGCACCAGAATCAAAAAGTAAAGAGGCATAAATTCAAGTTACTAGAAGTGTACCTGACGTAATATCGGGATCCACCCTAGCCTCCTCCCGGGTCATCGTGCATGCTTTGACCTTTATCCTCTGCTCTCCTTCTCAGCCCCTTTCTTTGCCCCGGAGCTGTCAGCCCTCGACTTATTGCAGTTTCTACTCATGTGCCAAGTCTCGCCACAATTGTAATATTTCACCACACGACTATCCCTTGCCTTGTGGCCCTCCC
Source organism: Flaveria sonorensis (assembly GCA_025506505.1). Lineage (NCBI taxonomy): Eukaryota > Viridiplantae > Streptophyta > Magnoliopsida > Asterales > Asteraceae > Flaveria > Flaveria sonorensis. The sequence continues at coordinate 37,458,984 of CM046429.1, read as the reverse complement.
TTCCACACTGAAAGCAGATGTTCGATCCTCACTTACATTCCCCCTCATGCTCCTTCCTGTACTTAATACACCTTTTTATCCTCGTACTTGTTGTCACTACTCTCCGGTCATCCACCCTTGCCTTTTTGTTCTTTGGAGTGAAACCACCACAACTAACTCGTTCCCTATTCTTGTTTCTGTCACTATCACCTTTCTTACTCACCTCCACTGTAGTCACTTCCTCTCTCTCGTCGTACAGTCTACCTGCCAGATCGACCACCGACCTAAACGTGCTTGGCCGGGGGGAAATTAGATGTCTACGGATATCTGCCGACAACCCCTGAATGTATCTCTTTATTCTCCGTGACACGGGTGTCACCTGCTCTGGCACCAGCCTCGTCATCTCATTAAACTTAGTTGTGTACTGTTGGTGCGTCATAGTTCCCGCCTCCAGCTGCAGGAACTCTCTCTCAATCTCGTTGAGTTCCTTATGAGGACAAAACTTCTAGATCACCATCTTCTTCAGTTTACCCTATATTATCATCCCGATCGCCCTGCTACCGTCGACCTGGATAATGTTGTCCCACCAGCACAAGGCCGAATCCACAAAAGAGTGGGTAGCAAACTTCACCTTCTGATCCTCCCTGCACTCGCTGATATTTAACACAACCTCCATCTCTCTCACCCATCGGTGAGCAGCAGCAGCACTCTCATTCCCATCAAATGTCGGGGGCTTGAATCTCTAGAATGCCCCATAGTTGCACCCCTTTGCAGCTTCCTGCACTGCTTGCTCCTCCTCATCATAACTAGAAACAACCCTCTCAGTCTCTGGTTGCTCCCTTTCTTTTATACCTTCTTCTTCGTCCTCTCGCCTATAGGCATTCTCCTTCTCCTATTTTTCCTTCTTCTCATTTTCCCTCACAACTTTAATAACCTCGGTCACCACCGATGGCAGAATCATCTGCATGACCTGATGAACTTCCTCTGCTACTTCCTCTTTCATCAGGGCCCTCCGATTAGCGCTCTTATCCTCACCATCATGGTGATGAGGCTCGGGCTCTTCAGGAGCCATTTCGGTAGTCTTAGCCCTGTTCCTTCTGACAAGCGGTCCAACACCACGTCCACCATGACCTCCACCTCGAGAAGCCTCTGAAGATCTACCACCAGCCATCTCTAAACACTACAAGATTCAAACACCAACACGATCATTAAAGGTAATAGCTCAGATTAAGTCAAGTATAGTAAGTCTTTAATTATAGTGGCCAGTTGTGATTAGCCACTTACTTTACTCTTCATTCTCCAAGCATTTCCTATCCAGACTACATCAGTATCCAAATCTACAAAGAACACATAATCAACATAGCACACACATATAATTCCCCTTTATTAAACCTCATAAAATAATTACATAAAACCTTTACCTGCAGGCATGTAGCTATTAGGACTGGCATCTCTTTCTTTTTCATCCCATTCTCAGTTTAAGTATAGGTTCCTTGAAAATGTTTTACCTAATTCTCTTAAACTTTGGCTCTGATACCAACTTGTAAGGCCCGTTCCCGGGACACTTACAGTTGGTCAATCATCGCATAAAACATATATAATTCATCATTTTGCAGCGGAAATTTAAAATTTTCATTAATAATTAAAAAAAACATGTCAATACATCATATCTTTAAATTACATCATCAAAATTGTATCAATACAATATCATCTCAAAATGTGGATGCCAGACTCAAAACATTAGCAATAGCTTATGCATCCATGCCTGCACCTCCTCAGCGTCAAACGATTACCTGCCAATTATTATGCACACAAAAGTCAGCGACGCTGAGTGAGTTCTAGTTTTGTATTAAAATACTTTACTTCCATTTAAAACATTTCTTTAACTTTTGTGCGTGATCAAACATCATACATACATCTTGGTAATAATTATTAACTTTCATCATCCTTCATCATTCGTACCTTCTTTCATTAATATCTTCCACCCTTATCTAGATCTTGCCATACGTTATACCCCCACATCAAGCAAAAGCCGATACTATGCCGGGGTTTATAAGTAAACCCCCACGTCAAGCAAAAGCCGACACAATACCGGGGTACCCGACAAGGATCTTCTCACAACTCATACGCTATACCCCCACGTCAAGCAAAAGCCGATACTGTGCCGGTGTTTATAAGTAAACCCCCATGTCAAGCAAAAGCTGACATAGTACCGGGGTAAGCAAAAAGGACTCCATCATTCATTACTTCAATTTCCGTCATTCGTTATCTTTCACTTCCATTACATAATACTTTACTTACGTACATAAGTATATCATACCATGTAAAGTCACATCATATACATAGCATGGAACAACATCATCATCATAACAACACATAAAGAAGACACATCATAAACAAGTATAAGCCACCACAGGACATCATTTCTTGGCCCTTAAATTCTACTACCCAAGCTTCCAAAAATCCCAAGTCCCAAAAGAAATGCGGATGAACTTAACAAGTGCGGATGAACAAAAGAAATACGGATGAACAAAGTAAATATGGATAAATAAAGTAAATACTGATAAACAAAGTAAATGCGGATGAACAAATGCGGATGAACATACTCAGAAAATATTCTATGTGTCCCAAAGAAATGCGCATGAACACTGTGGCAAATGCGCATGAACAAAACAAATGAAAGTCTTCAGAAAGTATTGTCTAGGGAAGTACGCATGAACCAAATGCGAAGGGTTGAAACAAATGCTCCTGAACACTATAGAAAATGCACATGAACAAAACACTTATGCAAATATTAAAATCTAAATGCGGATGAACTAAACCAAACTACAGTTGCAACTTATGGTATATTCAGTTCCCAATCCTCATTCTTACACATTCTTAGCACAGATCTAGCATGCTAAACACTTAGAACATACTAAACATCATACACATCTTAGAAAAACATCCAAAAACATATACCAACAGCACCTAGTCGCACATCATGTTAAAATTCATGGTTTGGTTAGAAAAACCTTCTGTCCAGTATGTATAACAACCCCAAACACGTAGAAAACCAGTAAAAGAAGGGATCTAGAACTCACCTTGAATAGCTTTCTGGTAGAACACCTCAAACCCAAGAACCCACTTGAAGTTCCAGCACCTAAAACACACGAAAACGAGCACTAAACATATTGAACTCGGTCAAGAAGCTCAAACCCAGCTGAAAACCAAGAAGAACACCTTGAAATCTTACCTTATGAAGATTTTCTTCTACTTTCTCTCACTATAACCAGTTGAGAGCTTCTCTCTCTCTCTCGAACCAAAGGTTGTAGGAGAGAAAAGAGGTTATGAGCGGCCATACATCTTTTAAACCCTACTATGTGCAAGTTTGGCCCTTGCATGCTTTTAACCCCTTGCTTTTAAAATAACTTCCTATTTCATCTTTTACTTTTCTTTTCTCTTTTTTTTTGAGATTTCCGGGTGTTACAGTCAGCATACGACAGCATACGACTTCTGTCTATCCTTTGTCGCCTTTATAAAAGCCTTGATCTTCTCTAACTTTTCGGTCGTAGCCTCAATCACCTCGATGCTCCCTAACTCCTTCTGCCTAATGTCACCCCAACATACGGGCGTTCTACACTTGGTTCCATACAGCATCTCATATGGTGGCATTCCAATGCTGGCATGATAACTGTTGTTGTAAGAGAATTCAGCTAACGGTAAGTATTCGTCCCAACTTCCTTCGAAGTCAATGACGCATGCTTGGAGCATATCTTCAAGCTTCTGGATGGTTCTCTCTGACTGACCATCTGTCTGAGGATGATAAGCCGTACTGATGTGCAACCTTGTCCCAATCGTATCATGGAATCTCTTCCAAAACATAGATGTAAACCGAGTGTCATGGTCAGACACTATAGACACCGGTACACCATGATGAGCCACAATCTCATGGTCGCGGAACGGTACAAAGTGAGCACTCTTCGTCAAACGGTCAACTATCATCCATATGGCATTGTACCCCCTTACTGTACGTGTTAACTTTGTAATGAAGTCCATGGTGATGCGCTACCATTTCCACTCTGGTATATCCAAGGTTTGGATCTTCCCGTATGGCTTTTGATGTTTCGCCTTTACTTGCAAGCAAGTAAGGCACTTACTCACATACTCCGCTACATCGCGCTTCATACCCGGCCGCCAGTAGTCTTTTTTCATATCATGATACATCTTTGTAGCATCGGGGTGAATTGAGTATCGAGTTTTATTAGCTTCATCTATGATTTACCCCCGTAGGTCTCCGTAACAAGGAATCCACATCCGCCCGAAGCGGGTTCTAACACCGAGAGTGTTCTCACCCAATTCTGTGACTAGGCCTATCATCCTTTTGGAGTTGATTCGATCCTCTTTCAACACCTCATCCTGAAATTACTTGACCTGCTTCATCATGTCAGAGGTCATTACCAACTGATAAGCCTTTACCAGAATCGGCTCGGGTCTCTCTTTTCGGCTCAGGGCATCTGCCACTTCGTTTGCCTTAGGCGGATGGTAGTGGATCTCACAGTCATAATCCTTGATAAGCTCCAACCATCTCCTTTGCCTCATGTTAAGATCCTTTTGCTCAAAGAAGTACTTCAAGCTCTTGTGGTCAGTGAAGATAGTGCACTTTGTCCCGTACAAGTAATGCCTCCAAATCTTCAATGCAAAGACCACAACCAACTCAAGAAACTATGGATCTCGGATGGCTTCTTTGGAGTCTTCCATTGCATTACCGCCTCCACCTTTGCCGAGTCCACCATAATCCCTTAGCATACAACTTCTCGCATGACCCAAAAACTAAACTTCCCGCAACCAGAACGCGTATTTGGAGAACTTAGCATACAACTTCTCTCTTCTAAGCATCTCCAATACCTCACGAATACGACCGGCAATCAAGATATCATCGATAAACACAATCACTAATATATCCAACATCGGCTGACACACCCTATTCATCAAATCCATAAAAGCAGCTGGCGCGTTGGTTAAACCGAAAGACATAACGAGGAATTCGTAATGCCCGTATCGCGTCCGAAACGCGGTCTTCTAGATATCCTGTTCTTTAACTTTTAGCTGATGATAACCAGATCGAAGATCTATGCTTTAGAACCAGCTGGCGCCTTGGAGCTGATAAAAAAGGTCATCAATCCTCGGTAGTGTGTACTGGTTCTTCATCGACAACTTATTCAATTTGTCACACCCCAACCTTAACGGCGGAAATGTCGAGATGTGAGAGTTAAGATTGTTCACAGCCACATAACACTACCATAAATTGTAAATATAAAAATTCATAAGTTGAAATAAACATTACAACCAAATGTCTCAACAAACAAAAATAAACATAGTTCAACTTTCAAGTTTCAAGTTTCAAGTTATTTTATTTATTTTTCCTAGGTCCAAATCCTAGGTGTAAGCATGCTTCAAAAGATAATCATCAACCTTGTGCATTTCCTGAAACATGTTAAAAATAAAGGGTCAACTATAAAAGTTGGTGAGTTTCCATGGGTTAAGCATAAATATATATATATAAAAGTTTACAAGTAGCAATTCATGTCAATGGTTACGAATAAAGCAAGTTTATAGATAACATATAGCTACAATCAAACCTTGACCAAGAATATCATTTACATGTTTAACGATTAGCTAAGTGTACTTGGTTCCCATGATGAACAAGCATACGTCATCAAGAGCCGGCAATAACCTCGGCTTTAGCACCAAATAGGCTTGTCAGGCCCATAGATCTATGACGTCGCCAGGCTAGCAATAGTTAATGATTGTCAACATATAATGTTCATCATATAAGGCTCACAATATTACAAATAACCATGACAAAAGTAAAGATGAATTGCATGTGCGTTTACAAGTATCAAGATGTTTACAAGTGCAAGTTTATAAAGTTAACATGTTTCACCCCAAAAGGTGTGAAATAAAGTAAAAGAGGGGCATGGAAAAACTCACATGATATAAGCTGGTGTTGAAGGTAATAACAAGAAAATAAGTGGTGCTCCAACGATTCCTTTTACAAGATACCTAAACGTATATATTCCAAGATATGTTTAACGATTCATACGTAAACTAAAGTGGAGTTCGGGGTTTTTACAAATAAGGTTAACTATGAAAATCATATATATATTTTAGTCCAATGAAAGAAAAATACAATTTAGGTAATTTAATATGGAGAGGAAATAAAATCATTTATAATAATTTGTAAAGTTTAATTATAAAATATAAATAAATTTTATAATTATCATGATTAAACTATTATTAAAGGTAACATGTTGACCAATAATAATTTAGTGATTTAAACTTTTATTTAAAGTTTATTTTTATAAAAATAAACTAAGTATAACATTTGTTTAAAATATTTATAAAAATATTAAAGTATTTAAAGTAATAAATTTACATAAAATATTTAGGTGACTTTAAAAATAAATAAAGTTTTCAAAACTTATTTTTATAATTTTTAGAAATCTTCTATAATTTTTTTAAAGGCTGAAAAGCCCTAAAAAAAATAATTGAGGGTGCCCGGGTTCGAACCCGAGACCCCAAGGTTGACAGGGGGTGCGGTTACCATTAGGCTGGGCGCCTATGCCTGCCAAGAAAATGGTTTTTAATTGTTAAAAGCTTTAACTACTCGAAACCCCCAAATTCCATGAACCCTAACTTCGGATTTCATCAAATTGATCGATAATTCGTATGTTTCAACCGAATTAAACTTAGGGCTTTTGTTTGTAATGATCATACGAACATGCTAATATGTATATTTACCCGGATCGAAGTCGAATCGATGATGAGCAAGACGAAGAACAAGTCGTGGCTATGTCGAGATTGGTTCAGGTTGCAAATGATGTTAATAATCAAATTCGTTGCACAGAAAGCTTCTACTGGTATCGATGATTGAAAGCCCTTTATCAATTTCAATTAAGAACGTCCGTAGGTTGAAGAACACTACGGTTGCAGGTCGCGATGAAGAGGATGATCGAATGTGATGTTCGTGTGAGTTTCAGATGAAATTGAGATTGATAGTAGCTAGGTTTAGTTAAACGTTCGATTATGATACATTTAATTTGATTATTATTGAGTTTTAATGTTCGAACGGTTCTACGATTAAAAGCTTCGGTTATTCAAACCAATTGGGTTCGTAACCGACGTTTAAACGCAATTAAGGTGCGTGTTCATGTTCGAAACGTGTTCACGAATCGATTTGGAACGGTTTTTGGGTTAAAATCCGAAGAATTTTGGGGTTTTGAACCTTGCCGGAGTCGGCCGGAAGGTGGCCGGAAAGTGGTCGCCGGAAATACGAGGAAAGATGCGGGAGGGGGTTTGGGTTTCGATTAATTGCAGTTTTAGTCCCTGCAGTTTTCGAATTAATATTTTATGTTTAAAACATTCATTTAAAGTTTCAAATTTGTCACAAATACCCCCTGAACTTAATTAAACTTTAAGTTTTAAATGTTTTTATAACTTATTAAATGTTTAACTTTTATAAATTATTAATTTTTATTATAATTATTATTTTTATTTAATTTTGACTATTATTATTATTATTATTATTATTATTATTTTTAATAAATTAATTTATTAACTTCAAAATTAACTAAGAAACAAGCCTTCAAAATTTCATAAATGACACAAATGGTCCTTACAAGAACATAACAGGGTTAACTATTAATTAACAAAAACATGAAAGGTTACAGTCTCCCCAACTTTTAAGAATTTCGTCCCGAAATTAAGAATGAACTAAACAAACAAATACGGGTATTTCTTCTTCATATGCTCCTCACGCTCCCAAGTAAACTCAGGTCCACGCTTATTCTCCCAACGAACCTTGACGATTGGGATAGTAGTGGTCCTAGTCTTCTTTATAATGCGGTCCATGACTTCAACGGGTTTCTCAACAAAATATAATGACTCGTCGATCTGGATGTCATCTAATGGGGCATACAGACTTTCATCAGCCAAACATTTTCTCAAATTTGAGACATGGAAAACAGGATGAACCCCGCTAAGATCGAAAGGTAGTTCCAGTTTGTAAGCCACTTTCCCAATCCTTTTCAGGATCTTGAAAGGTCCTACAAATCGTGGAGCTAATTTACCCTTCTTCCCAAAGCGAACGACTCCCTTCCATGGTGAGACTTTAAGAAGAACCATATCCCCAACTTGGAATTCCAACGGCTTGCGTCGTTTATCGGCATAACTTTTTTGTCAACTTCTAGCCACTTCAAGGTTCTTGCGAATCATGGAGACCTTATCGGTTGTTTCTTGTATGAGCTCAGGACCAGTGATGAAATTTTCACCAATGTCAGTCCAGCAGATCGGGGAACGACATTTACGACCATAAAGCGCTTCGAAAGGTGCCATCTTGATACTCGAGTGGTAACTATTATTATACGAAAATTCCGTGAGAGGTAAATGCGCATCCTAGTCACCACCAAAGTCAAGGACACAAAGACGTAGCAAATCCTCTAGGGTTTGAATGGTTCGCTCAGTTTGACCGTCCGTTTGAGGATGGTAAGCCGTGCTTAAATCCAGTTGAGTACCCAAAAGTTCTTGCATAGACGACCAAAAGTGCGAAGTGAAACGAGCGTCTCGGTCGGATATGATATGCAAAGGTACGCCATGACGACTCACAATCTCATCAATGTATATACGAGCTAACCTTGACGTTTTGTAGGTGTCACGTATGGGTATGAAATGTGCCGACTTGGTCAATCGCTCGACGATCACCCATATGCTATCATGACCACGAGAGGTGCGAGGTAGATTGGTTATGAAGTCCATGGATATGTGTTCCCATTTCCACATGGGGATCTCGGGTTGTTCAAGCAATCCACTAGGACGTTGATGTTCAGCTTTAACCTTCGTACACGTAAGACACTTAGCTACGTAAGTTGCTATGTCTTTCCTCATTCCAGGCCACCAGTATTGACCACGCAGATCCATATACATCTTATCGGAACCAGGATGAATTGAGTAACGAGTTTGATGAGCTTCATTCATGATAAAGGTACGAGGATTATCACGGTTTGGAACCCAAATTCGATTCAAGAAATACATCAACCCATTGGCTTTCGTTTCTAGTTGAGCTCGAAGGTTGTACTCCAATTCCTCTCCCATTTTTCCTCCTTCTTGAACCGCTTGTTGAGCCTCCATGATACAAGTCTCGATGTCATTCTCAATCCTCAAATTTTGCCGCAGCACCGTAGTCTCGTTAACATCCAGACGAATCTCAGTATCAAATTCCCCCAAGGTATCAAACCATTGTCGTCGATCGCGAATTTCTTGAAACGAGACCATCTTATTATGAATCTTACGACTTAGTGCATCGGCTACGACATTTGCCTTTCCAGGGTGGTAACGAATGTCACAATCATAATCACTAATCAACTCAACCCAACGTCGTTGTCTCATGTTGAGATCCTTTTGATTGAAGACGTGTTGTAGGCTTTTGTGATCGGTGTAGACTATACATTGCATCCCATAAAGGTAATGCCTCCAAATCTTTAAAGCAAAAACCACAACACCAAGTTCAAGATCATGTGTCGTATAATTCACCTCATGGACCTTCAATTGTCTCGATGCATATGCTATGACCTTTCCTGGTTGCATGAGAACACAACCAATGCCTTGTTTAGATGCATCACAATATACGGTGAAATCATCGTTTCCATCGGGAAGGGTCAAGATAGGAGCATTACACAACTTGTGCTTTAAGGATTCAAAGGCTCCCTCTTGTTCAGACCCCCATTCGAATGGTTTATTCTTTTGGGTCAAGGAAGTAAGCGGTTTCGCGATTCGAGAGAAGTTGGCAATGAAACGTCAATAATACCCAGCAAGACCAAGGAAAGAACGAACCTCAATTGAAGTTGTGGGAACACACCAATTTTTCACAGCTTCCACCTTTGCAGGGTCAACGTGAATTCCTTGACTATTCACCACGTGTCCCAGAAATTAGACCTCCTCAAGCCAAAATTCGCACTTTGAGAACTTTGCGTATAGTTGTTCTTTCTTCAATAGCTCAAGAACTTGTCGCAGGTGATGTTCGTGATCGGTTTTGGACTTGGAGTAGATAAGTATGTCGTCAATAAAGACAATCACGAACTTGTCTAGATACGGCTTGCATACACGATTCATGAGATCCATAAAGACAGCAGGAGCATTCGTTAAACCAAAGGGCATAACCATGAACTCATAGTGTCCATATCGGGTACGGAATGCAATTTTTGGGATATCATCATCATGAACTCGTAATTGATGATAGCCAAAACGTAAGTCAATCTTTGAGAAAATAGCAGCTCCTTGAAGTTGGTCAAAAAGATCATCGATACGAGGAAGAGGGTAGCAGTTCTTGATGGTAAGTTTGTTAAGCTCAAGATAATCGATGCACATACGAAATGATCCATCTTTCTTCTTCACGAACAGAACAGGTGCACCCCAAGGCGATGAGCTAGGACGGATAAAGCCCTTGTCGGACAGTTCTTGAAGTTGACTAGCCAGCTCTTGCATTTCTGACGGTGCAAGTCGATATGGTGATTTAGCCACAGGGTTCGCTCCTGGAATTAAATCGATCTTAAACTCGACTTCACGCACGGGAGGTAAACCGCTAAGGTCATCGGGAAACACTTCAGGAAAGTCTCGTACAATCGGGACATCCTTAAGATCGTTCCCTTTGACTTTCGTGTTGACCACGTAAGCCAAGAAGACCATGTAATTCTTGCTTAGACATTTTCGGTCTTGAGTACACGACATGAGTTTGAGTCCTTTGGATGATTTTTCGCCGAATACTTTCAATGTATCCCCCGAAGGCAAAGGAATTCGAATGCACTTCTCGAAACAAATAATTTAAGCATGATGTTTGGCTAACCAATCCATGCCAATGATAACGTCAAAGCTTCCAAGTTTCATAGGAATAAGGTCGATAAAGAAATCATGCTCGTTTAGGCTCAAAATGCAATCACGAATAACGACATCAACGGTGATGAGTTCTCCATCGGCGACTTCGACAGTAAGAGGTCTTTCTAGTTTCGTATGTGGCTTAGCAAGTATAGGCTCAAATTCTATCGAGACAAAACTCTTATCGGCTCCAGAGTCAAATAGAACGTTGGCATAAGATTTATTAATAAGAAACATACCGTTCACTACATCGTTGTTTGCTTGTGCTTGGTTTGCATTGATGTTGAAGGCACGTCCTCAGGCTTGTGGTACATTACCCGCAAGACGAGGGCATTCTGAACGAAAATGACTAGGTTCCCCACAGTTGTAGCAAGCACGATTAGCAACTAACGCGGCATTGTTTGGTGCACGGTGACAAGTAGCCACCAAGTGTCCATACTTACCGCACAACGTACAGATACGGCACGGGGTATTACCCGCATGATGATACTTACAAACATTGCACAATGGTAGAGGACTAGCATAGGTTCTAGCAGCAGGTGCTTGTGTACCAGGAGCGGGTTGTCTTTGAGGTACCTTGGGTGTAGCCACAGTGAAATTACGCGCCGGTGTGAACTTGCGTTTCTTGTTGTTGTAAGACGGTTCATTCTTACTCTCCTTAGCTGCTTCAGGGACCGCCTTTTCAGTCTTTTTAGCCCCTTTGACAGACAAGGTGCCCGCTCGAATATGGTTTTCAGTAAGTTGAGCGGTGATGGTAATGGCATCTTCCAAAGTTGTGGGTCTACTTCCCACCACGGCATCTTGGATTTGAGGTGGCATCCCCTTGATGAACTTCTCAATGTTCCTAGGAACAGTGTCAACCATGTGAGGTAACAGGATGCTCAACTCGTGATGCCTAGTTGAATAGGCCAAATGATCTCCACCATCTTGCTTGAGATTCCAAAACTCCTCCTCCAGCTTTTGCAACTCACTTCTCGGGCAGAACTTTTGGATGGCAATGTTCTTGAATTCTTCCCAAGTTAGTGCCAACACAGCATCAACACCACGATTCCTCTTTTCACTATTCCACCACGTAAGTGCTCTTTGTTAAAGAACACTTGTGGCATAACGGACTTTGAGTGCCTCGGGACACTCACAGTTGATGAAGGTGTTCTCCATGCTTTCAAACCACTCGAGAAGTCCAGTGGCTCCTTCCTTCCCACTAAAGCTAGTGGGTTTGCACAAGTTGAAGTGCTTAAACGTGCAGGTTTGGTTGTTTCTTCCTTGATTTGCGCTATTCTCTCCTTGCCCATTGCCATTAGTGTTGTTACTAGCGTTGGTCATCAAGGTGCTACTCAGTTCGGCAACCATGGTCGGAATGACTGCAGCCATTTGACGGGCAATCATGGCGGCTAATTTGCGGTCGGAGCTACCACGCTTTCCATGATGACGAGACATGCTGGATACAAAATAAGTTAGTCACAGAAATTTGGAGGTAGAAAATAATAAATCAAACAAAGATTTTTCAAGACTTGTAAAACACACATGGAATGATTCCATTTGGTACGCATTACCATTTGGAAACGTTGACACGTCAAGGTGAGTTAACTCCAATTGCCTTAGAAACTTGTGTATATTGACCATAGTTTATCACTCATCCCAGAAATCCCCAGGTAAGCATAACTAGTCCCACGGGATTTATGCGAAATGCTTACCTTAGACCGAAGGCTTTTTGCCAGGAAATCCAGAATACAGGTGTCTATATGTCACATAATATTTCTTTAGGTTCATGGAATTAAAACCTTGATGAGATTTTCATAGGTTAGACATAAATTCTAAAGATTTGAACCTTTTGATATAAAGCTTACGTTCCCACGTGTCGTCGAGAATAAGTTTAAGATATTTCATCGTCGAGAGAATAAAGGATTATGAATAAGTTTTAGAGGAGAGAAGGCAACTAAGTTTCTCAATTATAAGGCAATCCTAACTAAAGGCATCAAGTTGCACATTAAGAGGCCCTCCTTAACAAGTAGCATTATGTAGCATGCAACAAAATATATTACAAGATCATAAAGATTTTTCTTATGAGGTTCATGCATCAACTATAGTCTAGGTCACCATTTCTAATAACCTAAATCCCTATAGTTATGGGCTCTGATACCAATCTGCCACACCCCAACCTTAACGGCGGAAACGTCGAGATGTGAGGGTTAAGATTGTTCACAGCCACATAACACTACCATAAATTGTAAATATAAAAATTCGTAAGTTGAAATAAACATTACAACCAAATGTCTCAACAAACAAAAATAAACATAGTTCAACTTTCAAGTTTCAAGTTATTTTATTTATTTTTCCTAGGTCCAAATCCTAGGTGTAAGCATGCTTCAAAAGATAATCATCAACCTTGTGCATTTCCTGAAACATGTTAAAAATAAAGGGTCAACTATAAAAGTTAATAAAGGGTCAACTATAAAAGTTGGTGAGTTTCCATGGGTTAAGCATACATATATATATATAAAAGTTTACAAGTAGCAATTCATGTCAATGGTTACGAATAAAGCAAGTTTATAGATAACATATAGCTACAATCAAACCTTGACCAAGAATATCATTTACAAGTTTAACGATTAGCTAAGTGTACTTGGTTCCCATGATGAACAAGCATACGTCATCAGGAGCCGGCAATAACCTCGGCTTTAGCACCAAATAGGCTTGTCAGGCCCATAGATCTATGACGTCGCTAGGCTAGCAATAGTTAGTGATTGTCAACATATAATGTTCATCATATAAGGCTCACAATATTACAAATAACCATGACAAAAGTAAAGATGAATTGCATGTGCGTTTACAAGTATCAAGATGTTTACAAGTGCAAGTTTATAAAGTTAACATGTTTCACCCCAAAAGGTGTGAAATAAAGTAAAAGAGGGGCATGGAAAAACTCACATGATATAAGCTGGTGTTGAAGGTAATAACAAGAAAATAAGTGGTGCTTCAACGATTTCTTTTACAAGATACCTAAACGTATATATTCCAAGATATGTTTAACGATTCATACGTAAACTAGGGTTTCAAGTGGAGTTCGGGGTTTTTACAAATAAGGTTAACTATGAAAATCATATATATATTTTAATCCAATGAAAAAAAAATACAATTTAGGTAATTTAATATGGAGAGGAAATAAAATCATTTATAATAATTTGTAAAGTTTAAAGTAATAAATTTACATAAAATATTTAGGTGACTTTAAAAATAAATAAAGTTTTCAAAACTTATTTTTATAATTTTTAGAAATCTTCTATAATTTTTTTAAAGGCTGAAAAGCCCTAAAAAAAAATAATTGAGGGTGCCCGGGTTCGAACCCGAGACCCTAAGGTTGACAGGGGGTGCGGTTACCATTAGGCTGGGCGCCTATGCCTGCCAAGAAAATGGTTTTTAATTGTTAAAAGCTTTAACTACTCGAAACCCCCAAATTCCATGAACCCTTACTTCGGATTTCATCAAATTGATCGATAATTCGTATGTTTCAACCGAATTAAACTTAGGGCTTTTGTTTGTAATGATCATACAAACATGCTAATATGTATATTTACCTGGATCGAAGTCGAATCGATGATGAGCAAGACGAAGAACAAGTCGCGGCTATGTCGAGATTGGTTCAGGTTGCAAATGATGTTAATAATCAAATTCGTTGCACAGAAAGCTTCTACTGGTATCGATGATTGAAAGCCCTTTATCAATTTCAATTAAGAACGTCCGTAGGTTGAAGAACACTACGGTTGCAGGTCGCGATGAAGAGGATGATCGAATGTGATGTTCGTGTGAGTTTCAGATGAAATTGAGATTGATAGTAGCTAGGTTTAGTTAAACGTTCGATTATGATACATTTAATTTTAATATTATTGAGTTTTAATGTTCAAACGGTTCTACGATTAAAAGCTTCGGTTATTCAAACCAGTTGGGTTCGTAACCGACGTTTAAACGCAATTAAGGTGCGTGTTCAAGTTCGAAACGTGTTCACAAATCGATTTGGAACGGTTTTTGGGTTAAAATCCGAAGAATTTTGGGGTTTTGAACCTTGCCGGAGTCGGCCGGAGGGTGGCCGGAAAGTGGTCACCGGAAATACGGGGAAAGATGCGGGAGGGGGTTTGGGTTTCGATTAATTGCAGTTTTAGTCCCTGCAGTTTTCGAATTAATATTTTATGTTTAAAACTTTCATTTAAAGTTTCAAATTTGTCACAAAGACCCCCTGAACTTAATTAATCTTTAACTTTTAAATGTTTTTATAACTTATTAAATGTTTAACTTTTATAAATTATTAATTTTTATTATAATTATTATTTTTATTTAATTTTGACTATTATTATTATTATTATTATTTTTAATAAATTAATTTATTAACTTCAAAATTAACTAAGAAACAAGCCTTCAAAATTTCATAAATGACACAAATGGTCCTTACAAGAACATAACAGGGTTAACTATAAATTAACGAAAACACGAAAGGTTACACAACTCACGGTAGTCGATGCACATCCTCATGCTACCGTCCTTCTTTTTCACAAACAAGACCGGAACACCCTAGGGAGAGATACTCGGTCGGATGAACCCCTTATCCATCAATCTTGCAACTGGACCATCAGTTCCTTCATCTTGGTAGGTGCTAATCGATACAGTGTCTTGGTAACAAGTTGGGCACCAGGTATCAAATCAATCTGTAACTTGATCTCGCCGTCCGGTGGCACACCTGGTAGATCCTCCGGGAATACGTACGGGAAGTCACACATGACCGGTACGTCGAACAATCGTGGTACTGACGCACCCACATCTTTCACATATGCCAGGTAGGCACTACACCCATATTTCATGCACTTCTCTACCACCACCATTGAAATTACCATCGGAACCGTACTGACCCTATCACCGTAAATCGTCACCGAACTCCCATCAGGTGCGGTCAAACAAATCATCTCTTGTGACACACGATATTTGCCACATAGGCTGCTAACCAATCCATCCCTAAAACCACATCAAATCCGCCTAGTGGCATCACGAATAATCTAGCAGGGAACCTATGGCCTTCCAACTCTAAGTCATAATCCTCTATCAGATCACAAATCCTGGTAGACTTGCCAATGGCAGTTTCTACATTGAAGGGCTCAATACTTCTACTTCTAACAAGCAACTTAGCGCAGAAGGTAGTAGAAATAAAAATCTTACTAGCACCATAATCAAAAATCACAGAGGCCCAAATTTAGTTTCCTAGGAAGGTACCTGACACAACATCGGGATACACCCTAGCCTCCTCCCGGGTCATAGTAAATGCTCTGGCCTTTGCCTCTGCCCTTCCTTCTCCTTCTCGATCCCCTTCATTGCCCCGGTGTTCTCAGCCCTCGTCTTCTTGCAATCCCTGCTCAGATGGCCTTCTTCACCACAGTTGTAGCATCTCATCACCCTACAATCCCTTGCTATATGACCAGCCTTCCCACATTTGAAGCAAACATTCAGTCCCCACTTACACTCTCCCATATGTTCCTTCCCGCACTTACTACACCTCTTCGTCCCTGTACCCACCGACACTACCATCCGGTCATCCATCCTTGCCTTTTTGTTGTTTGGGGGGAAACCACCACCGACACTACCATCCGGTCACCGCCACCCTTCTTATTCGCCTCCACTACTGCCACTTCCTCCCTTTCGTCATACAGTCTCCCCGCCAGATCACCTGCCGACCTAAACGGACTCGGCCTAGCAGCGATCATGTGCCTACGTCGGCAGACCCTGAATGTACCTCTTAATCTTCCATGACACAGGCGTCACCTGATCTGGCACCAGCCTTACCATCATATTGAACTTGGTTGTATACTACTGGTGTGTCATGGTTCCCCCTTCCAATTATAGGAACTCCCTCTTAATCTTGTCTAGTTGCCTATGAGGACAAAACTACTCAATCACCATCTTCATCAGTTCACTCCACCTCATTCTCCTAATCTCACTGCTACCCTCGGCCTGGACAATATTGTCCCACCAACACAAGGCCGAATCCACAAATGAGTGGGTATCAAACTTTTCCTTCTTATCCTCCCTACATTCGTTGATATCCAGCACAACCTCAATTTCTCTCACCCATTGGTGAGCATTAGCAGTGTTCCTATTTCCATCAAAAGTAGAGGGCTTGCATCTTTGGAATGCCCCATAGCTGCACCCCTTTGCAGCTTCCTGCACCGCTTCCTCTTCCTCTTTGTCCCTAAAGACAACCATCCCAATTTTTGGTTGTTCCCCTTCACCTGAACCTCTCTCCTCTCCCCCCCTCTCCCAACAGTTTTCTTCCTTTCCTCTTTCTCTATCTTTTCATCCTCTCTCACAGCACGAATAACTTCAGTCACCACAGATGGCAGAATTGTTTGCATGACCTGATGAACTTCCTCCACTACTGCCTCCTTCACAGAGGCTCTCAGGTTAGCACTCTAATCGCCGCTTCATGGTGATGAAGCTCGGGCTCTTCAGGAGCCGTTTCAGTGGTTCTAGCCCTGTTCCTTGTAACACGAGGTCCAACACCACGTCCACCATGACCTCCAACTCCAGAAGCCTTCAAAGATCTACCACCAGCCATCCCCTAAACAATATAAGAATCAAACACCAACACGGTCATTCAAGGTAATAGCTCAGATTATGTCAAGTATAGTAAGTCCCTAATTATAGTGGCCAGTTGTGATTAGCCACATACTTTACTCTTCATCCCCCAAGCATTTCCTATCCTGACTACAGCAGTATCCAAATTTACTTAGAGCACATAAATCAAATAACACACGCAGATAATACTGGTTCACTTTAAGAAAATAAATTACCTGATGGCACGTAGCTACTTGGGCTGGCATCCTTCTATTCAGTCCCATTCTCAGTTTAAGTTTAGGATTTGAAAATAATTTACCCAATTCTCTTAAACTTTGGCTCTGATACCAACTTGTAAGGCCCCGATCCCGAAGACCCTACAGTTGGTCATTCATAGCATTATTCAATATTAAAACTCATTTAAAATATATGAACATAAGAAAATATTGCAGCGGAAGAATTATCAAAAACCATTTCATGCATTAATAATTACTTTTGCCAAGTAAAACATCGTTGATTGAAGTTACAAAAGAATACTAAGTTGCATTACAAAACAACAATATTATTTTTTTGCATGAGATGGATGCCAGTCTTTGCTTGCCATGTAGCTTCAACTCCGTGCCATCGTTAGCAACATCATTACCTGCCAACTGAACATGCATATAAAAAGTCAGTTGCTGAGTGAGTTCTAGTTTATATAATAAAATACTTTACTTATAATAAAAACCTTCCCTTTACTTTCATTCGTGATCACACATCATACGTGCATCTTGATAATAATCATTTATCATCTTTTATCATCGTTCATAATCGTTCGTTTCATACTTTATTATGTTTCACTTCTATCTAGATCCAGCCATGCCCCATCTTCGGTGCACAAAGCAACTAAAGTCTTGGGGGCAAGTGGCAAGGATCCCGTTTCGCACGTTTCTATCAGTCACAAAGACTGACCGTTATGATGCACTCGGTACACTGTCGAGGTGGCAACCCATAAAGAGTTGTGAACCCCTTTTTATATGCTTGCATGACTTTAATTTATTCATTACGTTCCAGTTTTCATTATCTTTATCTTCCACTTTCATTACAATAATACTTTACGTAACAGAGGATTAACACACCACGTAAAGTCATATAGTAATACGTAATATAGAACATCAACCGCAGCCCACATCATAAATAATATCAACAGGCATAAACCACCAAAACATTCCAGAACTTAACACTACATTCTATTTCCCAAGATTTCAAAAAATCCTAAGTCCCCAAAGAAATGCGGATGAACATAGGCTAATGCGGCTGAATGTTCAGCTAATGCGGACAAGCAAATGTGGATGAAATCTCAAAAAATATTCTAAATGTCTAAAGATGTGTGGGTGAACCAAATGCAGATGAACAAGTCCAAATGCGGATGAACTAGTCCAAATGCGGATGTACAATACTAAATGCGGATGAGCTAAGTGTTAGGTGAATGAACATAACCAATGCGGTTGAAGTTCAATAAATGCGGATGAACACTTACAAATGCGGAAGAACAAAAGCAAATGCGGATGAACAAAAATACTTAACTATTGAACATAAAGCAAATGCAGTTGAATGTTCAGCAAATGCGGATGAATAAAATGAAAATGTGGATTGTTGGGTCTGATAAGGATAGTCTATATTATCAACACAGTCAAAGTCAACAAATGTCAACGTCACTATCAAAGTCATCGGAAAAGGCAAACTGACGCGTTCGAAGCGAAGAACCGAGACAAGATATTGAAGATGTAAATGACTAGGAGTTTATTGTTAATAAATATATTTTGTGTCAACAAAATATATTTATTTATGTTTAAGTCATTTTTATGTTTTATATGTAATTTCTCTAATTGTCTAAGTCTAGGGGCTTAATATGTCATTAGTGAATATGATCACTATATATAGATTAGTGACAATTAGGTTTAGGAGCTTGAATGAGCCATTGATTGAGGGGCTTTTACTTTGTAATATCATTTAGCAATCAATTCAGATCAAACAAGGCTTTCATTGAATGTTCTTGAGGTGTTCATCATTGTTCATCCATATTTTATAGTGTTTGATCTATATTTTACACAAATATCATTGATATCTGTGTTATCAGTGGGATTTGTTTGTGTTTATCAATCAAGTGCACTGCTATATCGATAAGAAGGACCAACAATTTGGTATCAGAGCCATTGTGCTCTTGATGATTTGAGTTTTTGTTTGGTTCAAGTTCTAAGTCACTATTCCATTCATTTTCGATCTGATCTGAGTGTTTTGGATATGGAAATTGACTGAGGATTGCTCGATGGGAAGCTATAGGAATCATCAGATCTTAAATCCATTGAGATTTGGATGAGTTTGAGTTGATTTCATGCTTAAAAAGGCTGTCCAGATACGTCGGGCGAATTTACAGCTCGTCCAGCGAAATTATAGCATCTTTCAGTGAAACTACATAGTTTCGCCAGGCGAAACTAGGGTTCCTTCAGCGAAACTAAGCTGTTCTTGGTTTTTGGATCTGGTTTCCTCGTTCCAGCGAAAGTACATGTGTTGAACGAAAGTTCATTGTGTTTGTGTGCCAATCCCAACGAAATTGCTACCATATTTTTCTCTAAATGAAAGTTCAACTAGTTTCGGGCGAAATTACCCTGCGAAACTAGCATTTGTGTGCCATTGTTTGGCAAAACTGCTGCCGAAATTACGAGTGAAATTAACAGCGAACTTGCCAGCGAAATCAGTGAAATTTCAGCAAATTTGTAAGCGAATTTAGTGAAATTTAGCGAAATTAGCCTCTGATCATTTTTAAAATGTCTTCTTCAGAAGTAGCTAATTTCCATAAATCTAATAATCTAATATCAGCACAAAGTCGGTTTGATTCTTTTGCAGCCATGAAAGATGAAAAGATATTTGATTTTGTTGATCGATTACTGATGGTGGCAAGCAATCTTAAGAAGTATGATGACCAGCTGGGGAGAAATGAATTGCCAATACTACTCACATTGATTTACAACCAAAAATCCTATCTTGAAAATTACATCTTCGTGTTATCGGTGTAATAAAGCAAGGACCATGAACAGGTCAAAAAACTTTTGGAATCTCTTCCTCCACAGTAGAGTCCACAAGTTAGATTGTTAAAGCATGAAAGAAATTTTGCTGACTACAAACTCATGGATGTTATTAACAAGCTGAAGTCATTTTATAAGGATATGAAAAGAAGAGAGTACAATCAATCCATGTATGGTGGTGTATTTTCAAGTGTTGAGATCAAAGAATCTAAAGAAGAAGTCAACCATGCATTGATGGTTGAGGTGGTAAATAGTGATGAGGATTCTTTTGAGTATTTTGATCCTTTCAAAGAATTCAGGTGTTACACTCAAGGTGAGAGTGTTGGTGATGTTGGTGATTATGCAAGTAGGTGTAAAGTTCAGGATAAAGGAAAGCAAGAGGAAGTTGAAGCTAAAGAAGCTAAGAAGAGAGCTGCTAAGGATGAAGAATACAAAAAGAATACTCCTCTCTGTCAATGTGAAAAAGCACTTGCTGCGGAAAAGATAGTTATGGGACTCCCTTACGAGATAGTTCAAGACATGTGTTCTTCTCCCTGCAAAATTCGTTTATTTGGGGTTTATAAAGCTAACAGGTTATTGTTAGAAAATGAAAAAGAATTAAAACAAATAAACAAAGAACTTAAAATCAATGAATCCAAATATTTCATCAAACTAAAAGAAGCTTTAAAAGAAAATGATCTTTTAAAAAGAAATCTTTTAGAAAAGAATGTCGAGATTAATGTTTTGAGCGAACGTGTAATATTAGCAGAATTTGAGACTAGTAAGCTTAAAACTAAACTTGATAAATGGATAATATCAGGGATGAAACAGGAAGAACTATTCTGTAAGCAAAGGGGAGCTAGAATCAAAATAGGTGTGGGATGTGGTGAAACTTCATATGTTTATCCTCCTCCTAGCACTCTTTGTTACTCCCCTATGCCTCAACCTCATCCATCTAATAATTTAATTGAAGCTGCAAATACTAATAGTTTACATGCAGGTTTAAGTAGCGTTAATCACAAAGAGGTTCGAGATGAATATGATTTTCCTGAAGGTTTGGGGCTCATCAAGCAAGGATCTGATCTGCAAAATGATAATTCCACCTCTAATGCTTCAAAACCAGTATCAGTTGTTTCGAGTAACTTCTTTAACAAATTCAAGACAGGTAACATCCCTTCGTTTGTTCATGTCAAGTTTGTCAAAGAAGGAATAGCTGTGGAATCATCATGCAATCAGAACTCAACAACACAAACCAACACAACAAGAGTTATCAACCAAGATCCATTGGAAGCTGACTTGTGTATACAGGACTGGACAAGTTTTGATGATGAACCAGAGATCATCAATTCACCTGAAGTTATCAAGTGTCAAAAGCTTCCAACAGTTGAATCAAGACCTATACGGATCTCATCTCCAACTGCTAAGCAAATTAGCAGTTCCTCCAAAGCTCAGCAGAAGCACTCACCATCTTCATCTGCTATCCATCATGATTTTCACAAATCTGCTTCCAAGTCTAACAAGTCACCAGTCATACAAAAAAGTTCTAAGAAGAATGTTCAGATCTCAGCTCCTGGAATATCACAAATCAAATCACATCCCTGTTTAAAATCCACATTGACAAAGCCTCAAAAGGTTCAATTTCCTGATATCCAAAAGAAGAAGCTTCAAGGTTGTCAACAAGCTGCAACAACTTCAAAGCAGGCTCCACCCTCTCCTGCTATCCATGAGACTACAAAGAACGAAAAGCCTTTCAAGGCTTGCTTTAGATGTGGAAAAGAAGGTCATGTGCTAAAGAAGTGGCCTCAGGTTCAAAGGCAAGCTTCGGGAGGAAAAGATAACACAGGTTGTTTCTTGGGTTCAAAAGGTAAAAAGCACATATATTTGAATGGTTGGATGAAGAACAAACTATCCAAACCTTCTCATTTGAAGCCGGTTTCACATGATTCAAAGATGAAAAAGACCAATGTTTCAAAATTAAAATCTCTTCCTTCGGGTCTTAAACAGAAAATGATATCCAAATTTAATTCATTCAAATCAAAAATAATTGAACAAAAAAAAGTTTGGAAAGTAAAACAAAAGATTAAAGAGATAAATGATTTTCCAAAAAAATGTGTGCTTAAGCAGGTTATGTACACTGATGAAAAAGAAACTCCAAGGACCACGATGGTCTGGGGTCCCCTCTCTAATTTGAGGTAATCTGTTTATTAATGGTATCTCATCTATATTTTGGAAACTTATCTGCATTATTATTATAGTTCACACTTCACAATCACCGCATTTTCCTTGGTACTTCATTTGTCATCCTTTTGCTAGTATAGTTTGGAAGACTTTCTTTGCTAGTATAATTAGAATGGAAACTAAAAACTTGATTTGGGATGACTGAGAAATGATAGTATGTCTTCTTGGTTTGCTTATTTGCATGACTTGTACTTTGTGAGAAATGATAGTAACTGATGTAGATGTCGGTATCACTTAAAATACTAAAATCTGAAAAAGACAGTTTGATTATATGATATGCTTGGTAGGCTCAGCCTGAAAACAAAGTAAACAGTGATTCTGTAGCCTAACTAAAGCTTTAGAACTCGATGAAAAGGATTATTCTCCTGACATTTAGGCCTGCACAAAGTTACAAGTCTCGTCAAAAACGGGTTGAGAGTATCTGACTTCTGCATTGATTACTTCTATTCCCAAATTCCCTCATCCTTGTTTTTGAATTGACGCTTCTTGTAAGCTCTTCAGAATCCTTATCGTGCTCATCTCCTCTGCTATGCGGAAGCATTGACCTGGAGTGATGATCTTCTCTGTTATACGTGAGTATAGACCTGAAGCTCTCATCAGCATGCTCAGATGATCATCTCCTTTGTTATACGTAAGTATAGACCTGGAGCTCTCATCATCTGTTCCCCAAATAAAGGCACAGTTATTCTTAAAATTAAGATCATTGTTGAAAACTTAAAAGAAAATCAAGCAGAGTTAATCATATTACTCAATAAGCCCTGATGATGGGATAAGTTATTTGCCGGATGTCTATGGGAACCAAATCACCTGAGCTTCTCTAACTGAACCTAAAACATGATAAAATCAGTTGCAGGTCACTCGTTGAAAAGAATAAGGCATGGGTTTAAATTGGACAAATGTACCAACAATCATTCTTGAACTGTTTTTGGCTATCAAAATTTTAAACTCATGATCAGTCTCTACTTTAGTGTGATCTCACTAACTTGTCGATGTTTAAATACATCCTTGTGCTTAAGTATATCTTAAGGATGTGATCTCATGATCAAATTAGTTCTTGGTGTAATATGATAAAACAAAATAAAATAAAATATTCATTTCAAATTATTTTTCTAGTCTTCCACATTATGCTATTAAAATGTTATTATTTTCACATGCATTTCACGGGAAATTGCATATACAGATAAACACGGGTTTATTTGTTAACTGAAATGATCTGACAGGAAGTTGCGAGATTGTGGTTGTGATTGTGTTATAGATCTTTGCTTCAAATGATGGCCGATCATCAGTTGAGCAAAGTACCTGACCAGAGAACCTGTTCCTCAAGTTTGCAGAAGATACCGAGCTAGGATTCCTCCTCCTACATCTTCTGAAGCACTGAAGAATAGAGAGTTGGAAAAGTAGTTCCTGATTATTCACAAAGAATGCACACGAAGAGGGAGTGCATACAAAAAGGGGGAGCCTGAAAGATGAAAAATCTTTAATACCAGATCATCAATCTAGGGGAAGATTGAAGATCATTATATGGCTGACTTATCGGCGTTGATCACGATACAAGACGTTGATAATGATAGACTAAGGAGGAGTATACTTGGGTCTGATAAGGATAGTCTATATTATCGACACAGTCAAATTGAACAAAGGTCAACGTCACTGTCAAAGTCATCGGAAAAGGCAAACTGACGCATTCGAAACGAAGAACCGAGACAAGATGTTGAAGATATAAATGACTAGGAGTTTAATGTTAATAAATATATTTTGTGTCAACAAAATATATTTATTTATTTTTAAGTCATTTTTATGTTTTATATGTAATTTCTATAATTGTCTAAGTCTAGGGGCTTGATATGTCATTAGTGAATATTATCACTATATATAGATTAGTGACAATTAGGTTTAGGAGCTTGAATGAGCCATTGATTGAGGGGCTTTCACTTTGTAATATCATTTAGCAATCAATTCAGATCAAACAAGGGTTTTATTGAATGTTCTTGAGGTGTTCATCATTGTTCATCCATATTTTATAGTGTTTGATCTATATTTTACACAAATATCATTGATATTTGTGTTATCAGTGGGATTTGTTTGTGTTTATCAATCAAGTGCACTGTTATATCGATAAGAAGGATCAACATGGATGAACACATTACTTAGGCTATTTCACCAGTTCCAAATCCTTGTTCTAACATATCCTTAGCACAGATCTAACCTGCTAAACACTTAGAAAAGAGCTTACAACTAAGCAACATCAAAGAAGGCATTTAAAACGCACACGTCGCATACACATCAGATGCAAAAACGTAGAAAACTCATGCTTCAGTTGTAAAAATTCAGTTAATATGCATTTCAGCCCCAAACAAGTTTAAAATAAGTAAAATAAGGGAATCTAGAACTCACCTCTAGCAGCTTTCGAGTAAGACTTCTTCAGACCGAGAGCAATTGGGAGTTCTAGCACCTAAACCCATCGAAACAAGCAGCCAAACACAAAGAACACATAAATATCGGTCCAGCAGCTCGATTCTAACTGAAACCGAATAGAAAATGCAAGAAAACCTCACCTCTAGGAGAATTCCAGCTTACTCACACTAAACCGGCTTAAACTTCTTCTTGTCTCTCCTTGCCGCCGAAAGCAGAAGTGAAATGGGGGTGTGGGCGGCCATCCCCTGCTTTATTGAACCCATAATTGACAAGTTTGCCAATTGCACACTTTAACCCCCTTTACTTTGTAATGTTTCACTTTTCTTTCTTTTTCTTTTTAAATTTTCGGGTGTTACAAATTGGCTAAAGAGATTCAAACGAGCATAAACACCCCACCATATACATCCTTCAAAGCCAAACAAAAATGGTTAAGAACCCAAAACAAGTGAGAACCCAAGACAGGGTCTTACAATGTGCTAGCACGGGTACAAAAACACCAATTTATACAAAGCAAAAGATGAGTTATATACATCCTTCAAAGCCAAACAAAAATGGTTAAGAACTCAAAACAAGTAAGAACCAAAGATAGAGTCTTGCAATGTTCTAGCACGGGTACAAAAAACCCTAATTTATAGAAAACAAAAGATGAGTTCAAGAGATGATCTCACAATAAATCAAGGTAATGTGAAATACACAAAGCATAGTACATATGACTACCTCATTTAATGGAAGAGAGGGGTCAAAGCAAGAAATAAGGGTCTTGATTTCCTTAATGATTTGTTGCTGGAGTTAGAGATGTTGGCTATTAGGACATGATCTAAAGATTAAAGTGTGATGGCACGGTTGTAAGGTTATATTAGAAGGTTGATGTAACCAAAGAAGCCATAACAACCAAGGTGCTTCCTGCATGCATGCACTAATGTACAAGGTAGAAGCTGCTTTTGATGTTTTAAACTCTCCACAAAAATTATTCTAAGTGTAAAATCATCCAAAGCCAAAGTCCAAATCTTCCAAATCCAAAGATGAAGTCTTCTGAAGCTTCAAAGAAAAATTATTCTAAAGCCAAATAAAGTGAAGACTGATTACTTCCGAAGATAGAGAGAACACGCTTTCTCTGATCTACTTTTTCGTAAAGCTGACTTTGTGACATCCGGTAATTTTCCGTTAACAAACTCCGTTAGTTCCGTTAAGTCTTGCATACACGTGTTGGGAGCACACACTAGTTGTCGTTGAACGTTGGTGACTTAATAATGATTAATAATGTGAAACAAATAATTACTATGTTGATTATTAGTTGTGATTATGTAATTTAAAAGTTTATTGTAAATTTTATCGCATAACGTGGAAACGTGTGTATTTAATTCGTGCATTGTGTGACTAGTAAAGATAAAGTATATAATTATTATTATTAGTTCATATGTTTATTATTGTTGTTAAAAAAAATCTTAAAAGGGTGTTAAAAGCTTAATCTTTATAAAATACAAAGTGCAAGGGTTAAAAGGTAATTATGCAAAACTTAGTTGATTAAAACACAAAAACCAAACCCTAGAGCACCCCATCGGCCGCGACCTGCATTCTTCCCCTCTCCCTTTGCGAAATTCGACCTAAACCAAGCAATAAACATCGATCTTGATTAGTTCCAAGTGGTTCAAACGTGTAGCAAGCATCAAACCTCGCCCAACACACGATTTAAAGGTTAGTTTTGTGCTCTTTTCACGTATTTTGATGTGGCCGAGGGTTATGGTTCGAATGTGATGATTGGATGTCGAATTCCTTAATGTTTGTGGATGTTACTATGTTAGTTAGATTGAATACATGCTAGTTAAAGTTGATTATGCAAGAAAGTTTGGATTTTGGTTGTTTGTTCACATGATCATCTTTGGCCGAGAGGTAGAGGCGATTTTGGATCAAATTGGATGTTGAATGTTGGTTGTTTGATGTTGCAATGATGCTAGTTAGGTTGTATGCATATTGGTTAACGTTGATTTTGCAAGAAAGCTTCGATTTTGATTTATGGTTCATAGGTTACTAAGAATAGTAACTTTATTTTGCATGAATTAATGATTTGATGATGTATGAATGTTATGGATGTGTTTGTGATGATGATTAGATGCTAAGTTGATGTTATGAACAATTGAAAATCAAGAAGATGTGTTATAGTTCATACATTGCTAAAAATAGTAACTTTTGGTGTTGAATGTTGATGAATCATGTTTGATTAGGTGTTGTTGATCATGTTTAGATGTTGTCATGGACTTGAATTGGTATATAATTGATGAATTCATGAATGTAGTGTGAGTTTGATGAAATTGGGATGTACTTTCCCAAAAGGGAAACTTTAATTGTGCAAATCCTTGAATTGGATGATTTGAGCATGTTTGGGATATTAGGATCATGCTAGTGTGTTCATGGATGGTTTCTAAGGTGATGAAATGTGTTGTTTAGGTTATAGGGATGTTGATTTGGTTTGTTACCTGTTTTGGCATGTTGTGATTCGCATGACTTGTGTGATATCTAGTTGTATGATGATCTAGGTAGTACATGTGGTTAATGAAGTGCTATATGTAATCAAGTTGTATGTGAACATGTATGATATGCTGTTGTGTTAGTATTAACGAGTTATCACCTATAATGTCACCAACGGGTCAACTGGATCAAATGTGTCTTGTCTTTCTAAAAACTTGAGTTCTTTGGGTTGTAAAGCACTTAGGGTTTCATGTTGATTCTGTATACACGTACTTATGTACTCTTGTGTTCTAGGTGACCTTTGAAGGTTGTCTTTTTCTTTCAAGTTAAGCTCTAAGTTAATTCTTGCGCGTATCAGGTGAGTTCTTGCCCCACTCTTTTTACATAATCTCTTTTGGGGAGATAGCATACTGTTGATCACAAAAGCTTTTATATATGAGTGTGTATAATATTGATATAGTGTTGTTTACCATGGAAAGTCCTCACACTTTTGGATTGTTAATATTGACTAGCGGGGAAATTTTGGGTAGTACTACTGGGTCTGACGAGCCCCACCTATGCGACTCGAGGTCAAACGGGTGCAATTTTGTCCTAACACATATTCGTCACGACCTGGTAAGTCGTGACGGGACGCAACAAACGTAACACAGTCAGCTTCGATCGCGAAATCACTATGATTAATATTTTTATGTTAATAGACTAGCTATCTATTGCAATACACTACTTATGCTCTGGAAACTGTTGATTGGTTTATATTTTAACGCAAACTCTTGAACTCACCAACCATGTGTTGACTTGTTTAGTATGCTATTCTCAGGTTAAGGTTGCCAGTTGCCTAGGAGCACGCACACCAGCATCGTTGAGTTGTCTACATTGTTTGTTTACAAATTTGGGATTATTTTCATATTAAACATTTGTGTTTGGGGCGCGTATGTTTTGCGCATTCTCTTTACATACTACTTGTTTTGGGTTTTCTATTTTAAAAACGCTTCCGCAGTATTTTAAACGTTAACTCTGGTTTGTTTATTAATCATATAGAGTCGTTCTTGGTAACTAATGACTGAGATCCTGGTATGTCACACGCCTCGCGGTAAAACCCCGCACGCGGATTTTGAGGGTGTGACAGATTGGTATCAGAGCCATTGGTTTTAGGGAACTAGATTGCATACACACACTAGACTATAACCGCACAGTTGTTAGTTACTCATCGTTTACTCTCCTTACTGTATACTCATTGGCATACACAACACGTACTTTGCAGCATGGCATCGTCGTCCAGAAATTTAGGCAAGAGACCTGCACGATCTGATTCACCTCCTACTTCTCCCGTACTGGATAGGGGATTTAACTAGCCTCGACATCCTTATCCTCTTGGCGAGATAGACTGGGATCAGCCTTTCATAACTCCTGAGCTCGATCCTCCGTGTAACTGGGATTTCTACCCCACCTACATAAACCGTATGGCATATAGAGAGCGTGTACCACCAGTAGAACCTACACGACCTAGGACTAGGTCATCGACCGCCTCTACTTTGCCTACACTTCCTACCTTGAGCATCCTTCTGGAGCAGGCATTTACAGCCCTAGTAGCCACACTGGACACAGAGCGACAGCGCATTAGAGGACTCACTGATGAGAACTCTGCATTACGATCTGAGATGCGTCAGTTGCGTTTCCAGGTAGAGACGCTTAAGGAGCGACTCTCGATGGCCATTGGTGGACATCATACTCTGGCAGGCAATGTTGTAGCACTTACTGGGCGCATGGACGCGCAGGATCACCATAACATAGTGATCGATGATAGGTTTGCTGATCTAGAGGCACAGCTAGTAGCACTTCAGATTGCTGAAGCCCCTGCACCTTTGGTGGACCCTGATAAGGAAGACTCGAAAGAGGAACCCGAGGAAGCCCCCGAAGAAGAACCAGCAGGACCACCACCATATACCTACAAGTCCTTCATGGACTGTAAACCCCATACCTACAGCGGGACGGAAGGAGCTGTAGGGCTTGTAAGGTGGTTTGAGAAGACAGAGTCTGTCTTCGGGAAATGCAACTGCCCGCCTGCTGATCAGGTGAAGTATGCCACCGGGACATTGGAAGGCGCAGCACTTTCCTGGTGGAATGCCCAGGTACAAATGCTGGGTCAAGCCATGGCCAATGAACTACCTTGGGATGAGTTTAAGGGAATTATGACTGAAGAATACTGCCCCCGAAATGAAGTGCAGAAACTGGAGATTGAGTTCTGGCAACTCAAAATGCAAGGCTCAGAAATTGAAGCCTACACGACTCGAACTCATGAGTTAGCCACTTTATGCCCAGGGATGGTGAATGAAATGCACAAGAGGGTGGAGCATTATATACGGGGATTGGTGCCCGAAATTCAAAGTATGGTAACTGCCTCTAACCCCACTACCATACAACAAGCTATCCGAACAGCCCACAGGCTGACTGACCAGGCAAATGAAGCAAGGACGGTTACCCAAACGAGGTGCGGTGGCAAGCGTGCCCGACCAGAAACGCAAGTGGGATGGTTCAAGCAACAAGGGATCGTCATCCAGCCGCCAATCTCAACCTCAACAATAGTAGCCAAGTCAGCAACAACAACGGAAGTTCGATAACAATCGAAGCTTCAACCAGGCGACTCACTCAAATCAAGGACCCGGGGGTATGGTGGAAGACTACGAAGTGCAACCGGTGTAACTACCACCATGTGGTCGATGTGATAACTTCAAGTGCCAACGTTTGGGAAGATTGGTCATGCAGCCAAAGACTGTCGGGGTAACTGATGAAGAAGCCTCAACAATCACAAAAACTCCGAAAGGTGTTTTTTGAGTGCGGAAAAGAAGCCATTACAAATGCAACTGTCCCCAGCTTAAAGGAATGGTAATGGCAACACCAATGGGAACACCAACAATAACAATGGCAACAACAATAACAAACAATGGTAATGGCAACAACAATGGTGGAAACAACAATGGAGCCAAAGGAAGAGCCTTCGTCTTGGCTCAGGTGAGGCTCTAAACGATCCTACAACAGTAACTGGTAAATTCTCGGTTAATGGTGTTTTGCTACCATATTATTCGATACCGGAGCCGATAGAAGTTTCGTGTCCACTAGGTTCTGTAGTCTTTTAAGTGATATGCCCTTAACCTTAGAATCTAATACACCGTAGAGTTAGCTAACGGCGCACAGATTCACGTATCATATTCTTAGAGACTGCAAGATAGAGCTTGCTGGTCATACATTCACCATAGATCTCATGCCTGTTATACTAGGAAGTTTTGATGTGGTAGTAGGAATGGATTGGCTTTCCGATAAACAAGCGAAGTCATATGCCACGAAGATCATACGGATTCCCATTGGTGAAGAAGTCCGTACGGTCAGAGGTGATAGGAGTGGTGCGGTGATAGGCATCATCTCGTTTATGAAAGCACAGAAGTTTTTACGAAAGGGTCGACTGGCCATATTAGCACTCGTCACAGATAAACAGACTGAGAAAAAGAAGATAGAGGATATTCCCGTAGTTCGTTAGTTTCCTGAGGTGTTTCCGGAAGACCTGCCTGGATTACCGCCTCATCGTCAAGTTGAATTCCAGATTGAGTTGACTCCAGGAGCCGCTCCAATTGCGTGAGCACCGTATCGGTTATCTCCAAACAAACTGCAGGAATTATCTGATCAACTCCAAGAACTGTTGGATAAAGGGTTTATCCGACCGAGTTCGTCGCCCTGGGAGCGCCAGTCTATTTGTGAAGAAGAAGGATGGTACATTTCGAATGTGCATTGACTATAGGGAACTGAACAGGGTTACTATCAAGAATAGATATCCGTTACCTCGTATCGATGATTTGTTTGATCAACTGCAAGGATCAAGCTATTACTCTAAGATTGATCTGAGGTCTGGGTATCATCAGCTGAGAGTTCGAGAAGAGGACATCTCGAAGACTGCTTTCCGTACACGATATGGTCACTATAATTTTTTGTCATGCCATTTGGGTTGACGAATGCACCACAGTATTCATGGACCTCATGAATCGCGTGTGCAAACCCTATCTTGATCAGTTTTTATCGTCTTTATTGATGACATACTGATATACTCAGGACTGAGGAAGAACATGAGAAGCACTTACGTTAATCTTGGAATTACTTAAGAGGAACAATTGTATGCAAAATTTTCTAAGTGTGATTTCTGGATACGTGAGTACAATTCTGGGTCATATTGTCAACGGAAGGGAATACATGTTGATCCTGCTAAGATTGAAGCGATAAGAATTGGTCTGTTCCTAAGACACCGAGTGAGATACGACAATTCCTTGGATTAGCGGATATTATCGACGATTCATTGAAGGATTCTCTAAGTTGCACAACCTCTCACAGCTTTGACTCACAAGGGAATGACGTACAATGGGGTGAGAGTCAGGAATCTGCTTTCAGTTGTTGAAACATAAATTGTGTAGCGCACCAATATTAGCATTACCGGATGGTATGATGACTTCGTAGTCTACTGCGATGCGTCTATTCAAGGACTTGGATGCGTCTTGATGTAGCGGGATAAAGTGATAGCTTACGCCTCTAGAAATTGAAATTATGAGAAGAACTATACCACCCATGACTTGGATAACGACTATGATTGTGCTATTAAGTACCACCCGGGGGAAAGCAAATGTAGTTGCTGATGTGTTGAGTAGAAAAGAGACTGCTAAACCTCGACGTGTGCGAGCTCTGCAACTAACGATTAGTACGCAATTACCTGAACAAATCAGAGAGGCTCAAACAGAAGCTTTGAAAGCAGAAAACATTGGGTCTGAATCGTTAAGGGGCATGGAAAAACATTGGAAGTAAAAGCGGATGGGATTCGTAACTTCATGGATAGACTATGGGTACCTCTACACAGAAATCTGAGAGACTTGGTGATGAGTGAGGCTCACAAGTCCAAGTATTTATACATCCTGGATCTGACAAGATGTACCATGATTTGAAGGCGCACTATTGGGGCCTAATATGAAAGCAGATGTAGCTACTTATGTGAGCAAGTGTCTGACCTGCTCGAAGGTTAAAGTGGAGTATTAGAAACCATCTAGTCTACTACAACAACCGAGATCCCTATGTGAAGTGGGATCAGATATCATGGATTTTATACTAAGTTACCTCGTACTTCTACGGGTTGTGATACAATATGGGTTATCGTGGAAGATTAACAAAGTCTGCTCATTCCTAGCGATAAAAGAAACAGACAAGATGGAGAAATTAACTCGACTCTATTTGAAGGAGATCGTTTTGAGGCATGGAGTACGATCTCAATCATTTCTGATCGCGACTCTCGCTTCACATCACACTTCTGGCAATCACTGCAGAGATCTTTAGGTACGCGATTGGTATGAGTACTGCTTATCATCCACAGACTGATGGTCAAAGCGAGCGTACTATACAGACTTTGGAAGACATGTTACGTGCTTGTGTGATTGACTTCGGGAATAACTGGGAAGTTCACTACCATTGGTGGAATTTTCTTACAACAACAGTTATCACACTAGAAAAAAGACACCTTTGAAGCTTTATATGGGAGAAAGTGTTAGATCACCAGTTGCTGGGCTGAAATTGGTGATAGTCAATTAACGGGTCCTGAGTTAGTACACGAGACAACTGAGAAGATGTCCAGATAAGAAACCGCATGGCCGCAGCGCGAGACAGACAGAAAAGCTATGCTGACAAATGATGAAAACCTTTGAAATTCAGACAGGTGACAAAGTTTGTTGAAAGTTTCACCATGGAAAGGCGTAGTTCGGTTTGGGTAGAGCGAGGAAAGCTAAATCCAGAGACGTTGACCATTTGAGATAGTGGAAAGAATTGGTAAGTAGCTTATCGACTAGCCTTACCTGATTCATTGAGTGGAATCCATGATGTATTCATGTTTCAAATCTAAATAATGTTTAACGGATGAAACTATGGTTGTACCACTGGAAGAAGTCAAGTAGATGAACAATTACGTTTCATTGAGGAACTGTCGAGTGATGGATCGTGAGGTGAAAAACGCTTAAGCAAAGCAAGATACCCATTGTCAAAGTTCGTTGGAACTCGAGACGTGGACCAGAATTCACGTGGGAACGTGAAGACCAAATGAAGCTTAAGTACCCTCAGCTATTCGAAAGGATGATGCCAGCCGGCGAAGGTATGATTAAATTCGGGACGAAATTTCTTTCAACATGGGGATGATGTGACAACTCATCAAAACTCACACGATTTCGATTTCTTGTGCCAATGCAGTAGACAGTGATGGAACACTCACCATGTAACGCAATTTTCGGGACGAAAATTCTTTCAACATGGGGATAATGTGACATCCTGGTAATTTTTCGTTACCAAACTCCGTTAGTTCCGTTAAGTCTTGCATACACGTGTTAGGAGCACACACGTTGTCATTGAACGTTGGGGACTTAATAATGATTAATAATGTGAAACAAATAATTACTATGTTGATTATTAGTTGTGATTATGTAATTTAAATGTTTTTTGTAATTTTACGCATAACGTGGAAACGTGTGTATTTAATTCGTGCATTATGTGACTAGTAAAGATAAAGTATATAATTGTTATCGCATATGTTTATTATTGTGGTTAAAAAACATCTTAAAAGGGTGTTTAAAAGCTTAATGTTTATAAAATACAAAGTGCAAGGGTTAAAAGGTAATTATGCAAAACTTAGTTGATTAAACCAAAAACCAAACCCTAGAGCACCCCATCGGCCGCGACCTGCATTTTCCCCTCTCCCTTGCGAAATTCGACCTAAACCAAGCAATAAACATCGATCTTGATTAGTTCCAGTGGTTTCAAACGTGTAGCAAGCATCAAACCTCGCCCAAACACACGATTAAAGGTTAGTTTTGTGCTCTTTTCACGTATTTTGGGTGGCCGAGGGTTATGGTTCGAATGTGATGATTGGATGTCGAATTCCTTAATGTTTGTGGATGTTACTATGTTAGTTAGATTGAATACATGCTAGTTAACGTTGATTATGCAAGAAAGTTTGGATTTTGGTGTTTGTTCACATGATCATCTTTGGCCGAGAGGTTGAGGCGATTTTGGATCAAATTGGATGTTGAATGTTGGTTGTTTGATGTTGTAATGATGCTAGTTAGGTTGTATGCATATTGGTTAACGTCGATTTTGCAAGAAAGCTTCGATTTTGATTTATGGTTCATAGGTTACTAAGAATAGTAACTTTATTTTGCATGAATTGATGATTGATGATGTCATGATGTTATGGATGTGTTTGTGATGACGATTAGATGCTAAGTTGATGTTATGACATTGAAAATCAAGAAGATGTGTTATAGTTCATACATGCTAAAAATAGTAACTTTTGGTGTTGAAGTTGATGAATCATGATTGATTACTTTTGGTGTTGAATGTTGATGAATCATGATGATAGGTGTTGTTGATCATGTTTAGATGTTGTCATGGACTTGAATGGTATATAATTGATGTAATTCATGAATGTAGTGTGAGTTTGATGAAATTGGGATGTACTTTCCCAAAAGGGAAACTTTAATTGTGCAAATCCTTGAATTGGATGATTGAGCATGTTTGGGTATTAGGATCATGCTAGTGTTGTCATGGATGGTTTTCTAAGGTGATGACATGGTGTTGTTTAGGTTATAGGGATGTTGATTTGGTTTGTTACCGTTTTGGCATGTTGTGATTCGCATGACTTGTGTGGATATCTAGTTGTATGATGATCTAGGTAGTACATGTGGTTAATGAAGTGCTATATGTAATCAAGTTTGTATGTGAACATGTATGATATGCTGTTGTGTTAGTATAACGAGTTTCATCATATCTAATGTCACACAACGGGTCAACGGGTCAACTGGGTCAAATGTGTCTTGTCTTTCTAAAACCTTGATTTCTTTGGGTTGTAAAGCACTTAGGGTTCATGTTGATTCTGTGTACACGTACTTATGTACTCTTGTGTTCTAGGTGACCTTTGAAGGTTGTCTTTTTCTTTCAAGTTAAGCTCTAAGTTAATTCTTGCGCGTATCAGGTGAGTTCTTGCCCCACTCTTTTTACATAATCTCTTTTGGGGGAGATAGCATACTGTCGATCACAAAAGCTTTTATATATGAGTGTGTATAATATTGATATAGTGCTGTTTACCATGGAAAGTCCTCACACTTTTGGATTGTTAATATTGACTAGCGGGAAATTTTGGGTAGTACTACTGGGTCTAACGAGCCCCACCTGTGCGACTCGAGGTCAAACGGGTGCAATTTTGTCCTAAACCATATTCGTCACGACCTGGTAAGTCGTGACGGACGCAACAAACGTAACCCAGTCTCTTCGATCGTAGAAATCACTATGATTAAATATTTTTATGTTAATAGACTAGCTAT
The DNA here is from genome assembly GCA_025506505.1 of Flaveria sonorensis. NCBI lineage: Eukaryota > Viridiplantae > Streptophyta > Magnoliopsida > Asterales > Asteraceae > Flaveria > Flaveria sonorensis. The sequence goes on along the minus strand of CM046429.1, from coordinate 37,422,953 downwards.
CTATTGCAATACACTACTTATGCTCTGGAAAACTGTTGATGGTTTATATTTAAAACGCAAACTCTTGAACTCACCAACCATGTGTTGACTTGTTTAGTATGCTATTCTCAGGTTAAGGTTGCCAGTTGCCTAGAGCACGCACCACCATCGTTGAGTTGTCTACATTTGTTTGTTTACAATTTGGGATTATTTTCATATTAAAGATTTTGTGTTGGGGCGCGTATGTTTTGCGCATTCTCTTTACATACTACTTGTTTTGGGTTTTCTGTTTTAAAAACGCTTCCGCAGTATTTTAAACGTTAACTCTGGTTTTGTTTATTAATCATATAGAGTCGTTCTTGGTAACTAATGACTGAGATCCTGGTATGTCACGCGCCTCGCAGTAAAACCCGCCCGCACGCGGATTTTGAGGGTGTGACAGACTTACTTTCCACTGCATCTTCAAAGACTCACCAACTTATACAAGTTAGTGAAATGGTCCATGCTTTTGTAAACTGTAGATTATGGTCTTAGGTCTGTAGCTTCCTACTTTGTACGTGTTATCCTTTTTATAGTATAAAAGGATGTGAGCTATAGCATGTCATAGTCACTAGTCAAAAGGCAATCTGCGTTATGACTCTACATTAATCTTGTTGTCTAGATTAGTGTTTCCAGCTTGTTTTCAAAGTATTGACGACTGTAGGGTGTAGTATAAAGTATCTCAGGTCCTTGTATTTCTTTTCATGCTTTGTAACACTTGTAATAGAACTTGAGAGTAATATACAACATCCATGAAAACCATATTCATCTGTTCTTGTTCTTAGTTCTGTCTCAGTTACTTGTGTTCTTAGTATCATTTACACAAACTCAGTTCCCCATTTGATCTGTTAAGTTTTCTAAAACTCTCATCATTGTGAGATTGATTGTAATGACCATCCCTTTAAACGGTCCTGCAATTGGTATTAGAGCTTTTTAGATACTTGATTGTAAGATCTCAGCATCTTAAATCCCTTCAGTTATACAAAACACTTAACATCTCAAATGGAAGCTATCACAAAAGGTTGATATGGAAACCGGTACTATGACAAAGTCTCCACTGATCACTTCTAATGACTTTGATACTTGGTGCCAAAGAAGGGAAAGCTTCATCAAGTCTCAAGACTTCAGGATGTGGGGATCTATTGTCCATGAACCTCATGTACCATCCACCTCTTTAGCTGCTGCTGGTGGTGGTATGATACAAAAGGAAGTGGCTGATTATTCTGATGAAGACTGGATGAAGATTGACATAGATCAAAAGGCCATAACCGCCCTACAAACTGCCCTTCCAAACTCTATCTACAGATGCTTCAAGAAGTGCAAGACTACCAAGCAACTATGGGATGCACTGAAGCTGATGTATGAGGGGTCAAATGAAGCAAAAGAGGACAAGAAGGACCTCTTGAAGCACTAGTTTGAGAACTTCACTTTCAAAATAGGTGGAAGCATGACTTAAAAATACTTCAAGCATGTTGAGAATATGGATACTTGAATGGATGTTGGAGTAACTCTTGAGAACAGGGACATTGTGAGGAAGTTCATGTCCTCTCTTCCCAGAAAATGGACACACTATTGTGTGGTCATTAAGAGGATTGAGAAACTTACGACCCTTACTCTCATTGAGTTGTATGGTATCCTTAGTGGCTACCAGATGGAGATGAACATGCAAAATCCATCTGGTAACTCCAACAATTAGCAGAGTTCAGCCCTTTATGTGGTTGAAAGGAATTGCAGAGAACCATACCATCATCTAATCTGCTACCCTAATAACTCACAAAAAGGTCCTTTCATAACCCTCCCAGAGACACCAAGATAGAGCTACATCCAAGGAAGCCCATTCCAAGAGACAAGCTCTTCACAAGCCTTTGTGTCTATTGATGAAAGCACAAGCACCTTTCTCTTTACCCTTGAAGACCTGGACTGTATCCATCCTGATGATCTGGAGTACATGGAAATAGTCCAGCAGATGGATCTTCTCACTCATAGAGCCACAAAGTTTTACAAGAGGACATGGAGGAAGTTTCCTAGCAATACATCTAGTGGAAAGTTTGGGCTGGAGAAAAGCAAAGTGAAGTGTTATAACTATAACCAAATGGGACATTTTGCTAGAGATTACAAGGCACCAAAGACAAATGGTGGCCAAGTACAAACCAGACCAAACTACTCTATGGAGCACCCCAGAATGAGAAGACCAAGTAGCAAGCTGCAGTGCTGTTGAAGAGGGAGGCTTTGACTGGAGCTTTCATGTTGAGGATGCATATCCAAACCAAGCACTGATGGCAGATCATGAAGAAGCCAAAGTTTTGGAACATACATGTACACCTGAATGTATTGCTAAAGTTAATTGATATAGGTCCTATAACTTAGATATGAGAACTGATCTTGAGTCCTTAAAAATTATAAAAGCTGATTTCAAAAGAGCAGAAAATGTTTACAAACTTAAAATAGAAGACTTCAAGTTGTCTTTGGAAGAAAATTATGTCTTCAAATCAAATAACTACTTATAATAAATTTACCTTTGAAAGAAACTCTGAGATATCTTTTGAAGCTTAAATATGCTTCTAAGTACTTACGTGTGTTCTTGAAGAAGAGACCTTCAAGAACATGATATCCTTATCCTTGCATGCAAAAGTTTTCTATCAAAATTTGCAGGGACTGGGATCTACTAAGATAGCTCCTCCACACACTCTATTGTCTGTAAGATCTCCAGAGTGTGGAACTTATGAAGATGAGCTTCTCCTCATAGAACCCATTGATGAAGAGGATGAAGAGGAGATAGTGTAGGATGATTCTGAGAAGAGTGAAGAAGATCATCCTAAAAAAGGTCACTATTCTCCTGAGGAGAGGAAAGAATCTGGGATGACCAAGTCTAAGAGGAAGAACTTGATCTGTAAAGCTAAGAGAAAATCAAAGATGGCTTAAGAGATAAAGTCCACTTTCAACTTTAAGCAGAATCAAATGCTTATCTTTGTAGGATTTGATGTGGTGAAGACTAAAGTCTCAACTATGAACTCTAGTACCAGGAGTTCTAGTTTATGTCCAACTCATCCCAGCAAAGAGAAGAAGGCTGATCAGCTGTGTATCACTGCTACACAGGCTGAACCATCCAGTTCCAAGAGCAAGCCTCACCCTAAGAAGCTTGTTGCCTCATCTATGAAGATGAAGATGGAGGTGGAAAGTGATCAAGTTTAGTCTTTCTCTCAAAAGAAAACTCTCAGAAGGAAGCAAATGGATTGCATCATGTGTGGTAGTACTTCTCATCTTGCTATGGATTACATCTACAATCCTAAAAGTACTATTCACATGATCAAAGTGAAAACTTTTGAGAAGAACTAGCTTTAGAAGAAAAATCTTTTCCTTCAAAAGCTCCTAGGTGAAAATGAAGACAAGTGAAAACTTGTCTTCGGAAGAAATTTGTTCTCGAAAGAAAGCAATGCTTCCGAAATACTGAAGCCTGCTGCAGTGAAAGCAAGTTCTTCTGAAGGTCCAGTCTCCAAAACTTTCGAAGTTTGTCAAAAACTTCCGAAGTATTGAAGGTCAAGTCCAATCTTTCAAAGATGGTGTGGAAGATGAAGAAAGACCTAGTGACTGAAAGTTCTTCATCAACAATAGCTAGTGATCCCCAAAGCTTGAACATAAGATCACTTACTGTTACATTGTCTTCAAATAACTTTGATAAGCCCAAGATCAAGGCTTGGGTTTTCCAAATGGGACAGATAAAGCCCGACAACTTCAAGACTATGAGGAAGCCAACTGCTGGCTTCTTAGGGGTAGAAACAACCCTTGTCCCATTAATGTTAAAGCTCATTGCTCAAGGTGACAACCTAGCAGCACCAGCTAGTGTTGAACCCATACCTTCTACTTCCCAACCACCTATACAGGAAAAACTAACCATCACCTACCAAAGAAAATCCAAACGAACCCCTGTACATGCTACTCAGTTTGTGCATGCCCCTATATCATCACCCATACAGAAGGAAGTGGACACTGGAGCTCCCAATTCTCCTGAGGAGCAAACCACTCCCATCTCACCAATGATTAGTGCTGAGGTTCTTCATGCTCAGCCTGATAAGCTTACCACCCCCATAACCTTAAGCCTTCACTCAGAGTCTCAAAACTCTAGTGAACAACCTTCAGGAGATAGTTACCATCCCCAGCCTCTTGATCTAAACCAACCAATCCCAAACCTTGAATTTTATGATGATGAAGAAATGAGCTTTAGTGAGTATCATGAGTCTCTTTTCTCCACCCCTACTCAAGGAGAGATGAGTACTCCTGTTTCTCCCATGTCTAGCCTACATCATCCGTCTACTACTAAGGTGGATCTCCCTGAACCTGTTTAGGAAGTCAATATGGAAGAGGCTCTCACTTCAGCAAGTACATCAATAAGACCTCAGCCATGGCAGCCCAGCCCATTGAAACTTCACTTGAAGCTATCATGAGGGGAAATCCAGCAACCAAGAACAAAGTGCTGGTGATGATGAAGAAGACCTTGGTCCAATTCTCTCATCCCCCCATGATTCTTCTGATGAAAATAAGGGGAGTCTAAAACTAAAGGTGCAAAAACTTTCAAAAACATGCACCTATTTAGTCTCAAAGATAAGTAACCTGGAATCTCAGGCAACTGTCTTACAAAGGAGGGTCAATGACCAGCAACTTGAGATCACCGATCTCAAGGGCAAGTTAACAGAGAGACCACTCCGAAGAACTCAACCATGTCCACAAGAACCTGTGGATGTGATAGACCTAACCCCAAGCTCACTTATGCAAGAAGGTGATGCTACCAAAAAGGGGGAGAAAGTCCAAACAATCATAGAACCTGGGAGTTCTTCACAGAGTATGAACTTGGAGGATTCTCCACCCTCACTTGCAATGGTCCATACTCAGCAACCTCCTCAAAGTCTACATGGATGTGGACTTACTTGCCCAAGTCTACATGGATGTGGACTCACTCATACAAAGTTTGTTTAAGGAAGGTATTCCAAGAGCTATGCCTACCCCATCTCATCACTCTAAGAATCCAATCATGGGATGGAGGTATGACACTAATAGAAGAGCTCTTGTCATATCTAGATCTCAGGGTCAATAGGAAATTTTAACTTTTTCAACTTGAGCTTCTATTAGAGCATCCATCTGATTGATCTTCCACTTGTTAACCCAATTCAAAACAGACAAGCTGCAAGATTGGCAGATAGGATTCAAGAAAGGGTGTTTGAAGAATACAAGCTGATGTCAAGTCTATATAGACAGAGGCTAGCATGTAAGATTTTTGGTCAACTGAAGGCCTAGAAATTGAACCTGTGAACCTTGAGATAGGAACTTCTTCAGCACCCATTACCCTCAGTGAGACACCAGCTGGTGAAGGTGCTTAACAACCTCTCTCTGGCCAAAGCTTGACTGCTGAATCAAGCAATGAAAGCCAAAACTCTCTCCACCCTAAGTCACTAAGGCCTGTGAGGGACAAAAGGAAAAGGAAACTGACTTTTGAGGAGATTGAGGAGGAGGAAAGAGAGAGGAAGAGGAAGCTAAGGGTAGAAAGTTCAAGAGAGTCTCCAGGCTTCATCGAAGCTACCATCAGGGCTACCACCAGGCCAAATACTCAGGATGATGAGTTGAGGGCAACCAGGATAAACTACTTAGGGACTAGAAACTATAATTTGGATGAACTACTCTCTCTCTCCTTAGATGAACTGAATGAACTGGCTGACAAGAAATTGTCCAAGGAGAGCAAGGAGGCAGAGGATGCAACATTGCTCCTCAAAAACAAGGAAGAAAGGAGACAGAAAAGGCTCTACAACCATGCTCCTACCCTCTTCCCAGTTCTAGAAAGTCAAGAGCCATCATCCAAAAAAGCCAAAAGAAGTCTACTGCCAGACAAAGGATGATGAGCTTCTTGAAGCTGTATGGATTCTTCGAAAGGAGGCTTGGTCCAATGTCTCTATCCACTATGGATGAGCATATTAGAGTGATCAAGCAGAAGATTAAAAAGGGAGAGCTTGTTGACTTGCATTCTCCACCAAGTCCAGCTCAACCTGAGGTTGTCAAGGATGAACTCCCTAAGACAATGCAACTTCATCTTTTGATCCACAGTAGGGTCTTCTTCACTTTCCTTCTGAACCTGTGAGAGAATAGAACCCAACTGATAGAGATACAGTAGAACAACCTGGTGCTGAAGACCAGTCCTCTTAGTTAAAGACTTAAAAGAAGAGGAAAAAAGATGACCATGAAGAGTATTTCCAAAGAGAAGACCAAGGCATCAACCTCTACACCTCAGGATAAGTCAGAGCATCTTGAGGTAGTGCAAAAAGAGGCTAATCAACCAAATCCAACTCAAAAAGGAGCCTTTTGCAACTAGAAGACCCATCTTCTCCTCGACTTTTGCTGCTAATCTAGACAGGTGATATGTCATCATAGATCAAGGTCAAGATGAGTATTTCTGGCAATACATGCTTGATCTTCCTCTACATGATCTCTATGACATGAGAAGATATTATGAGAGTCTGAGGGATCCTGAATAGATGTTGAAGAAAGGTATGGTCTTAATCCTAATGAGGACTGTCAACATCTGAATAACTTCTCTATTTTGGTAGCATCAGCTTAGGGGAAGTTTGTAAGGTAATTTTAGAAGGCTGATGCAACCAAAGAAGCCAAAACAACCAAGGTCCTTCCGGCATGCATTCACTGATGTACAAGGTAGAAGTTGCTTCCGAAGTTTTACACTCTCCACAAAAATTATTCTAAGTATAAAATCATTCAAAGCCAAAGTCCAAATCTTCTAAAGCCAAAGATGAAGTCTTTCAAAGCTTCAAAGGCAAAGTCTTTCGAAGCCAAATAAAGTGAAGACTGATTTCTTCCAAAGACAGAAAGGACATGCTTTCTCTGATCTACTTTTTCATAAAGCTGACTTACTTTCCGCTGCAACTCTAAAGACTCACCTACTTATACAAGTTGGTGAAAAGGTCCTTGCTTTTGTAAACTGTAGATTATGGTCATGGGTCTCTAACTTCCTACTTTGTACCTGTTATCTTTTTTATAATATAAAAGGATGTGAGCTATGGCATGCCATAGTCACTAGTCAAAAGGCAATCTGCCTTTTTACTCTACATTGATCTTGTTGTCTAGATTTGTGTTTCCAGCTGGCTTTCATAGTATTGATGGCTGTAGGATGTAATATAAAGTATCTCAAGTCCTTGTATTTCTTTTCATGCTTTGTAACACTTGTAACAGAACTTGAGAGCAATATACAGCATCCTTGAAAACCATATTCGTCTATTCTTGTTCTTAGTTCTATCTCAGTTACTTGTGTTCTTAGTATCATTTACACAAACCCGGTTCCCCAGTGATCTATTAAGTGTTCTAAAACTCTCCTCATTGTGAGACTGATTGTATTGACCATCCTTTTAAATGGTTCTACAACGGTCCTGCGTGGCTTGGCTAGCGTTAGGGTCAAACTGAGGATGACTCTTTATGGGGGTGCTAGTTTCTATACCTTTAACCCTGGCCCGATGGCCAGCCTTAAATTCTACAGCCATAGCAGCCGACTTAGTGCATGCCACTAAGGATAGGAAGGTCCGGCTATTCTATATCTTCCTAAGAGCTTCAACGAAGCCTTGAATAATCAGCCAGTGGTGATCACCCTCTAGCCCTATTTCCAAGCCTTAAGCCTGTTCTTTTGGTTCTCTAAGAAGTCATTTTCCTCCTTTAAAGCCTTAATACCCTTTCTAGATTGTATCTCTAAATGACTTAGGAGATGGTATATTATACTCTTGATGAGGGATCTAAAAAAATGATTTGCTTTTTCACTTTTTATTTTCTAGAAAAACAGTAAATTATCCATCTTAATCAATAGTGATTGAATGCCTGAACACTTAGAGATTATCACGAGTCTAGATATGTTGATTAAAGTATAGAAAGAACTTCTCCTAACCAGTAGCTAAAATATTTTCCGGCTATCCAATAAAGACCCAATCAGTGGACATTAGTAGAAAGGAATCGAGAAGTCTTGCTTTGACCATTATAATATTTCTTTTAATTTTGGATTCCAAGATTTCCAATATTTTCTAAAACCCCCATAATGGTTTTTTTGATTGAGTTATATCAACTAAACAAAATAAGAGATTTTGTTTCATTTAACAAAATACCAAGAATCGAAAAAAGGGATAAAAGATAATACCTAGTTATAAGATGCATAAAAGCGAAAATAAAATATGCACAAATGGTTAAAGTAGTACCTTGAATCTTTTTTGAAATTGGCATGTCCCCGGTAACGGCGCCAAAAACTTGATGTGTGTAAAGTATATATATATTAGTATGGATTTTTAATACAATTGAGTTGCGATTCAAGAGACAATTATCATCTTTACACTAACTACACACGATAGGCAAGTGCATGTATCGTATAGTAGTATAACTTGAGTTAAGAACTGAGTATTGATCCGTGGATACAATGGCTTCCAATACTAAATCATCATCACTATTTAACAGATCAATTTTGTTTGTATTTGTGAATATTATAATTAAGAAAAGCGACTAGAAAATTAAACTAAGGAAGTAGCCTTGTATAGAAATAAGGAAGTAAAGACGAAGATACACGATGAATTAAAAATACCACTTGGACTTTGATTCACTTAGCATAGAAATAACAGCTAGCACAAACTTGATGTGAGACGTTTTTTACACATGATACATGGAAGTAGCCTAAACCCCCGTCAAGGATATCTAGACATATAATCATTCGGAAAGCTAAAATGATAAACACACAATAGCCACCTAAAGTTAGCCAAGAAGAACTAATGATATAATTATGTCAACGTAGAAGATGAATTAGACTCCCGTTAGGGTTACCTAGTTCCATAAATGTTTGGAAAGTTAACATGATAAACACATGATAACCATCTCAACTTGCGTAAAATAGAACAAACTATAACTACCCTTCAACTCATGAACATCAAACCTCGATTACAAAATCAATTCATAACCAATGGAAAGAGAGATTCATGACATACACCATGGCTTTCTCAAACAAAAGCATAAGGATACACATTTGTCCAATTTTACTAAACTGCAACCTTCATTCACCATGCCTAGTCAAATTTCACAAAATTGCACATAAAAAATGTAATCATATGCATAAATCTTGTAAGAACATAAGGTTTTCTAACATAACATGCTTACAACACCCACAAGGTTGAACATTTCATCAAACTAGAACAAATCGACATAATCATTGAAGAAAAATCAAGTTTCTTCATGAAATTAACATAAACAATACCAAGAATCATGTAGAAGTTGTTAAATGATACTAAGTTTCATCTAATCCAAGTGACAATAAGAATTTTTCCCATTAGGCTTACAAAAAAGACACCCAAACTCAAGAACATGGAGTAACTCATAGTAGACCTAGAGGAATTCAAACCAATTTTGAGTGGAAATGGGGTGGATGATGTTAGATCCTTTTTGAATGTGTCAAATCTTCAATCTTTGCCTTCAAAACTCTTAAAAACTCTTGAGAAATTCTCAAAACACCTAAAGTTTTAAGAGAGGCTAGGGTTTGAAAGGAAATTAAGGTTATGGTTGGAAATAAGGTGTATTGGGGTTATAAACCTATTTTCTGCCCAAATATGGCCATATCTAAAGTGACATGACATATTCAGCTTCAAAAATAAATTATTTAGAGTTTAACAGCTTATATGAGCATATTCAGATTCAATATGGTTATATCAAAACAAAATTTTCCTCTTGAACTTCTTCAAAACTTAAGTTTTCTTCACAAAAATCATCGAGCTAAATCCAATAACTACAAAATACAAATAAAACACAAATAAGTGTCCAAATTACAAAATTTGTAACAAAAATGACTTAAATTATAAAAAATAAATAAATTGTAAACATATATAATTATTAACATATCAATCGCTAGTCTAGATATATATATATTATAGTATAGGAAGAACTTCTCCTAACCAGTAGCTAAAATATTTGCCAACTATCCTATAAAGACCCAATTGGTAGACATTAGTAGAAAGGAATCGGGATGCCTTGCTTCGACCACTATAATCTTTCTTTTAATTTTGGATTCAAAGATTTCGAATCTTTTCTAGAATATCCTAAACAACTATTAAGAATCAACCAAGTATTAACAGTCTCCTTATTCTGTTATCTTGGGTAAACTTTTGTTGAGTTATATCAGGTGAACAAAATAAGAGAGCTCAATTGTTTGTTGATGAGGCGGTAACCGGATTTGAAATATGGAAAAAGCTTTTGAAGTCCATCACTTTACCACTCGGCCATGCAACCAAAACGATACACAATATGATTAAAGTTTCACTTTTTAGGTTGTATTACCAAATTTTAGTTTATTCTACTTGCATCCCTTTATTTAATCATTTTTCTAAACTTAGAAAAATGAAAAAAGAACTTTCTTATCGGCACTAGTGAGACAAAAGACGATATCATCCTTCTCTTAGAATCACAATATCTCCCTCCCAGACATCTCAGCAAACTTTCGCTGACTTGACCAACTAAGTACAAAGAGAGTTGCGTCAGATCCTGTAAAACAATAAAGACTGGCATAAGAAGGGAAAAGGTCATACCTCAGCCTATTCTAACCGAACCAAAAAGAGTCTATGTCAAGCTAGAGAGCCATGCGTTCTCGAGAGTGATCATCTTCGACATCAGCCAGATGTCACTCAAAAACGACACCCGATCTTGAGATTGTTCAAGTTAAAGACGAAGATCTTCAACCTCCATCAAGGAGTTAGCTGTCGCAGACAGTTGCTTCACAAGTTACTAAGCGCCAGATAATTGAGAATGTTATTACTTCAGCTAAATGTTTTCCTGGTGAACGGAGCGTAGGTGAAAGAACACCTCAACACCCCGAGAGAACTGCTACACCAGGGTAGGCCCAAAATCATAAAGAAGAACACCTATCTCCATCATAAAGTAGAAAGAAACTTCACTATGGGTTGGGGAATTCAACGGCATCAACAGGAGATGAAAACATGGAAGACTGGTTGACATGCTAGGATGGTATGAAGGGTTAGGACGGCTCATCCATAGGGGTTTCACCAGTGGACATATAAACCATAGAAGGCTTGGCAAATGGGCTTCCCCTCCATCACTCAAAGGCATAACAACATGGTAAGATGCAGGAAAAACTAAAACATTCCATGAAAGTGATGTGGTGGTACCAACAACAAGTGAAGTTGACTCGGCTTAGGTATAATCTCCGTCTACATCAAGTAGATCCAAATCAAAATAGTCTTTGGGGGAAATTATCATTCATGGGCATGAATCGATGAGTGCTCACAATGGGTGGCTCAACAACAACATGATTGGTAGAGGCCAAGCGAAATGCCATAAACCAGACGTTAAGACGCCAAAATTTCTGAATAGGAGAAGATGAAGAACTACCCACTCTCTTCCCTCATGTAGGTCCTGGGGAGGATGGGTTGGGTGTAAGCTTGATCACTTCTGCAGGTGGATCTTGCTCTTTCGGAAAAGTCACAGCAATAGGAGAGAGAAAATAAGTAGCCAAAGTTTGAGCATCATTAGAATCAAGAGGTACAAATGACCATTGTAGTTTTTTCCTAGCATGCTCAAGCAATGCGAACATGTTCATTTTAGAAAAATAAAGGCAAATAGAGAAACCATGTATAAGTTTGAGTACTAAGGAAAAATAGGGCAAACGTCACCGTCTCAACTCACCAACACCATCTTGAAAAACTGTCGGCTTAAACCCGGGCTTATCCTATATTCGAGTAATACCCCCCAAAATTAGCAACGGCTCAGGATAAACAGTGATGGGGGTAGGTTTATCTTTAACTAATTATAAAATTTCAAAGAATACTCCTCCTCATCCGGAGGTTCATCTTCTTTCTAGAGGTATAGTTAAAGACTCGTGAGGATGAGCCGTGAAAGAATCAGCAACATAAAATAACTTGCTCTTCCAATGCTTCTAGGAAGTAGAAATGTTCAAGGCCCAAAAGGGTTTCGTTTCCATTGCTTAAAAATGGTAAACCATTCCCCAGACTGGTCTATTTTGTAGAATGGACAAAAGAGGTGGATTGTGGGTGTAACATGAAAGGCCTGGCAAGCAATCTCGAAGTGAATAGTTTTACAAAGGCCAAGGGATTGACTAGATAAAAATGAATGATGTAATATAGTAGTAGCTACGTAAGAAAAACGGATAGGGGATACTGACACCCGAAGTAGTCAAAGGAGTTGGTATACAATGTTACCATCCTAGGAGGAGGTTTAGCCGTGATGTTTTTGTTGGGTAAGATAGAATTTAAACACATTTGGCCATGATATGCACAAATGGATAACATATCAGAGGAGGTGAGGGTAGAATGGGTAATATCAAGGTCTACGGTAGGCCATAGAATCAAGAAAAAAGGGGGGTGAAAGAAGGAAAGGAAAGACTCATTTGGGAGATAAGCTAAAGTAGGAGAACAATCAAAAAAGATAAGCCGAATGGTCTTGACTAGGCATCTATTTAAAAAGGAAGAAAATTAAGCAGGAAAATAGAAACGCTAATTTAAAATGAAGATAGTCATTTTCAAAAAGAGGAGACCAAGGAATAGCAACCACGTTCATTCATCCAATGGCATCGCCCAACCATCTTGTCTCCAATAGTCACATCACGCTAACATAGTAGACACAATCATGTGGACATAAATGAAGCAAATTATTAAGTTCGAATGGTTTCTAGAAAACAAATGATGGGTATAGGCTAAAGAAGGATTATGTCATTCAAATGACCAGGATATGGATAGATGATAATGAGCCAAAATGCAAGCACTTCATGTCTCAACAGAAGAGGTGGAATCAAGCGTCCGGAGAAATAGAGGACAAAAAGGTTGACACCCGCTAGGAAGCCAGACTTAAATGGAATGGCTGGATTTGACACGAAATGGTTTGGCTAAAGGCATAACTGATGATAAAGTGAATAACTTTCTTTAGAAACAAATTGTTTAACTCAATCAAAACCATCAATTACATTTAATCACAAAGTGTTCAACATAAAAAAAACCCTAAACATGACTAACCATCTCACTTGGCAAGAACCATCCATCCAGCAATCAAAGAATGAACTAGCCACTCATGGTCTTCATCGGATCTTTAATCTTGATTTGATGATGATCAATGATAATTTGGTGTGAGTTGGGAAGCTTGAAAGCACCCAAAATCACCTTGAATTTGCTGGATTTTGGCTGGGAAAAGTTGTTCTTTAAATTGAGGTTTGATGTGTTTAAATAAACTTCAAGATCCATAAAATCCAAAAGTTGGTTGGTGACCGGCGTATGATACGCCGACCCTAGGCGTATCATATGCCCATATCCAGTATCCATACGCATAACTTTCTATAATTTTTGTCAAATACGCCCATAAATACGCCACCAATACGCCGACCGGCGTATTATACGCCCATACCCGGCGTATCATACGCCGGTATTGCCTTTAATTGTGCCTTTTTGTAACTTTTGATATTTACATATTCAGTCCTTGTAGTTGTGTTTTTGCTTCTTTTCTTCCTAAATAAGCCTCCTTTAGCTCCAAACACCTATAAATTGAAACACAAACAACTTGAAACTATTCCACCATAATCATGATGTAAAACCGCTCATTTATATCAATTAAACACTGAATTGTTGACTCGTGATCACATCCCCACACTTAACCTTTTGTTTGTCCTCAAACAAACTTACTTGCACATTTTACCTTAATTAATCAAACATACTAAATTATCACAACTTTATAAGTTAAGGTCCTAAGGCATACTTACTTTTAAACATTCATCATGTAAGATTCACAACCCACAATGTAATATCTTTCATGTTTTAAACATAGAATCACCTTAGTTGCATAACTTCACCTTTTGCTTCAAACACTCATGCATTCACATTCCTCACAATAACACTCCTCTTAGTTTGTTTTGTGGACTAGTGGTTATATACTAGTATCTCTGGAACTCTCAAACCAAGAATGTACATTTTCATCATAAGCTTGTATATTAATCATATCGCCATCAATTAACACAATATAATACATAAATCAAGAGGTCTTTTATGGGTTTTAATGTTGGGCTAAGGTTTAAGGTGGGATAGAAAGGGATTTTAGAGTGGCTAAAGGGTAATAAAATCCAAGTTAAATATGCTAGATGTCATGTTTATCAATTTCTATCCTCTAATAGCAATCATATCATAGATTATCACACTATTTTTGTTGCTTCATATTTTGGTCATTTTGACCTCATGTTTAGCTTTTCTCCTTTTTTTTTCTTTCACATGTTCATAACCAATCATACTATTATTGAACTACTACTGGAACGACACTTCTAGGTATGTCATGGATTGGACTTCATCACCCGAGGTTTCATAATAAGGCTAAGGCTTTATAGGTTTATTGTTACAGATTATTCAAACGACAAGTTGGGGCTCAACATGGTGTCTAAAGGAAGATTATCAAGGTATTGGATTCAAAAGAAATGGTTTAAACAATTGGTTTATTCCTAATGCCTCTGTCATATTTATGCACCTATTGGTTCATGATTTTGACACGCATCAATTACACGATTTCTAACTTAAATGCATATTATGATTTCCCTCGTCATGAAAAACATATAAACCAAATCAACATATGCTATGAATTGCTCAATTAGGCTCAAATTCTCACGAAAACAGTGGAAAAGGGTAAAAAATGTGAAGCACATATGTCATCTACCATCCAGTTCGTTACGCCTCCTAAGAATTCTATTAATTGTTATAAAACTCATGTTAGGATGCTTTTCTATAGTTTCAAAACAAGCATGCCACAGGATCTATACATGCACAACCAAGTCATAATTGGACATGTATGAAAAATTTTGGGTTTCATGAACAATTAAGCTTATTTTGAAGATTTTTTTTTCAAAAAGGTTCAATTTTTTCCCATTTCTCCCCTTATTCCCACACTTAAGATACATTGTCCTCAATGTATGGTGATCATAATTGGTCTTTTCATAACATAGGGAAGTATATTCTTAATTTCATTCTTATAAGCTAAACAAGATAGTTTATTGCGAAGGAAGACCAATTATGAAAAGAATATTGTTCAAAACCAAAGTAGTGGAAATAGCATGAGACCCATTGTATATTCTTAATTTCATTCTTATAAGCTAGTACGTCATATCCTATCAAAACAAAACAAAAACATTCAAACTTTAAAACTCACATTCGTAGGAATCATGGTTGCATTTAGCGTAGTAGGGAAGTATATTCTTAATTTCATTCTTATAAGCTAGTACGTCATATCCTATCATATTACACTCAATATCAATGAAAGCATGAAAAGAATATTGTTCAAAACCAAAGTAGTGGAAATAGCACATGGACCCGATCGCAATCATTATCGGAAACCTTCATCACTCGTCTTGTGCCTCCCCACACTTGAGTTCTTGCATCTCGTGATATACTATCAAAACAAAACAAAAACATTCAAACTTTAAAAATCACATTCGTAGGAATCACGGTTGCATTTAGCGTATGCAACAAGCCTTTAGACCCCTCGGTAGACCCGAGTGGACGAGTTGTAGTCTTGTGAAGGTTTCTAGTGAACACACCCATAAAGTTCATGGGTTGCCTCCCGTTAGCGCTAACTTTTAAGTCTTCAGCCAGACCTTACCTGAGACCACTTATGGTGGTTGAAGCGCACATTTTCCTAGGGAGTTTCCAACAAATGCTCGATAATTAACTTACCAGTTCCATAATTGCTTTCCAATGATAGGCATGTAAATTAAGACATTGTTGCATATCCACTTTATAGTAAATTGCTCGACATCTTGCATTCCCACTTTTCTAATCTTTGTCCTGACACCTTCTTCCATAACGTTGTTGATTGGTATTATAAGTATAGAAGAGGAGGTTTAGGATAAACTTTGATTATATCAATATTGACTTTTTAAAAGATTGGTTGTCTTTAAGTGAGATTGCATATTCTTTTTCTTGCTTTAGAAGATCCATTGGCACCTCTTCCACATTATCATCATAACTATCAACCACCACTTGTTCTTCACAGGGCTCTTCAACAAATGAGGGAATTTGTGTGATAAAAATTTTCATGGCCTCATCCTTAACTTTTTCAGATGGTGAGATGGACTCTTCTAATTCTATTTTCAGTAATAATGCGTCACGCTTGAAAGTTAAGTAGTAAAATCATTCCTGATCTGAAAGATGATGTTGTGATAACAACTTATCGATCTTGGGCAATATCAACTCCAATTAAGGAATAATTTTTTTCTTCTCAGATTGATAAGTATGTTTAAATTTCTTAACATTTTTGATTTCAACATTTTCTTGTTTTTGATAAGGAAACTGACATTGATTCTAATCATAACATTGAGAAGGTTTTGATTGGTTTAAGCATCCAGAAAAATCCCTTTGATTACGCCTATCAAAATCAGCGTATGCTGGCTGAGAGTATGCTTGGTGATAATCGTTATGATCTTCCTTATAACTTGGGCTTTGTATCGTCTCTGTTCATAATTGTTACAATCCAAATCTTTCTCAAAGTTGTAGTTCTCCTTTAAGTGATAATATTCTTCATAATATGGAGAAGATGCCTCATAGTACGGATAAGATGATGGTACATCTTCATAATAGACATCCAATAAATATAATTTTTCACGCATCTTCAAACTTTTGCAAGTACTCAGGGCAATGATCTCGTGTGTGAACTGGACTTCTGCAACTAGTACATGAATAATAAACTCGATTCATGGTGAGTTTAAACAATTTGATAGTAACCTGCAAGACATAAAACACCTAGCATAGCACCACACAAAACAAAACAAAAGAAGGAAAATAAAACTAACAAAAAATTACAAAAATAACACTTTGCGCACTAATTCCCCAGCAACGGCGCCATTTGGATCTGGGTGTCAAGACTCTATCAAAAACAAGTTATTATGTTGGTCTTAGCTACCTTTATTGTGTAAGGGTAAGTAAGGTCATTTCCACAGGGAATATGTGGAAAGTGTTTAATGATATGACTCGATTAACTTAGAGACAAACTTTATAATTAGAGATTAAAACTTTGGATGAAATTAAGAACACAATTGCATAAAGCAAGAATCTTTGAAACTAATTTAACTAAATAATAAGATACAATCACTTTCGGGTTTCAAGTTATACAAGATCAATGGGTTATCAAGTGTACTTTAGGGTTGTATAACACGACTCAAGATCTTAGCTTTTGATTGAAGTGATAACCAAAGAACAATCTTTTAAAACTCGTTCATTCACAAAGATCTTAGATTTTTTTTATTTCTTTTTCTTTTTTCTTTGACGATAAAGCAAATAACTTTCTTTATAAACAAATTGTTTAACTCAATCAAAACCTTCAATTACATTTAATCATAGAGTGTTCAACATAAAAAAAACCCTAAACATGACTAACCATCTCACTTGGCAAGAACTATCCACCCGAAAAAAAATCAAAGAATGAACTAGCCACTAATGGTCTTCATCGGATCTTCAATCTTGATTTGATGATGATCAATAATGATTTGGTGTGAGTTGGGAAGCTTGAAAGCACCCAAAATCACCTTGAATTTGCTAGATTTCGGCTGGGAAAAGTAGTTCTTCAAATTGGGGTTGGATATGCTTAAATAAACTTCAAGATCCATAAAATCCGGAAGTTAGTTGGTGACTGGCGTATGATACGCCGAACCTGGGCATATCATACGCCCATATCAGTATCCATACGCCCAACTTTCTCTGATTTTTGTCAAATACTCAGCCAATACGCCGACCGGCGTATTATACGCCGACCGACGTATTATACGCCCATACTCGTCGTATCATACGTCTGTATGGCCTTTAATTGTGCCTTTTTTTAACTTTTGATATTTACATCTTCAGTCCTTGTAGTTGTGTATTTTGCTTCTTGTTTTCCAAAGTAAGCCTCCTTTGGCTCCAAACAGCTATAAATCAAAACACAAACAACTTGAAACTATTCCACCATAATAATGATGTAAAATGACACATTTAGATCAGTTAAACATTGAATTATTGACTCATGATGAATAACCTAGTTGAATACTGGAAGAACAAGTGGCGGGTGAAACCAGCAGAAGGAAGAAAGAAGCAACAAGAAGAAACGAAATGCTTGGCCCATGATAAAAAGTAGTTGACTTTGGGCATAAAATGAGATCAATACTAGGAATCTCACTAAAAACAGAGGCGTCAGGAATGAATATTAATACTAGGCGGATAAAAGAAAACCCTAACGAGAATAGGCAAATAAACAATGGATAATAGATGGAGCCAACGACCAGAGGATCACAACGGTCAAACCAGAAATATCTGTCTCTTTCTCAATGAAAGGGACACTCACTTATTTTAGAGGAAGACCAAAAAATGTAAGGATTTATTGGAATGGTTGATCTAAGATACTAAGAGACAAATAGGGTCACTTGTATTTTCCAAAGGAGAAAAATATTTTCCGGCTTTATAGGCTTTTATGTGTGTTCATTCTCCATATCTGTTTTCTGGCCCATCTGAGGTTTAGTCCTATTCTCTAACCCCAAGGAGCCCTTCCGTTAAGGAGAGGCTTCAACAGTCTGCTTGTAGTCTCATCGACTGTAAGAATAAATGAACTAATTATTAACAGTTGTTGACCAAGGATTCGTGTTCAACACATGTCCTTTAAAAAAATTTCTACTCTGCCTAAAGAGAACTAGTATGTATCCCGGGGCATAACAACCTAAGCAGTTTGTATTGTTGGAAAAAGTCACAGCCAGAGGTTACACTAGGTAAGAATGTGTTTAAGATTTCTTGTGAAAATGTGTAAAGATCGTGTTTTCATTGTAGATCGATCTAGTGTATGAAACGTAGAATGAAATCACACACGGAATCATAATTAGAACGAGAAGAGTAAAGTACAAGAAATAGTAAATATAAATGTTGTATGTTGCTATCTGAAACTGAATTACATAAGTACTAATTTTAGGATTACAAACAAAATGAACTAAGCAACATATATATGCTAAAACCAAAAGGCTAACACAAAAACTATCTTCTCACGCAGATTAAAGGTCTCGCGCGACTTGATCTTCAACATCTTTGTTTTGATTTCCCAAGCCTTTAGGTTCAATCCCTAAAGTCTCTCCCTAGGCTTGGTGAATCAAATCTTCAAAAGTTCACGTTTGCAACCTTGTAACTGCCCCTATAAGCGTACATCATGTTGTCCAGGCCCTTCGTATTCAACCAACCGAATTGAGCTGCTAGTAAATTACTCATCAAATCTTCTTTTCCAAACTTGAGCAGATCAACATGGTCAATGATATGGTACTCTTTATCAACATATCAGATAATCGCATGCCTAGTGTTCTTTCCACAAGCCCACCATATTAGTTTAGACAAATGTTAACTTGTACAGGGGCATGTATAGGACTCTATCAAGAATATCTAAGATGCTTATAAACTCTTATCTATATTGGTTTGTTGGTGTTTGGATCTATCTGAGTCTCGTCTTCAATGACTTTTGATTTGGCAGTCTTAAAGTCTTTGAAGTTGGATTTACTTTATGACAGATCATGTTCCGAATTCAATTGGCCTTTCCATAATTACTCGTACTAATAAATGGCACACGACCCATCGCATAAAGATTAGATGCTCTCAAAGTATGAAAGTCATGTTCGTCCTAATAATACACTATCGCACCGGCTCGTCTTTTCACAACACACATCTCCTTTTCACCATCATATGCCCAACAAATTTTAGGCTCTGAATTTCCATACCATGTAAATGGTTTGGAATGTCGAGTGTATGCACATAATCCAAAGGTGGAGGAGCAATCATAAATAGATTTCCGACCTGACGTAATGCAATCTTTCTTATCATAGCGTCATTCTCATTAGTCTTTTGCTTAGCTCCAGACTCAATAACAATCTCCCCTTCTTCCACCAGTATATCATAGAATAAGCTTTTCAGACTATTTCCTAATATATCAATACAGTCAATATTGTCATCAAATGAACCTATCTCTTTATTAGATTCCTTAGCCAAAATCTGTTGCTAGAAAGTATGGAACTCTTTCTCATACATTTCCTCTGTGGCTGGATCTAATGCTACATAGTTATCTGGATCATCAAATCTTGGTCCGGAAAAAGACCTGCAGTAGAGTCCATATCTCTTCATGATCATCATCATCATCATCTTTCTTCTTCACTTTATCATCATTACCATCATCACCAGTATCATCATCATCATCTAAGTCATTCTCTTCATCAAAACTAAAATCAACTGGATACAATCCATCATCATCATCATCAGCAGACTCAGTATGTTGTACATCGTGTTCAGGCTCAACAAACACTTCCCTAATTTTCTGAACCACTTATTGATCTTCAATAACCTCTTCACTAACAATCGTAGTTGGTTCTTGATCAACACCAATAGTCTTTGTTGCTTATAAAGTAACAACAAGATCAAAAATAGGATCTGGACAAGCAAACTACTGTCAACTAGACTCTCCAACTTTTGTAGATCTATGCTGATCAGATGAGAATGAAAATCTAGAAATAAGGTCTCTAATGTTGTTTTCTAGAATCTGAACATAGCTGAATATGAATTGTTGCTGATGGAATCTTGATACTTCCATCCTTCTCTTGATTTAAGGCATGTAAATCATATATGTGTTTGGTTTCTCCAACATCTCCCTCTCCAGAGCTTGAACTCTATGTTCAATTGTAATATGTGTAGGTGAACTAGAAGAAGTTCTAGCAGTCTGTCTTTGTTCAGGAGGAGTGTTAAGAAAATCCTCCATAATAAATGTGTCATCATTGCCTTGGCCTCTCGGAGGTGTACTTAGGATATCATCTGTATTGAGCATATGTGATGACGTTACAGTAGCAGATTTTGTAACAATCATTGGAATCTCCTTACGAACAGCCTCACTAACAGTGACCGGAGGCTCAGACACCGGTATATCTCTGCTAGGAGACATAGTGCTCATCAGGGTCAGACGCCTTCTAATCACACCTCGTCCTCTACCCTTACCACATGTAGTTACATCAGTATTAGCTCTCTTTCTTGTTATCTTCTTCTTCCTCTTCTAAGTGGATGGTGAATCCTAAGGATTAAACTCTGTGTCAGTGTCCTCAGCTGTGTGTTTTGTTAGAGTAACCTGTACTCTGGGTCTCTCTTGCAACATATAAAGAAGTTCACCAATATGATCACTATCAGTCTCCCTCAAATTGCCATCAAACTATGATTTAATCTCCTCATCAACAGACATACCACCAGACCGAGAAGAACTTCCTGGAGTGTCATCAGAAGTTCGGAAAAATAAAGCAGTTGGGTCTATATGATGTGCTTATACAGTATCTTGTTGATGTGTTGGTTGATCATCAAGCTAGAAACCCATCAACAAACCTACCAAGTTTGGCAAAATATTATCCCTTCCATTCATTTCCTCAAGCACCTATCAAGTAAGTTAAAATTTCCTTCATTACCATGATGGTATAAGTAGTGGACTCAAAAACAACCAACACAGGATGAGTAGCATTAACAATCAACTAAATAAACCTGGGATACATGATAAACTTCTTCCCAGTAGATGCAATAACGTTCTTCTGCCATCTCAGAAAAATAGCCTTGGATATGCTGTAAGGTAAGTCGTCAACTAGTTAAACTAGCAGTGAACCAAATATAGCACTAAGGCTATCTAGGCCTGCCTTCAAGTTGCTAAGGCAAAGTACAACCACATGGAATAGAAAATTCCAAAAAGGTGGAAGATGCTTCTTCTCGTGAGATGGAAATCTATAATCATATCCCGTTCTCCTAAAACAATCTCTTGCTACATCATCATCAATCTTCACAGGAGCATTAGGTTGGTCTTCCAATAGTACCACATAAAGTCATGTCATACTACATAATATGGAACATTAACAATAGCCCTCAAATATACATAACATCAACAGATATAAACCACCAAAACATTTCAAAACTTAACACTACATTCTATTTCCCAAGATTTTAGAAAATCCTAAGTCCCTAAAGAAATGCGGATGAACATAAGCTAATGCGGCTGAATGTTCAACAAATGCGGACAAACAAATGAGGATGAAATTCTCAGAAAAATTTTCTAAGTGTCTAAAGATGTGCGGGTGAACCAAATGCGGATGAACAAGTCCAAATGCGGATGAACAATACTAAATGAGGAATGAGCTAAGTCTTAGGTGAATGAACTTAACCAATGTGGTTGATGTTCAACAAATACGGATGAACACTTACAAATGCGGAAGAACAAAAGCAAATACGGATGAACAAAAATACTTAAACTATTGAACATAAAACCAATGCGGTTGAATGTTCAGCAATGCGGATGAACTCCAACTAATACGGATGAATAAAATGCAAATGCAGATGAACACATTACTTAGGCTATTCCACTAGTTCCAAATCCTTGTTGTAACATATCCTTAGCATAGATCTAACATGCTAAACACTTAGAACAGTGCTTACAACTACGCAACATCAAAGAAGGCATCTAAAACACACACATTGCATACACATCAGATGCAAAGACGTAGAAAGCTCATGCTTCGGTTGTAAAAATTCAGTTAATATTCATTTCAGCCTCAAACAAGTTTAAAACAAGTAAAATAGGGGAATCTAGAACTCAGCTCTAGCAGCTTTCGAGTACGACTTCTTCTGACCGAGAGCATTTGGGAGTTCTAGCACCTAAACACACTGAAACAAGCAGCCAAACACAAAAGAACACATAAAAATCAGTCTAGCAGCTCGAATCCAACTGAAACCGAACAGAAAATTCAAGAAAACATTACCTCAAGGAGAATTTCAGCTTTCTCACACAAAAAAAAAACCGGTTGAAACTTATTTTTCTTCTCTCTTCTTGCAGCCGAAAGCAGAAGTGAAATGGGGGGATTGTAGGCAGCCATGCTTCTTTTAAATCCCATAATGGGCAAGTTTGCCACTTGCACAACTTTAACCCCTTGACTTGGGATATTTCACCTTTCTTTCTTTTTCTTTTAAATTTCTGGGTGTTACATGTGACTGGGTCCGAGAGTAAGAATCTCAGTTGATATGACTCAACTTAGGATGGAATATGATGACTGAGTCAGTGATTATGTAGCGGAAATACCAAATCACAGAACATTTAATACTGAAAATGATAATAAATGCTTTGTATAATGATGTGAATAAACAAGATACAAAGACAGCTGGGGTTACTGTTTAAATGAATAATATTGTCAATGTTGAAAGAAGAACTCACAAATATAGGTGATACTGTTCTATTTATAGGCATATACATTGCCTGTACAAAATGACTGATCTACCTTGATAACTATACATCAAAAACTAGTCTAAGTACAAAATAAGAGCAGCATTTGTAAGTGTTCATCCGTATTGACTAATGCAGATGAACAAGTCTTAATCAGCATTTGTTGTTGATAGTCTTCAGTATTAACTTAATTCATCCATATTAGTTGAAGCGGATGAACAAGTCTGGCAACATTTCTTTTGTTCATCCGTATTTGTTAATGCGGATGAACAAACACTTGTCAGCATTTCTTTTTCTTCATCCGCATTAGTCAATGCAGATGAACATATACTTGTCAGCATTTGTTCGATGGACATCCGCATTAACTAATGCGGATCCTTTTATACTTGGTTCTTTTTTTGTTCTGTTGTCTTCTGTTTGTCTTCTGTCTTTGGAGTTTGCCAACCAGAGCAACTTTCAACCACCTCTTGAATTGGCATGTATGATCCTTTTTGGGTCCAACGATACTCCCCCTAAGGATTATACAGCCTAAGTTCTTCAAGAGTGTGATGGTGGTGGAGGTTGTAATTATCTGGAAGTTCTTTATGAGCTTTCCTAGTTTGGACTGTTGATGGAGAGGGTGTTGATGCAGTATCAGCAGGAAGAATGGGTTCTGCCAAAGTTGGATCCAAAATTGCCTTGATCATGTTGGAGAAGTCTTGGGCATCATTCATCTTGTCTCAGCTCAGCACATGAATCTTCATTTGGCTCATGTTATGAATAGCATCAAGGGGCATTTGTTTCAAAGAAATTGGTTCCCACACTAAAATATTGGAAAGATCATCTGTGTGAATCAGTAGGGACCCATCAGCATCAACTTCAAGCTTTACAATGTTGCCCATTTGGAGAGGCACCTTCTTTTTCTTTCTTTGTTCACTTTTCTTGTTTATTCTATCATAGGCCATCTTCAAAATCTTAATACATGTCAGCATGAACTCTAAGTCATCTTCTCCCATTTTGTTATTGAGCGATTTGAACTATCTTGTGAAGATGTAGTGAACACAGGATTCATCCAATAATCTCACCTCATATCCACTGAACAATCTAATTTCTGGTTCTTCCTTTCCTCCCTATTTCCTTTCAATAACCAACTCATATTGCTTCTCATCATAATACACATTGGAGATTGGTTTTGTCTTGTGTGTTCCAGCAACCATTTTACTTTTTAATGACTCAGTTGGCTTTACATTCAATTCTAGAAATATCAACTCTTCTGCTTCTCTTTTTCTTTTCTGTTCAAACGGATTTCTGAATGATTTATCTTTTCTTAAACAGATGGCTTTGAGGGATTTGAAGTTGTTAGTTTTCTTGAACATTTTCAGGATGTCTTCAGTTAGTTTTCTTGAACATTTTCAAGATGTCTTCAAATTCATATCCTCTGTACATTGCAACATGATTTATTAATTCAAGCTCTGCCAACTCATTTAATCATGAATTTGCATAGCATTCACTAGAGCAGAGTAGTCTATGAAGAATTATACAAGCCTAGAAATCTTCTTCACCCTGAACATGTTCCAACTGCTGTCATACTTCCAGGCAATGATCTTTACATCAGTTTTGCCTTTGGGAGTAGACACACCCTTAATCATCTCAGAAGTGGTCATCCTTTCTTGCAGCTTTAATTGGGAGGGTTCAATGAACCATTCTGGATTCTTGTGAAGCACAGGGGCCAAAACATCTTGATCCTTGGTGGTTAGTTAAACATCTTGAGCAGATGTTCTTGTTCTTTGTTTTCTGCCTGTTACCTCTTCTTCAATTGACTGAAGTCTCTCCTTTTTTTCTTTAATCATCTTCAAAATTTCATCCCTAAGTGAGTTGGTCTTCATATTACCCAACTTTCTTCTTGTGAACCCTTGCTTGGATAAATAATCCTTCATTTCCCTGTCAGTCATACTGTAGGGATCAGGATATGCTGATTGAGTTTCTGGCTGCTTTACAGGATTAGCAGCACTAGAGGAGATCTTGGTAGTTTCAGTCATCTTCTCATAATCAATGAAAAATGTGAGGTCAAGTAGCCTTTCCATCTTTTTCACATCTTCAACCATTGCCTCATAATTTATGTTAAAGATTTCATCTACTTCATCTCCATGATTAATCAGATACATTGCTTTAATCATAAGATTATCTGATTTGGTCTTTTCTAACATTTCTTCAACTGATGGTTCATCCCTATCATCACCTCGTTTAATCTCTCCTTCCTCCAACACAATCACCATAAGCACCTTTTGCATTTCCTTTTTAGCCTTCTCATGATCTTCCAAAAACTTAGCTATAGCTGCAAGGCTCCTCAGATCATCTTTCTGTTTCTTAGCAGGGGGTTCTTCTTCAACCATTGGTAGTTTGCCTTTGGCTTTCTCTGTTATGTACTTTCTTTTTCTTGAATAAGTATGCAATCTAGGTACAGAGGATGATGGGACAAAGGCTTCTATGTATTGTTTCTTTCTTTCAAGCTCAAGCTTATCAGCTTCCTCCTTCTGTTTATCATCCATTTCTTTCTGTTTTTTAGTTTCAGCTTTCTGTTTTTCACCCATTTCCCTTTCTTTCAGTTCTTCACATAGGCTTTTGATCAATTCTTGTTGTTCAACAGTCAAGGTGACTACTGGAACAAGTTGCAGCTTCAATTCTCTTCTATGGGAATATGATTAATGGGAATAACAACAATTGGCTCTACAGGAGTTCTCACATCTTTGATGTAGTCCCAAAATTCTTCATCAATGATAAACTCACTAGAGGAGTACATATCTAGATCATCTATAAGCTCTTTCATCACTGAATCTTCTTTAGTAGAGTGATCAGAGTGTACAACAATAGCCAAACTTTCTTCTCCCCCAACCCCACCAAATTCTACCTGTTGTGAGGTTTCTGCATTTTCTGTTTTGTCTGTTTTTCATTCTTGATCTGTTAATTCTCTTCCTTTAATTGAGATAGTAACTCTAATTCAAAAATTCTTTTGTTTAGGGCTTCAATTTGTTTGTTGAGATCAGCTATAATGTTTGTTTGGACCTTAATAAGTTTTTCTTGATCTTCCATAACAATGGTCTGGATAGCTACAGTATCCAAGTGACCACTTACTTCTACTCTTGACATCTCCAATGAGGATTTGAGTCTTTTAATCTCATTATCTTTCTTTTTTATTTCAGCCTCATGTTTGGTTTTTAATTCTTTAAACTCCTTTTATTTTTCATCAAGTTCAAGGATTCTGTCATTGATGATCCCAGCCCTTCTTTCAAGTGTCTTCTCCATTCTTGCAACCTTCTGTAACAAATTTGAGATCATTCTATCTTTCTCATTTGGTCTATTAATCTCTGATTCAGCAAAGCTCTCTGAAGGGCCTACCTCTGAGAGTATTTGTCTCCCAGGAAGTTGTGCAATAGGATGATCATCCTCCTCATCAGAAGATGATTCAAAAGAATCTGATAAGCTTGCAGATTCATCAGACTCAACAGATGCAGCCGCAACATGTGGAGAAGAATCAGAGGGAGATACTTGATGGATTTGGATTGGTGAGTATGGAGGTGAATCAGTGGGAGAAGCCCTAAATGGAGATTGAATTGCTTGTTCATGCACTAAAGGCACAGAGTGAGAATCACCACTTACATCTCCTTGTGGTGACACTGTCCTTAGTATGTGTTCATCCTCCTCAGCATGCTCTTCAACAATGTGTTGATGAAGAGTAGCTGGTTGTTCTTCGATGTTTTCTTGTATATCAGCCTGTTCTTCCACAGCTTGTTCCTCAACAGCTTGTTCCTCAACAATAGGAACAACATCATCTGCAGCTGCTTCTGGAACTTCTTCTGGGTTTATCTGTTGTAACATCCAAGGAAGTAGTGGAAAGAAGGTTCCACTATAAATTTTTCTGGGATCCCTCTTCTTGATGTACTTATAAGACTTGGCATTGTAATGAGGAATATCCATAACATTGCCTTCTGGCACAAGATTATGAAAAGCTTCATTTATGAAGCATTGGATAAACTTCGGATACATAAGGAACATATGCCTTCTCCCTTCCTGAATCTTTGATATCAGTCCATTGAACACATAGGCAGACATGTTAAAAGGTCTGTTAGTGCACAAGGCACAAATGGCTGATGATATGGTGATGGGGATGTCATTCCAACCTGTGTTCCTCTTGGATAAGCAATGTTGGAATAAGTGAATAAGAAATCTCCATTAGAGATCAACCAACCCTTTGACTATTTGCTTCCCTTCAAATCCACCTTCATAGCCAATGTTGACAAAGAAGGTCATAATCTCATCTTCATCAAGTTCCAGAGCAGAGTTGGCATCCTCCTCAAACTGTAGACACTGTCTCACAGTTTGTTCTATGATTGCTAATGTATGATCATTAGTAATCCTTCCTGTTATGGTCTTTTCCCTATTAATTTTTGTAACCTCAGTAGTTCCCCAGAATGATCTTATGAAGCCTTCATAAATGATTGGTTTGACTGTAATGGCATGTGCCACTCTGGTTGTAGATATAAATCTGATCATATCTCTCAGACCTTCAGCTTCAGGCACATTTGGAACAAGAAATCCACTAACATTATGAAGCTTGCTCCATGTCAGATTAGCCATGATTCTGCAATAGATACAAATGGAGTAGTAACACTCTAACACATATATATCATATGAACATGATCAGGTTTGACTTTTCATATTTGACATTTTTCAGTTCAAAATTGAAATTTCAAAGGTTACTGTTTTATTATGATGTTGACCTAATTTTGATTTTGGTGATGAAAAATCATTGAAGTTATGTTTTCTGCTAGATTTTTGATGGTTTTCATTGTTTCAAATGTCTTTTACATCTTAAACATTGGATTTGATTTCCACATTTTCATGGTTGTGGTTCCCCTGATCATTATGGTAGACTTAGGTTTTGAAACTCAGTCATTCTTTGTTATTCATAATTACATCTGTCTTAATGAACTTTAGAATGTCATTTAAATCCATTGTTCTTGATCGAGATTAAGAATTTTCTTAAACCTAGGGTTCTTTGCTTCATGACAGGTTCGACATTTGAAATTTTCATATCCATTGAGAATCACCTTGTTTTTGATATTACTTAGGTGAAGAATCAAATAGAGATGGTATGAAGTTTGAATGATCAACAGAAACACTTGATTTGTGATTGTTTGAATAATGATGAAGAATAGTAGAAGAACGCTCGACGCACTTTAAAACTTCACTCAAATTTGAAAAGTAATAAATGACTCACATTAAATGTGTTTAAATTGTACATTTGATAACTTACTCAAATTTTACAAGTGTGAACAAATGCGCAGGTTTAATTTTACTACTGTAGCAAATGCGCCTGAACATTTAACTTTGGGCACATTTACTGTGACAAATGCGTATAAACAAGTTAACTTGCACGCATTTACTGTAGCAAATGCGAAAGAACAAGTAAACCTGTCCGCATTAACTGTAGCAAATGCGGAAGAACAAAATAACTTAACCGCATTTACTGTAACAAATACGGATGAACAATTTAACATAACCGCATTACTGTTAAAAAATGCGGAAGAACAAGTCAAACTATCCGCATCTACTGTAGCAAATTCGGAAGAACATTAAGTTGTCCACATTAGTTACACTTGTACAAAAAAACAATTACCCACATTGGTTATGTGTCTGGGTTACCTTCACCTGCTTTACCAATACTCTTACCTGCATTAATTTTTGAACTTGTCAAAAATTAATGTTTTTTTTGCAGATGATGATTTTGACTGTTTTTGCATTGATGTTTTGATTTTTATGAAGATGAGTCTGCTGTTTTGATTTTATGAAGTTTTATCAGTTGCTAAAATTATCAATTCTTGCTTGGATTGACTTATATACCCGGTGTGATACAAGTTTCCAAGTTTTGAGTGATCTTGGACTTTGTGCTTCCAAATATCTGCATACACTCAGATACTTATGGTATAACTTCCACACCAACACAGTCAAACCTTTTTGTTTTAATTTTATCTTAAACAAAAAATTGTTGCAAATTTTATATTTTTATGAAAATTTTCTTTTAAATTTTAATTACTCCCCCGAAAGTTTATATCCAGATTGGATAGAAGCTTTAATGATTTTTTTTTTAAATTGAAAGGAAAATATTTCTAAATTTTTGTTTTTCTTATCTGTACATGAAAAGGAAGTGTACCTTATTTGAGATCATATCAATCTTACCTTTCACAAGTGCAAGTAGTCATGACCCTATTGATTGTAGGTATGTTTGTCCTCTTAAACTCATGTTTGGTTAATATTTTAATGCATCTGATCATTATCATGTTTTGAGTGGATTAAACATTCAACATGTACCTCACACTCAAAAGCATAACAAGATCAACTACCCTCATGAAATGTATGGTAGAACTTTTTCACAGCTTTCAAAACCAGGTCATTTAAATTATAAAATCTCATTTATTTTAAGGTAAGGGGGATCCACATTGGGATTATTTTTTTTTATCCTTATATTTACTTGATCCACATTGGGATTCTTTTTGCCCTTCACTTTGGAAGGTGATCCACTTTGGGATTCTTTTTGTCCATTCACAAGGAATGTAATTCATCCCGATTGGATGTGTTCCATATTAGGAATCTTTTTGGATCTTGACATCAGCATTATGTGCTTGTTTCTCGAGATCTTTGCTCAGCAAAACACAGGAGAAACTGATGTGGGTGAATGAGATTCATAAGGTATCATGACCTGGTGTGTTTAGATTACTACACATACACACATTCGGATAAGTGAAATACTTACACACCATGAGATGATGGCTTCACAGTTGAATGTGATCTTTAGTTTATCACAGCATTTATCTTCTTTTCAAAGATGAGCCTACCCGCATATCAGGTAAGTCATGTCAGTCTTTCAAGATTTTGAAATAAGCACAGTGAATGATATAACGACTGTAATTATATCATTTCCTATGGAGTACATTTCATGTACTGCAACAAAATTGATTTCTTTTTGTATTTTAAGGATTTTTGAATGTTTTTGGAAATTTTGATTTCACTCAAGGTTAATCATGCCAATTGATTGGACTAAGTTTTCAAACCGAGTAGGGTTAAATGCCTTAGTGAACAAATCAGCTAACTGATTGTCTGTATGAACCTGAATCAACTTGATTAACCTCTTTTCAGTACAGTCTCTCAAAAAGTGATATCTAATTTCAATGTGTTTAGTTTTTTAGTGCTGAACTAGATTATTTGTAATAAACATGGCTGTGGTGTTGTCAATGTGAATTGGTGTGTGCGAGAAGTTAAAACCATAATCAAGCATATGGTTTTGAATCCAGAGAACTTGAGAACAACATGCTGATGCTGATATGTACTCAGATTCTGCTGTTGAAATAGATACATTTGTCTGCTTCTTGCACTGCCAGGAGACCAGTCTGGGACCAAGAAATTGACAAACTCCAGAAGTGGACTTCCTATTGAAGTTGCATCCCCCGTAGTCACTGTCTGTGTATGCATAGAGATAGAAGTCTCCTTCCTTTGGATACCATAATCCAAGCGCAGGCTTCCCCTTGAGATATCTGAATATCCTCTTCACTGCATTCACATGAGATTCTTTGGGATCAGCCTGATATCTGGCATAAACACAAACACCAAACATAATGTCAGGTCTACTAGCTATAAGATACATAAGTGAACCTATCATTGATCGAAACAGAGTCTGATCCACTGATTTGCTTGTCTGATAGGATCAGCTTGTAGTGGGACTTCTTTATTAAGTTGATTAGTAGAAGAAGGTGGAATCATAGGAAAAGTTAGTTCTTCTATCCACCATTCCAGGAGATCCTGCATTTGACAAATGAAACTGATCAAAAGATCTAGTAAATGAGTCAATATCAAACAACCAATCAGGTCCATTTGTTAACTTGGGAAAAGAATGCTCATTGAATTGAACATTGGTTGATTCATCAATAATGTTTAATCTAGGATTAAACACTCTAAAATCCTTTGAAATAGAGGAATACCCCACAAAGAATCCCTCGTCAGACTTAGGAGCAAACTTTCCTAAATGGTCTCGGGTGTTTAATATTGAGACAGGACAACCAAATGACTTCAAAAATCCAATAAATGGTTTTCTATGAAAAAGAAGTTCATATGGTGTTTTGTTGCTTTCTTTAATTAAAAAAGCTCGATTTTGCACAAAGCACGATGTGTTGACTGCTTCTGCCCAAATGGTAATTGGTAGTTTGGCATCGGCTAGTCCATTGTGTTGAGGAGTCCGAGCTGCACTGAATTAAGGAGCAATGCCTTTTTGTGTGCAAAATGAACTTAGATTTTCATTTTTTAATTCTGTCCCATTATCACTTCTGATTGATTTTACCTTTAAATCCAATTGATTTTCAATTTTTATGATAAAATCTTTTATTATTTAGGACGCCTCGTTTTTATGATGTAAAAAGAAGACCCATGTAAATCGTGTAAAGTCATCTATGATCACCAAACAATAATGCTTCTTCCGAATACTCATGACATGAGTTGCACCAAAGAGATCCATATGAAGCAACTTCATTGGACAATTGTTTGTGTTTACCAGCTTTGGCTTATGGGAGGACTTATGTTGTTTTCCATTAAGACATGCAGAACAGTGGTCAATGAAATGAAATTCTTTTTGAGGTAAACCAAGTACATGATTTCCTTTGACCAATCTATTCATGTTTTTGAAATTCGTGTGTCCTAAGCATCTATGCCAAAGTTGTGACTCATCAAAAGATGCTTTAGACAAAAGACATGTCTCTTCTGACGGATAAGCTGAATTAAGGTTCAATACATAGGTATTATTCTTTCTCGAAGTCTTCAATACAACCCATTCTTTAGGAATTTAAAATCCTGGTTTCAGAATGTAGCAATGGGTGTCTGTGAAGTGAATGGAATATTTCTTGTCACAGATCTGAGACACGCTAAGCAGATTGAAGTTTAGTTGCTCGCAGTAGTTCACTTTATCAAAACTCAACAATCCATTCGTCATAGATCCTTCCCCTGTGATTATACCACCTTGTGAATCTCCACCAAATGGCACAGTAGTTCCTTGAATATGCTTGAAGTCATGAAGGAGAGAACTGTCTCCAGTCATATGTCGGGAGCATCCACTGTCCACAAACCATAAGCTGTTGGACATGTATGGACGACCCTACAAGCATAAATGAACTAGTTAGATTGAGGAACCCAAGCCATGATGGTCTTGGGTTGTCTGTTTCTATTCATCACTGTGACCTCTTGATACTTTCCTCTTGGTTGTGTTTTAGAGGAAGATTCTTTCACCAATTTTTGTGGATTTCTTTTTGGTTTGATTTCATCAATTTCAACTAAACTGTCAGAAGAGTATGTAAATCTTTGATCCTAGTTTCTATGTAGAATTGGGCATGTTTTTGTTTTTCAGAAATCACTTTAGTTTTATATCTTGAATGAGAACTCAATGATTGTTTCATATGATTATTAAGGTTCTTTTTGGTACTCTTTGACTACCATTTATCATAGAAGTCCTTGTTAGTGTTTGAGACCCATGAATGTTTAAGGTCTGTTGGACTTCTAGTTTGGACCTTGTCAGATGAAATTTGTGAAATAGGCTTGTTTTAAGGAATTTTCAAGCCTTTTTGTTAAAGTAACAATCAGATGTGTTGTGATTAGTCATATCACATATAGAATAATATTTGTTGAAATAACAGTTTTTGGTTGAATGATTTTTCATGTCATAGATAGAGAAATACCGATTAAAGTAGCACTCCTCTGTATTGTGATTAGACATGTCACAAATATCACAATACATTTGTTTGTCCTTTGACTTTAATGAAGAAGCCAAATCAGTTTTCTGGGTGGCAGCAGATTTTTTCATAATTCTGCTTTGCTTTAGTTTTACTGACTGATTTTGCTTCTTTTTGCTCTTTTTCAACTCTCTTTCAAATTGTTTCACATGTTGTTTATTGCAAATGTCAAAACCTATCCCTTGTTTATTTTTAGATGATGATGATGAAACAGGTTTTACATTTGGTTTTTGAATCAAAGTGGATTTCCCTTTGGACACTGAGGAACTATAGCTTTCTCTTTTAAATTTAATAAAACCTTTTCTAATTTGCTGGAAGTTTTAGGCTGGTTTCAGCAGAGGGTTTCATAGAACATTCAACAGTGTTATTCATCTTGAGTTTTTCAGGAATTACAAAGGGCACAATGGCTTTGACTGGGCTCTTTGGTTTCTGGACAACTACACGATTGTCAAAGCACTCTTTGATTTTTATTGGATGACCCAATTTGATTTTATCCCTATTTGTTTCAATGTAAACATTTGGTTTATTTTGAGGATTAGTTATTTGTGAAACAATTGTTTTATTTTCAATAACTTTAGATTCAGTTGAATCAGATTGGGTGAGTGACACGGTCATAACTGTGTAGTTGTCATTATATGGAGGAGGACAAGTTTTGTAACCTATCCCAGTCATATCATTGGCCTCCTTTTGAGAATCAAGTAACTCTTGCAACTTGACAGATGAGAGTTGAAACTTTTCAAGTTTCACTTCAGTAGTGTCACACCCTGGGCCCAAGGAGGGTGGAACGTCGCAGACTAGCAAAATTCATGGCAGCGGAAACTAACCACTCAGGAGCACACAAGGAGAGAAATCGCAAGGCATCACATTTAAATAACATACCCGGGCTATGAAAGTCTTGCCCAAACGTAAAATCAACACCCATAACAAATTATCCAAATTTTACACAATAATTTGAATGTCTAATAATGTTTTAAAATCAAGTAATGCCATTGGTAGTCACGGTGCTAAGCCATTCATAAGGGTTTCCATTAAAATCCAAGCTTCCATCAAGGGTTACCTGAAACATGCTCAAAAAGATTTTGGTGTCAACTATAAAGCTTGTGAGTTCAAGTGCTTAAAGTTTAAAAACAAAAGGACTCTTTATAATCCATAAGTTAAGTTTAAAAACATAACTATCACTTTTGTGGAGTCACAATCAACCCTTCACTCAGCCCCGGCTAGCCTCTTTTAAACTTGTGTTATGCCGGTTATCCCATAGGGGAAACTGAGCATCAAACAGTGTACCATACCTGCTGAGTGGTACACCATAGTATCTTATAAAACCTGTTACATGACATAAATGACCCCACAGGATCTCAGTGTGGTACCCTTCCTATTATGTCATTGGGTTATGACAGAAGGCACTATGCGTGGGGGATTCCCCAAGTAGATCTACCCATATAAAACAAGTGGTTCACATAAGAATTAATGATTATGATACAAGTAGGTGAAGGTTATAACATTAGCCACAACATATAATAGCATCACTTAATGGTACACAAATAAATTTAGTTCAAACATAGCATGCTTCATCCCAAGATAGTAGTAAAAAGGGAACACTAAACTCACCTTAGGTAACTCAACAGTTCTTCAGTCACTGAAAGATGCGAGTCCTAGCAACCTATGATCAAGATACAAGTAATAAGCTAATGTTCTTAGACTACTGGAAGTGTAACTAAGTGTAATTTATGGTCATAAGTTCACGTGGCTTCGTTTCTTAGAAGATTGTGTCAAAAAGTTTCCTTTTTAGAAAAGTTAGGGTTTTTGATATATGGATGACAAGTTATATGACTCTTATAAGTTTGTTTATATTATAATAAGTTTAATAACAGTTTTCTGGTCATAAAATTACTGAAATTTAGTTACATTTACGAAATTTACACTTTGGTCCCTCAAGTTTCAAAATTTACAATTTTGACCCAAAAGTTTGCTTTCATTCATTTCTTGACCCAAAATGGCCTTTATTAGTTCCTAGGGGTTTTTATATTTCTTTTAGGCCAGTTTTAAGGTTAATATTTCCAGATTTTAACTTGAGAGGTTTAAAACACAAAATTCAAGTTACCGGTTACAGTAAAACCGTTAATTAAGCACCTTGTTTTAGATCTGTTAATTTCAACCTATAACACTAAAGTATAACTTTTTAAGGGCTTCTAACCAAGATTATAGTCTATTTTAAATGAAGTTTTTGGGATATTTGAGTAAAAGCTTTGTTTTTAAACTAACTCGTTAAAATCCGTTTTTACCCGAAACCGAACACTCTAATCCACTTTCTTTCAACTTTCCACCAAAATATCACTTGAGGTCTCTAACTTACTAAAATAACATTTATTTATTGGTCTTAGGCTTGATACACTATTTTTAATATTTTACCCAAAAATCTCCTGGTTTATGCTTATTTTTGTTGAATAAATTCATAGAAATTACATATTAACCCAAAAATTCACCAAATTCAGTTTTTAACACTAAAATACTTAATTTAGGGCCTGGAAGTTTTATAACTTGCAAATCTTTTGAGTTTTGACCATTTTTAAGAATTTCACTACTTTTCGGGTCACTAAATAGGGTCTTTGAGTCCATTTTACCATGCCTTTTTACCTTTTCAACAAATACAACGAATTTAACAAGATTAATATCATAAAACTACTGGAACAAAGCAATATCTCACAGATTTTACATACATAGCACCATTGTTGCTTTCTAGATGGTGCTTTACATCATTTAAACATGTGTAATCACCATGGTTTGTGCTCAAACATCATTAAACCTTTTTGTAACGTTAAACCCAGATTATTATGATGTTAATAAACTGTTTTGGAGAAGGTTTTAACATTGGTTGAAGGGTCTTTCAAGACAAGTGGGTTATTGGTGTTCAAACACTTGAAAAAGAGGGTTTTCGAGTTGAAATCATGTGCACCAACCCATGGTTCATGAATACTCATTAGAATATACCTTTTTGAAGTCATGAGTCTCATAAAAATAGTGGTATGGCTGAAAGTTTCTGTTTTGAACAAGAAAAGTGAGATTCATGGTAGAAAAGTGAAGAAAATCACAAGAATGGTTTTATTCGGGTGAGTAGAATCTTACACTTTGAGGATGTAATGTTTTTAGGTTGAATCCAAGAGTTTATAGGCTGTTGAATCTCGATTTGGATCTGTAAATCCTTTAATCTTGAAAGTTCTTGCAAGAAACTCAACTTTTTGGTCACCTCCTAGCTTGAGCTTGTAGTAATCGATGTTATACTTAAAGAGATTCTTCAAATATGGCTAGAAATGGAGAAAGTTGCAGAAATATTGAAGAGGAAGAGAGTGATTTCGTGAAAAGATGGAGAGAGAGTGAAAGGAGTGTGTGATTTGAATGTATGGGGTGAAGAGAGGGGTGGAGTGTGGGTGTGGTGTTTGAAATGGAAGAGTGGATGGTGATTGGGAGAGGGGCGGCCGAATTTTCATTGGGGCGGTGTTTTCTTTTAATTTTTTTTTTGTAAAGTTTATAAATTGTAGTGTAAATTTGTTGTGTAGTGTAGTAGATGGTAGTTTTAGTTGTATAAGTTTTTAGGTGTAAAGTTGCATATATATGTATGTGTGTCGTAAATATGTATGTATGCACACACATATTAATTGTATAATTACAACATTAATTTCTAGAATAGATTTAATATTTTCTAGAATCACTTAATAATTTCTATACTAAGGCTAGACATAATAGAATCTTCCAAGGCAACTAAACATGAAATCAATTATCACGTAATAATGCCGGATAAAATTAAAATTGAAGTTGGACCTAGGAGTCGGTTGTTACATTCTCCCACCATTTGGGAAATTTCATCCCGAAATTTTAGTTTTGATTAGATTCTGGACAGGTAGGTTTAAAGAGATGCGGATACTCCTTTCTCATCTCATCTTCTCGTTCCCATGTGAACTCGGGTCCTCGCCTAGAGTTCCATCTTACATTAACCCTGGGTATGCGACTTTGCCTAACTTTCTTGACCATTCGGTCGGTAATGTCTATAGGCTCCTCCAAAAACTTCAACTCGTTATTAATTCTGGCTTCCTTCAATGGTAATTCCCAGGCTTTGTCTGCGAGACACTTCTTCGGGATAGACACATGAAAAGTGTCGTGTATGTAGATCAACTCTTGAGATAGCCTTAATTGATATGCTACCGGGCCAACTCTTGACAAAATTTCAAAGGGTCCAATGTATCTTGGGCTTAGCTTGCCTTTCTTGCCAAATCTGAATGCGCCCTTCCATGGTGCGACTTTTAGCATCACTCTATCACCCACTTAAAATTCCAGGGGCTTTCGTCTTCCGTCTGCATATTTCTTTTGACGATCTCTGGCTGCTCTCAGTCATTCTTTAATCTTAAATAACTTGTTTGTGGTTTCCATTACGATATTGGGTCCCATTACTTGGTTATCACCAATCTCATTCCAGCTTAATGGAGATCGACATTTTCTACCATATAGGGCTTCATACGGAGCTGCTTTTATGCTTGCATGATAACTATTATTGTAAGAGAATTCCACTAAGGGAAGGTGGTTATCCCAACTTCCAAGGATGTCGATCGCGCAAGCTCTTAACATGTCCTCCAGAGTTTGAACATCTTCTGATCCAGAATGTGTTGCAAACTTTTGTGATCAGTGTAAATGATGCATTTGGTACCGTAGAGATAGTGTCTCCATATTATGAGCGCAAACACCACGGCACCCGGTTCTAGATCATGAGTAGTGTAGTTTCTCTCATGCTCATATAACAATCTACACACGTAGGCAATCACCTTATCTCGCTACATTAATACACATCCCAACCCCTGACGCGAGGCGTCGCAATAAACTACAAAATCCTCAACGTCTTCCGGTAGGGCAAGGATAGGTGCACTGCACAGCTTCTCCTTGAGTATCTCAAATGCTTTATTCTGTTCCTTTTCCCATGTGAAGGCTGTATTCTTTTTGGTTAGAGCGGTTAGTGGCTGCACAATTCGCGAGAAGTCTTTGATAAGCTTCCGATAGTATCCAGCCAAACCAAGAAATTGCCTTATTCTGGTAGGAGTTTTAGGAATTTTCCAGTTTTTAATGGCTTCTATTTTTGATGGATCTACTTGGATACCTTCTTTGTTCACCACATGTCCTAGAAACTGGATTTCGCGCATCCAAAACTCGCATTTGGAGAACTTTGCATATAATTGCTCATTCTTGAGCAACTCAAGAATCAGTCTAAGATGCTTCTCATGCTCTTTTTTGTTACGGGAGTAGATCAAAATATCATCAATAAACACAACCACGAACTTGTCTAGATACGGTCGACATACTCAGTTCATGAGGTCCATAAATGCCGCAGGTGCATTAGTTAGTTTGAAGGGCATGACTAAGTTCTCATAGTGTCCATACCTAGTTCTAAAGGCTGTCTTGGGTATGTCTTCTTCCCTTATCTTTAGTTGGTGTTATCCCGATCTTAAATCTATCTTGGAGAAATAGCTGGCTCCTTGTAGTTGATCGAATAAGTCATCGATTCTCAGAAGGAGATAGCGGTTCTTTATTGTAAGCTTGTTCACATCTCCTTAGTCAATGCACATTCGTAGGGTTCCATCCTTCTTTTTAACAAATAGTATCGGTGCACCCCACGGAGAACCGCTTTCGTATAAATCCTTTGTCCAACAACTCTTGGATTTGTAGCATCAGCTCCTTCATCTCAGGTGGAGCGAGTCGGTAAGGTGCCTTGGCCACTGGTGCGGCACCAGACACTAGATCTATCTGGAATTCGACTTGTCTAGTTGGAGGAAGTCCCGACAGAACCTTGGGAAATACTTCTAGGTACTCAGACACCACCGGTATATCATCAATTTTCTTTTCTTCTCTCGCTTTCATCACGTAGACTATGAAAGATGGCATCCCTTGTGGAGACTCTTGGTAGCCTTTAGGTGGGATATCATGGGGTATATCGTGTTGCTTCTTTCACCATGTACAACTAGTGTCTTTCCATCCGTTAAAGGTATTTTAAGCAAACGCTCACCACACACAATTTCAGCCTTATTTTTAGATAACCAATCCATTCTCACAACCACATCAAATCCTCCTAACGTTACAGGCATCAAGTCTATCTTAAATGGATTACCCTTTAATTCTATCATACAGTCTTTGATGATTTCATTAGTTTCTATTATCTTGCCATCAGCCAATTCTACAGTGTATGCATCGGTTAGGGTACGAGCTTCCAATTCAATCAAAGGCCTAAAGGTAGTAGAAACAAAACTACTTGTTGCTCCAGTATCAAATAAAACTGTAGCGGGATGGTTGTTTATGAGAAACGTACCGTTAGCCACATCAGGTTCTTTACGAGCACCATTTGGATCCATCACAAATGCTCTTCCCTTTGGTTTGTTAGGTCTGGTATACTTATCCCTTGCTAACTTGGTACATTTGTTCCTCATGTGTCCTGGATCCCCGCACTCGTAGCATTGCTTACCCGGCACATACGTACAATCCTTAATCAAATGCCCCGTCCGTTTACACATGAAACAAGGCATCGGGTTGCACTCCCCTTGATGGTGTAGTTTGCACTTGCTGTAGAAAGGGCTTCTACCTAATTACAGGTTTCGAGCCCTTGGACCGTGATCATCACGCCTTACACCCTCGCTAGTTTTCTTGCTCGAGCTACCACTGTTTCCAATCGCCTTATTAACATCGAACCACTTCCTTTTCTCGCCCATCGTGTTCCTCTTGTCCTCAGTTTTCCCATGTTCCGTCCAACCAGCTCTAATCAAGTCGTCCGTCAAGCTACTAGAAAGATCAACTACTGCTTGGAGGGTTGTAGGCCTGGCAGATCAGACCATGCTCCTAACTCTAGGATGTAGTCCCCAAATGAAACGGGCTACACCTTTAGTTTTTGGTGTCACCAAGTGGGGCACCAGTCAGGACAGAGCCGAGAACCGGTTGATGTACTCGGTGTAATTCAAGCCTTTCATTTCCAAGGTCAGAAATTTGGCCTCTAGTTTCTCCAGTTGATTGATTGGATAGTACTTGCTGGTTATCAGCTCTCTAAATTCAGACCATTTCATTCGGCATGCGGCATTCCTACCTCGAGGCTGAATGATGGTCTTCTACCACTCCAAAGCTGGTCCTTTAAGAGATTGGGTGGAAAACCTGACCATATGCTCGGTCTTGCACTCGCTGATGTCCAATACGGCTTCAATCTCGTCTAACCAACGGTAAGTCTCAATCGCACCCTCAGTCCCGTAGAAATCCTCTGGTTTACAAGCCATGAAAGTTTTGTAAGAACACCCAGTTCTTATTTCCTCAGCTTCGTCGGCGTTACCTTCATTATTTCCAGGTCCTCCATTTCCGGTTGTATTTCCCCGGTCTGCTTTGATCTGAGCTATAATGGTGGGGATAGCATTGGGGATTTGCTGGGCCACTAGATTGGCGATCCTCTCATCATTCTCGTGGTTGACATTCTCTCCACGTGGGGTTTCTGGTGGAGTAGGCAGTCGATTTCCACCTTGGTTCCCATTGCGTCCAGCATCCTCATTCCTTCCATTGTTGCTCTTCTCCTTCCACCACGAATTCCTCATCTAGGCGGCATTCTGGTGTCATCATAGATAAACTAATTTATTGTCTCATAAATTGGCTTTAGGTATCTCATTACATTGATTTTGACTCCTATAAACCACTTTACCAAACACAATGAGAGTTCCCAATATACACTATAAGACATACATAGATGTTTCACTCAAGTTATATGGAGCAAATTATTATTCTCATGAGGAAACCAAATTAGCTTCTTTGAAATATACTATTGTATATTGCCATTTTAGACACCCTGAAATAGTTAGTATCATGCATAGATAAGTGTAGCGATAACCAAACAAAATAGTAGTGTCATAGTATCACAACTTGGAAGGTGCAATCACTCCCATAAAATGATTATAGTATCTGAAATAGTTAAATGGTTTCTTAAAATAGT
Organism: Flaveria sonorensis; assembly: GCA_025506505.1. Lineage (NCBI taxonomy): Eukaryota > Viridiplantae > Streptophyta > Magnoliopsida > Asterales > Asteraceae > Flaveria > Flaveria sonorensis. The sequence continues at coordinate 37,381,847 of CM046429.1, read as the reverse complement.
GGACTCCTGCCAAATAATCAGATATCATCCCATCATCACGGCCATTTCTTCTTCAGCCACCCGAACCTGCTCGAAGTCTTCTTTTTCTGCTCATGCTCCAAACGTTGGACACCGTGAGACGCCATCAAAGCCTGGAACAGGGCGGATTGTGAGGTCCACGTAGCGTGCTGCAGGGTCACCTCGTGACGCTGAATGGTCCGAAGTATATCACTCAATGTGGGATCAGAAGGACCGAAATCACTAGCTCGGCGACTGGACTGGGAGTAAGGGTCTCCAGCTAAGACACTCGGGTCGTCATACATGCTGCACCTGGGCCGTATCCAATACTTGTCTTGTGGTTGGCGTCTGGGCGGTTCCATCATCGGAGATGCTGGTGCAGGAGCCATTGCAGGAGGAGGTGGAGAGGGTAGCATCCTAAAAGAAACAAAAGCTCCTGGTCTAGTACTCTTACGCGGTCGTGTAATGACACACGCACCCTTGTTCCCGATAGGCAGGATAGGTGAATGAGTAGGTGCAGTGACGTGCGGTGAGTGAGAGCGGGTTCGGCTCCTATCCTGGGATGTCGGTGAAGAGTCCTCCGAGGGTTCCGTGTCGTCGGATGTCACTAAGATCCATCCTGGATGACTGCATCTCCGCAGGTACTCCTTGTATTGTGATGGGGATGTTGCCCTTCTGAGCCTTCCCACTGGGGCAGTCTCGTCAACAGGGTATGCAGGCGCCTTTCCGTTGTCAGCCATCAGTCTCGAGTTCCTGTAAAATTATCATGAGTAAGTTGGTTTCTCATAGCTCATGACAATAATAATGATAGTATCTTATAATAGTAATTACAGCAGTAGTGATGACAGTAGTATCCATAATCAGTAACAATACCGGTTACAACAGGAATGAAAATTAGTTTACAAGGTTTAGACCACACACAAATATTTTCCGAAATTTCTACTTGAAAGAAAGGTTTTAACACCACATAGGAGATCGTGCTGGAATTTACGCGTCCGGTAAATTCATGATTACGTTGATCAAGTGTAATCATCAATTTACCCAACCCCCTTATTCCAACACATTCCCAAACAAGGACAGTCCTAGGGCATCAGGGTTGTAGCCTAGGGTCTACTAAGGTATTCCCGACTTCTCTACAACCTGTGGCTCTGATACCAATCTGTCACAAATCGGGCCGAAGGAGGGTGGGACATCGCAGACTAGCAAAATTCATGGCAGCAGAAACTAACCACTCAAGAGCTCACAAGGAGAGAAATCACAAGGAATTACATTTAAATAGCATACCCAGGCTATGAAAGTCTTGCCCAAACATAAAATCAACACCCATAACAAATTATCTTTATTTAACACAACAATTCGAATGTCTAATAATGTTTTAAAATCAAGTAATGCCATTGGTAGTCACGGTGCTAAGCCATCCATAAGGGTTTCCATTAAAATCCAAGCTTCTATCAACGGTTACCTGAAACATGCTCAAAAAGATTTTGGTGTCAACTATAAAGCTGGTGAGTTCAAGTGCTTAAAGTTTAAAATCAAAAGGACTCTTTATAATCCATAAGTTAAGTTTAAAAACATAAGTATCACTGTTGTGGGGTCACAATCAACCCTGCACTCAGCCCCAGCTAGCCTATTCCAAACTTGTGTTTTGCCGGTTATCCCATAGGGGAAACTAAGCCTCAAAAAGTGTACCATGCCTACTGAGTGGTACACCATAGTATCTTATAAAACCTATTAGATGACACAAATGACCCTGCAAGATCTCAGTGTGGTACCCTTCTTATTATGTCATTGGGTTATGATGGAAGGCACTGTGCGTGGGGGATTCCCCAAGTAGATCTACCCATATAAAGAAGCGGTTCACACAAGAATTAATGATTGTGATTCAAGTAGGTGCAGGTTCTAACATTAGCCACAACATATAATAGCATCACATAATGGTACATAAATAAATTTAGTTCAAACATAGCATGCTTTATCCCAAGATAGTAGTAAAAAGGGAACACTAAACTCACCTTAGGTAACTCAACAGTTCTTCAGTCACAGAAAGATTCAAGTCCTAGCACCCTATGATAAAGATACAAGTAATAAGATAATGTTATCAGACTATTGGAAGTGTAACTAAGTGTAATTTATGGTCATAAGTTCATGTGGCTTCGTTTCATAGAAGTTTGTGTCAAAAAGTTTCTTTCTTAGGAAAGTTAGGGTTTTTGATATATGGATGACAAGTTATATGACTCTTATAAGTTTGTTTAAATTATAATAAGTTTAATAAGAGTTTTCTGGTCATAAGATTACTGAAATTTAGTTATATTTATGAAATTTACACTTTGGTCCCCCAAGTTTCAAAATTTACAATTTTGACCCAAAAGTTTGCTTTCTTTCATTTCTTGACCCAAAATGGCCTTTATTAGTTCCTAGGGGTTTTTATATTTCTTTTAGGCCTGTTTTAAGCTTAATATTTCTAGATTTTAACTTGAGAGGTTTAAAACACAAAATTCAAGTTACCGGTTACGGTAAAACCGTTAATTTAAGCACCTAGTTTTAGATCTTTTAATTTCATCCTATAACACTCAAGTATAACTTTTTAAGGGCTTCTAACCAAGATTATAGTCTATTTTAAATGATTTTTTTGGGGATATTTGAGTAAAAGCTTTGTTTTTAAACTAACTCGTTAAAATCCGTTTTTACCCGAAACCGAACACTCTAATCCACTTTCTTTCAACTTTCCACCAAAATATAACTTGAGGTCTCTAACTTACTGAAATAACATGGATTTATTGGTTTTAGGCTTGTTACACTATTTTTAATATTTTACCCAAAAATCTCCTGGTTTATGCTTATTTTTGTTGAATAAATTCATAGAATTACATATTAACCCAAAAATTCACCAAATAAGGTTTTTAACACTAATATACTTATTTTAGGGCCTGTTATTTTTATAACTAGCAAATCTTTTGAGTTTTGACCATTTTTAAGAATTTTACAACTTTTCGGGTCACTAAATAGGGTCTTTGAGTCCATTTTACCATGCCTTTTTACCTTTTCAACAAATACCATGAATTTAACAAGATTAATATCATAAAACTACTAGAACAAAGCAATATCTCATGGATTATACATACATAGCACCATTGCTGCTTTCTAGAGGGTGCTTTACATCATTTGCACATGTGTAATCACCATGGTTTGTGCTCGAACATCATTAAACCATTTTGTAACATTAAACCCAGATTATTATGATGTTAATAAACTGTTTTGGAGCAGGTTTTAACATTGGATGAAGGGTCTTTTAAGACAAGTGGGTTATTGGTGTTCAAACACTTGAAAAAGAGGGTTTTCGAGTTGAAATCACGTCCACCAACCCATGGTTCATGAATACACATTAAAATATACCTTTTTGAAGTCGTGAGTCTCAAAAAAACAGTGGTATGGCTGCAAGTTTCTGTTTTGAACAAGAAAAGTGAGATTCATGGTAGAAAAGTGAAGAAAATCACAAGAATGGCTTTATTCGGGTGAGTAGAATCTTACACTTTGAGGATGTAATTTTTTAGGTTGACTGCAAGAGTTTATGGGCTGTTGAATCTTGATTTGGAGCTGTAAATCCTTTATTCTTGAAAGTTCTTGCAAGAAACTCAACTTTTTGGTCACCTCCTAGCTTGAGCTTGTAGTAATCGATGTTATACTTAAAAAGATTCTTCAAATATGGCTGGAAATGGAGAAAGTTGCAGAAATATTGAAGAGGAAGAGAGTGATATTGTGAAAAGAGGGAGAGAGGGTGAAAGGAGTGTGTGATTTGCATGTATGGGGTGAAGAGAGGGGTGGAGTGTGGGTTTGGTGTTTGAAATGGAAGGGTGGAAGGTGATTGGGGAGAGGGGCGGCCGAATTTTTATTGGGGAGGGGTTTTCTTTTAATTTTTTTTTGTAAAGTTTATAAATTATAGTGTAAATTTATTGTGTAGTGTAGTAGATGGTAGTTTTAGTTGTATAAGTTTTTGGGTGTAAAGTTGCATATATATGTATGTGTGTCGTAAATATGTATGTATGCACACACATATTATTTGTATAATTACAACACTAATTCCTAGCATAGATTTAATATTTTCTAGAATTACTTAATAATTTCTACCCTAAGGCTAGACATAATAGAATCTTCTAAGGCAACTAAACATGAAATCAATTATCACGTAAGATGAAAATAATATTAATAATAAGAATGAAAATAATGCCGGATAAAATTAAAGTTATAGTTGGACCTAGGAGTCGGTTGTTATAAGTAGCCGATTGCCCAGCCTTTGATTTGGTCAACAGTTCAGTTAACCTCTCATTCTCAGCTGTAAGGATAAACTTTTCACCATGGAGTGTTTCTGCAGGACCTTTAAAAGGTACTTAAGCTTACACTTAGTTAACACACTTAGGAGGATCTTAAGATCACTTAACAGTTCAAATAGGGAACTATGAACTTTTACAGAAGATACAAGACAAACACAAGTAAAAGCAAGAGCAAGAACACAAGATAAAATTTTCAAGGAAGTTGTATATTGCTTCTCTAGTTCTATTACAAGTGTTGTACAAGTATATATTGAATACAAGAACCTGAGACTACTTATACTACATCCTATAACCGTCAATATGCAAAAAGAGAGTTGGAAGTGACTAATCTAGACCACAAGATCAGCCTAAAGTGAAAACGCAGATTGCCTTTTCACTAGTGACTATAACAAGCCATAGCTCACTGACTTTCCTATTACAAAAAGCCAAAAAGGAAAAAAAACAGAAACTTACAGGCAAAGACCTTATCTACTTTATCATAAAGTATGGAAGTTTCACCAACTAGTGATAGCAGGTGAACTACTAGAGTATGCAGCGGAAAGTAGGTTGCTTTATGATAAAGTTGATGGAAAAGGTTTCTTTTCTCTCTCTTCAGAAGAAAATCAGTCTTGTCTTTAAACAGCTTTGAAAGACTTTGTCTTGAGAGCTTCGTAAGACTTCATCTTTTACCTTCGGAAGAGTTGAGTCTTTGGCTTCGGAAGACATTACACTTAGAATATTTTCCAGGTTCAGTGTAAAGCTTCCGCAACAGTTTCTTCTGAACTTTGGCTTCGGAAGATTTTACACTTAGCATTTTTCTTGAGTGTGTAAAACTTTCGAAGCTAGTTCATCTTTGTTCTGAAGTACATGTCGGAAGACTTGGTTGTTTTGGTATGTTTTGGTAGCATCAGCCTCTTAACTTCAGAGGTTCCTACAAACTCCCCCTAGGCTGATGCTACCAAAACAGAGATGTTCTTCAGACTGGGATAGTCCATATGAGGATCTTCAAAATTCCTTTCTTCATCAGCAGATCTGGATTCTTCAGACTCATGAAGTACATTCTCATGTTATAGAGATCATACAGAGGAGTTCAAGCATGTCACTTGTGAAGTAGATATGTTGTTCTCCCTGATCTCTAGTGACATACCATCTGTCTGGATCTTCAGCAAAAGTCCAGGACAGAATTTGTCTTCCAATAGAGAGAGGCTCTACTATGATAGGAGTTGGTTGAGAGTCCTCTTCATGCACTTCCTTAGGATGTTCTGACTCATCCTGAGGTTGGGAGGAGGATGCCTTTCTTCTTTTCTTCTTTAAAGATGATCTTCTTTTGGCCATCCTTTTTTTTCTCCCTGATGATTTTAACTGAGAGGGTTGGTCTTCAGTACCAGGTTCTTCAGTGGATTCCATCTCAGTTGGGATCTCCTCTCTCCCAGTTTCAGAAGGAGAAAGAGGAGAACCCTGCTGTGGGTTAGAAGATGAAGTTGGCTGTTGTGCAGCTTCAGGTGCAGGTGGTGATGTCTCTGTAGGTTCCACCTTTACCTCAACTTCAGGTTGAGCTTGACTTGATGATGAATGAAGGTGCACAAGCTCTCCCCTTTTTATCTTCTGCTTGATCACCCTTATGTGCTCATCCATTGTGGATAGAGACATGGGACAAAGCCTCCTTCCGGAGAACCCATACAGCTTCAAGAAGCTCATCATCCTCTGCATATCTGTAGACTTTTTTTGACTTTTCTGGATGATGGCTCTTGTTTTCGCAGCTTCTTCCCTTTGCCTCTTCTTTGCAGCTTGCCTTTCTTTCTTGGCTTGCTCTTCCAGCTGCTTATTGTATTCAAATAATATATAATCATAAGGCAAGGGAAGGAGTGCAGGTGCCTGATAGAGACCCGTGGCACTCAGGTAGTTGATCATTTTTAATATTTCTTCTTCATCAACTACCTGAGGTTGTTCAGCAGCCACAGTCTCTGACTCAGGACTTTCTTGAACTGGGGAGAGGACAGGAATGTTCTTGTAAAGACTTTTTCTCCTCATTTCTTCCTTGTGTTTTTGGGTCAAGGCTGCATCCTTTGCTTCCTTCCTATCCTTTGACAATTCAATGTCAGCCAGTTCATTTAACTCCTCTAAGGGGAGAGAGATGAGTTCATCTATGTTGTAGTTCCTGGTCCCCAGATAGTTGAGACTGGCTGCCCTTAATTCATCTTCTTGAGTGTTTGGTATAAGGGCAGTCTAGATTGCAGCTTGCATAAATCCTGGGGAACCACTTGAACTCTCTCCCCTCATCTTCCTCTTCCTCTCTCTCTTTTCTTCTTCAATCTCTTCAGGAGTCATCTTCTTTTTTCCATTGTTAATTTTAAATCTTGATGACTCAGTCTGAGGAGAGCTTTGGCCTTCATTGCTTGATTCAGCAGTCAAGCTCTGGCCAGAGAGAGGTTATGAAGCACCATCACCAGTTGGCGCCTCACTGAGGATATGGGGTGCTGGAGGAGATCTTGTCTCAAGGTTCACAGTCTCAGCCTCTGGGCCTTCAGTCAAGGCTTTCCCTTTGAAACTAATCTTAGGGTCTACCTCAACATCCAGTTGACCAAAGGCTTCAACTGCTAGCCTCTGTCTATATGATGAAGTTCTCTTTTCAAATTCTGCCACCACCCAGTCTTGAATTTGATTGGCTAATCTGACAGCTTGTCTGTTATTGCTTGGGTTGACAAGTGCCAGATCTACCAAGTTTATACTCTCATAGAAACTTAGGGTGGAGATGTTGAGAATTTCTTGTTGACCTTGAGCTCTAGAGATCACAAGAGCTTTCCTATCATTGTCATACCCCCCAACCCCAGATTGGGTTATCAGATGGGGCAGACATTACTCTTGGTACTCCCTCCTCAAATAGTTGTTGAACGAGCAGTTCCAGATCACTGTCTAGAGGAGGTTGCTGAGCATGGACAACTGTAAGATAGGATGGTGAGTCTTGTATGTCCATACTTGAGGAAGAACTCCCAGGTTCTGTGGCTGTCAGAACTTCCTCCCCTATTTTGGTAGCATCACCCTCATGCATACGTGAGCTGGGGAAGTGATCCATAACATCCACAGGTTCTTGTGGACCTAGATGAGTTTGTCCTATAGGTCTCTCAGCTAACTGGCCCTTGAGATAGGTGATCTCAAGATGCTGGTCATGGACCCTCCTTTGCAAGATAGTCACCTGTGATTCAAGGTGAGCTAACTGTGAAACCAGTTGGGTGCAGATGTCTTCGAGTTGGTGCACCCTGAGTTTTAGACTCCCCTCATTTTCAGTTGAAGAATCATTGGGGGATGAAGGAGGTGAACCGAGGTCTGCTCCTTCACCACCAGCATGGGGTTCTTGGCTGCTGGATTTCCCCTGCCCAATGACAGTGTCAAGAGGCTGGGTTGCCATGGTTGAGGTCTTAAGAATGTAATCACTAGCAACAGTGAGAGCCTCTTCCACATGGATCTATTGGACAATCACAGGAAGATCCACCTCAGTTTCGGGTGTCTGATGTGGGCTAGACATGGGTGAAGCAGGAGTACTCATCTCCCCTTGAGTGTGGGTAGAGAGTGGAGAGTCATGATACTCACTAAAACCCAAATCTTCATCAGAATCGAAGTCAAGGCTGGGATGGGTTGGTTAAGATCAAGAGGCTGGGGATGGTAGCTTTCCTCTGATGGTTGATCACTAGAGTGTTGAGACTCAGAGTGATGGCTTAAGGCTGTTTGTAGAGTTGTGAGCTCATCAGGCTGAGCATGAGGAACCTCAGCACTGATTGTTTGAAAAATGGGAGTGGTTTGCTCCTCAGGGGAAGTGGGAGCTCGAGTGTCCACTTCCTCCTGTTTGGATTGTGATATAGGGGCCTACACATGCTCAATAGCAAGTGCAGGGGTTCGTTTAGATTTTCTGGTGTAAGTGAGGGTAATTGTTGGCCTTGATAGTGGTTGAGAAGTAGAGGGTGTTGGTTCATCACTAGATGGTGCAGCTAGGATGTCACCCTGAGCAATGAGCTCAAACATTTTCGGGACAAGGGCGGTTTCTACCCCGGAGAACCCAACAGTTGGTGTTAGGATCAGTGATCTAAGTTTGATCAATTAGAGTTTAATCACAGCGGAATTAGAGCAAGAATTAAGCAAATATAGCAAGAACACAATAAATATTCAATGGAACAGTACACGGTTATATAGAAATAGGGTTTTCTGCATTGGGATAATAACATTCATGCACACATGCTTCGGTATGGCGGCTGCTAGGTTTTCCTAAGCTGCACGCATTACAATTAGGTCAGCATTCCTTATATAAAGGAATGTGACGTCTGCTGATGTCACTTGATAGTGACGTCTAACAGAATTATTACAAACTACTGAAAGTAAGCAAACTACTGAGAATGTTCACAATAACTGAGAACATCTCTAGTATTCTAAGTACATGAAGAAACATAAAACTACTGAAACTACAAGTACAGAAAAGAAAATACAACTACTGAAAGGAAACCATCACAACTACTGAAGAGGTCTTCTTCAGCTGTTGTGACAATCATCTGAAACTTGGTCTTCAGTCTTTGTCTTCAGCTCTTTCACTTCAGACTTTGTCTTCAGCTCTTTCACTTCAGACTTTGTCTTCAGCTCTTTCACTTCAGACTTTGTCTTCAGACCTTGTTATCAGCTGATGTCTTCAGCTGTTGCAGACTACTTTAATTGTTGTAATGTCCGTGGGACTTAAAGGTTTTTCTGATCAGGCTCATTGGTTCTTTTGGTCCAACAAACTCCCCCTAAACCAATGCAGCCAAAACCTTTAAGCTTATTGAGGTCCCACTTATTCTTGGCAGAAATACTCTCTTGATCAGCTTTAGAGATATAGGATAAGCACAGGCCAGGGAACAGGTTTCAGTAGATGTGAATGTCAAAGGATGGAAGGGAACTCTGTCTTGGGGAACTGGACACAGAGCCGTTATCCCAACCATGAAACCTACTTCCCATTGATGAGTCTATAAGACTCTCTGACGTAGGCCTCAAGGAGAACAACTTGTTCCTCCTTAGTGAATTCTTCTGCTTCTCCTTCGAAGAAGAACTCTGGGCCATAGTACTCTGATAAGTACTTTATCGTCTTTCCATTTTTCAACTCAACAGTTGTTATCTCTCTGTAAGCAAATTCATCTGGGTGAGTCCCTTCTAATAACAATTGGAGTTCATTTTTCTTGATCTCTTCAAGCCTCTTGTATAACAACCCCTTCTTGACCATTTTGTTATCCATTAGAGTTTGAGGGGTCATCTTTGACTTGTAGGCTCTCTTGAAGTCTTCAAGTATTTCCCAGGGTGAGACTACAATGGCCAACATAATAGCAGCATCTATGGTCTTTCTCACTTGGCCATTGTATCTACTTGGTATGGATTTCTTATGAATTCTAGAACTAACCCTGGGGTCTGGCCAAATCCTTACTCTCTCCTTTTGATATTGAAAGGTATACCTGAGAGCATACAGCCTTTGAGCGTGTTTCTTCATGGCTTGTATAGATGATGACTGAGGAAACTCTTTGTCAATCATCTTCAAAAGTTGCTCATCGTGCTGTTTCTGCTGTTCTTCTTCTTCAATCTTAACTTTCACCATTTGCCTCTGAAAGTCTGGTGTAATCATTTGTTGACTTCTGGGCTCAGGTAATTTTAGAACAGCAGAGATTGGCAGACTATCTTCTTCATCATCTTCTTCTTCTTCTTCTACCATCCTCAACACCCTTCTCCTCCTTCTGGGTGCATCACTGGATGTGGTTTGAGGTGGTTTTTGGGGTAAGGGAGTTGGTTTTGAGGGTTGAGTTGATTTGGAGAGTTGTGGGGTTGTTTGTTTTTGAGGGGAGTTTGGGAAGGCTGATCTAGCATTTTTATGGTGAGTTTGGCTTTAGAAAGCTTGGCCATATCAGTTCTCTTCCCAGCACCTGCTTCATCTAGTGCTTCGATAATTAACCCCTTATTGAATGCTTCAGAAGTACAGATTCTGGTGGTTATTGCCAGAATACTGTCTCTGGTCCATGATTTAATCTCAATTAATGATCTTCCCAAGTATTTTGAAGTAAACCTGATCATTATTTCCAACCTCTCCCTTTCCATCACACTATAACTGGCCCATTTTTCTTGTATCTCTTCAATCTCCAGCCTTCTGATCTCAGTGTCTAAAGTAGCTGTATCAAAGCCCTGTCTGAAGAGTTGGTCTATTATTCTGTCCATTGATCTGCTGTGAGCTTCATCAGCTTCTTTGACCAGATCTTCCAATGATTTCTCTTCATCAGGCTTTTGAGTTTCAGCACTTTTCTTTCTTTGTATGTGATCAGCTGTTTTTCCTTTTCTTTCTCTTGTTGTTTCTCATTTTCCACTCTCTTTCTTTTTCTTTCTTTCACTGCCTTAGACTCCCCCTTTTTGGGTGCATTGGGTTCAGGGGTTTGAATGGCGGAAAGCTTCCTTTGCACAGCATCATCAACAAGTGTTTGTAGATTTGAGGAAATCCTCTCATCAATAGCTTTATGCACAATCTCATTGATGATGGGAGTGATGAGAGGTAAGGAATTTTGAAATGTAGCAACCATCTGCTCAGAGGGGTTCTGTCCCTGAGAGGTGGTGCCAAAAACAGTGGCTGGTGGCTCAGTTGAGTGTAGTGGCTGAGTGTTTGGTAAACCTTCAGATGAAGGTGCCATCTGTGGGTTTATTAGGGCAGATGGACTTTGATCCTGAGACATTTTGGCAAGCAGTTCTTTGAGTCTGCTCACCTCAGCCTCAAGGATTGTGTTATGGGCTAAAACATCAAAGAAAAAGCCCAGGTCATCATCAGTCTTTGCTGAATCATCTGACCTCCTGATTGAATCAGGATGTACATGCCCTGAGTGTAGATCAGTTGTAGCATGTGCCCCTTGTTCTTGGTTCTGGGGACTTCCTGCCTTAGGACTGAGTCCTTCATCGGCAGTTGCCTCTGGTGAGGTCTTAGAGATGCTACCAACTTCATCCTGTTCATTTGTTGAATCAGTAGAAGTGGCAGCCTCACCAGATGTTCTAACCTCCTCCACTACACGGGGAGATTGAACATTATAACCCCTGTGCTGTGGGTTATCAGCAGCATTTTGGTCCTCTTCCTCAGCTGTTGAGGTTCTCCCCATTGTAATTGGTGTCGGGGGAGGAGGAGAGGAATGCAGCTGACTCAGCACTTGTGCAACATAAATGTTGGGCTTTGAGGAGCGGTTGCATTTGGAGATAGGTTTGAAGCAGATTGCACCCGGGGTGACTGGTGCTCTTCAATGGTAACCTTCTCAATTGAGATAGGTTCCAGCATTGTGGTATCTCCAATTTTGGTTGCATCAGGATCCTGTTGATAGGATGCCTGAGCTGCTAGGGCTGGTAGAGTCTTGGACACTACTGGGGGGTTAGAACCAGTAAGTGTTTCCTGTATTGGTGGTACAGGGGCATCCTCAGGGGACTCATCTCCCTGAGTAGCCTTTTTAGGCTTTTTGGTGTAGGGTTTGGTGGGGACTTTGGATCTGGAAGTGGAGGTTGTGGGTTCCCGCTGCTTGGGTTTTAGCAGCCGGGCAGCCCCTTTCATTGTAGGGTCAGAGTTATGCCTGGAGTATACTTTAGGCAATACAGCTGGAGCAGGGACTCCAAGGCCAACAAGGCCGTCTGATTTTAGCTGTGTTAAAATTATGGCCATGAGAAACCTGGGATATAATATCCATCTGTTTGCCACAGGTTTCAAGGCCAGATCCTTAAGTTCCATAAAAACTATCTCAGAAAAATTTAGAGTTTGTCGTTCAAAGATAGAGTATAATACCTGTTGCCATCGGGAAGACATCTGATCCCATGAGGAGGTTTTTGGTGCAAGGCAGACATTCACCATGTGGAATATAAGGCGTTCAGCATCATGGAAGTGCTTCTTCAGAATGGTGGTAGCACTTAAGTCTCCTTCATACCCGTTGTTGATGAAAGACATATCGGTTGTGCCTTTCGGGTATTCTGTGACACAGGTGGCATCAAGGACGGAAAACGGCTAATGAAACGTCTGAAAGTAGGTTTAGGTATTTATAGGGTAAAAAAAAAAAACTGATATAAAACGACTGAAAGTGTTCGTGCTGTCATCAGTTGTTTGAAAACAACTGAAGACCTGGTTTTAACTTTCAGAAGTAACAACTGAAGACTTGGTAATAGTCATCAGTAGTTGTGAAACTACTGAAGACATGGTTTTGGATTCAGTTGTTTGAAGTGAAGCAGCAGTTGTAGAAACAACTGAAGAGAAAAATTTCTCATCAGCTGTTGTCGTTAATTCTTAGCTCATCAGCTGTTTCATTCTGACCTCAACACTTCATCAGACTTTGTCTGAGTTTCAGATGTTTCATAGGTCATCAGTACTTATCTGTTATTCTGACATCAGCAGTTGTAACTACAGCAGTAGTTGTAACCACATCAGTTCTTTTCAACAGATGAGTACTTCAGTACTTTTAAGTAATTTAGTCTTCAGTAGTTATGAAAACTACTGAGGATAAAAGAACTTCAGTACTTATTTCTGACAGTAGTTTACGAATGCTCATCAGTACTTGTTGACTGAGATCATCAGTAGTTGTCACTTATTCTAGCTGCAGCATACCAAGCCTTAACACTAGGTTTTGGAAAGTTGAACTGTCCAAAGGCTTAGTAAATATGTCTGCAAGCTCATCAGCACTAGGAACAAACTTTGGATCAATCAGACCTTTTTCAAAACAATCCCTAATAAAATGGTGTCTGATCTCAATATGTTTGGTCCTAGAGTGCTGGACTGGATTCTTGACAATACAAAGAGCTGAAGCACTATCCATTAGTAATGGAGTCTTAGTCTCTGTAATGCCATAATCCAGTAATTGATTCTGAAGCCAGAGTACCTGAGATGTACAACTTGCAGCAGCAATGTACTCGGCTTCAGCAGTGGATGTAGCAACAGATGTTTGTTTCTTACTCTGCCAAGAAACCAAACAGTTGCCTAGGAATTGACATCCACCAGAAGTTGATTTTCTAGTTAATTTACACCCTGCATAGTTACTATCAGAAAAAGCAACTAATTTGCAAGAGTGCCCAGTGGAATACCAAAGACCTAGAGATTGAGTACCTTGCAGATATCTAAAGATCCTCTTGACTGCAATCAAATGAGACTCTTTAGGAGCAGCCTGAAATCTAGCACAAACACAAGTTGCAAACATAATATCTGGTCTAGAAGCTGTTAAGTACATCAAGGACCCAATCATACATCTGTAAAGTGTTTCATCAACAGCTTTACCTTTCTGATCTACATCCAGTTGTGTGGTGCTGCACATGGGAGTAGAACAGGGCTTACAGTGTTGTAAATCAAACTTTGCCAAAAGACTTTTTGTGTATTTTGACTGATGAATGAAAGTTCCATCAGCCTTTTGTTTGATTTGCAAACCTAGAAAGAACTGTAATTCTCCCATGGCACTCATTTCGAATTTTTGTTGCATCAACTTTGTAAATGCATCACACAACTGTGGATCAGAGGAAGCAAAAATAATATCATCAACATAAATTTGAACAAGGAGCTTATGCTGACCCACTTTCTTAATGAACAAAGTTTTATCTATGGAGCCTCTAGTGAAATTATTCTGAAGAAGAAAGTTTGACAGTGTTTCATACCAGGCTCTAGGAGCTTGTTTCAACCCATAAAGAGCCTTATCAAGTTTATACACCCAATCAGGATGTTTATTATCCTCAAAACCTGGTGGTTGACACACATAAACCTCTTCTTTTATTTTACCATATAAAAATGCACTTTTGACATCCATTTGAAAAACTTTAAGATTGTGGAATGCAGCATAGGCTAAGAACAATCTAATTGCCTCCAGTCTGGCTACAGGGGCAAAGGTTTCATCATAATCAATACCTTCTTCTTGTGAAAACCCCTGGACAACCAGTCTGGCCTTGTTCTTGACAATTTGCCCATTTTCATCTGTTTTATTCCTAAACACCCATTTAGTGCCTATTGCACACTTACCTGGGGGTAGAGGAACCAGTTCCCACACTTGCTGCTTTTTGAACTGAAGAAGCTCAAGCTGCATGGCATCAACCCATCCATTGTCTCTTAATGCAATATGATAGTTCTTTGGCTCTTGCTGACTGATGAAAAGAGCATAGAAGCAGAAGTTGGACAATTGACTTCTAGTTGAGACACCAGCATTGATATCACCAATGATTTGAGACGTTGGGTGATTCTTCAGCTCTGGATACACTATGAGATCTGTGCAAGTGTTTGTAGCACGCTCAGCAGCAACAGATGTTGATCCAGATTCTTGAAACCAAGTGTTAGATGGCAGGTCAAATGAAGTAGAGGATTCAGAAATCTCATCAGCATTTGTTGTGGATGGTGCTACTGAAGCTACAGGAACATCAAGTTGAGTAGACTCAGGCAGTTGATCACTAAACTTGAATAGGTGAGTACTGGGATCATCATGAACATCAGTACCACCAGATGGATGACTAGCTGCAGAAGGTGATGAATTCACATGATCTGCAACAGCTGGAGGCTGATAAGGAACATATTGCAGTATGTCAGATCAAACAACTCCACAGGGTTTTGTGGGATTTTGTCCTTAGGAGATTCATTGAACTTCACATGCAAGGTTTCTTCAACCATCTTTGTTCTACAGTTGAACACTCTGTAAGCCTTGCAAGTGGATGAGTACCCAACAAAATACCCTGCATCCACCTTAGAATCAAACTTTTGGAGTTGATCCTTTGTGTTGAGAATGTAACAAGGACACCCAAATGCTCTGAAGAATGAAATTAGAGGAGCCAAATGATGTAGAACTTCATAAGGAGTCTTCATCAACCTCTGATTCACTAGAGCTCTATTTTGCACATAGCATGCTGTGTTGACAGCTTCAGCCCAAAAGGTCAGTGGCAAACCAGAGTCAGCCAACATGGACCTTGCAGCTTCAATTAGGGTCCTGTTCTTTCTCTCCACTACTCCATTTTGTTCTGGAGTCCTTGGAATGCTATACTGCCTCTTGATTCCTTTTGAAAGGTAGAAATTATCAAGTGTAGGGTTTCTAAATTCAGTTCCATTATCACTTCTTATACACTTGACAGATAGGGAATACTGCTTCTCAACATACAACACAAAGTTAATAATTGTCTGAGCAGCCTCATCCTTTGAATGCAAGAAGAAGGTCCATACAAATCTGGAGTAATCATCCACAATTACCAGACAGTATTTCTTCTTTGCCATGCTCATTACTCTCACAGGACCAAAGAGATCCATGTGCAGTAATTGCAAGCAGGCAGTGGACTTTGGTTCTTCTATAGGATGGAATGAGACTTTGTGTTGTTTTCCTTTTAAACAAGCAGTGCAGGTTTCATCACAGAGGAACTCCTTTATTGGTAGACCTCTTATTAAACTATTGTGGATCAGCTGATTCATGTTTTTGAGATTAACATGACCCAGCCTTCTATGCCACAGTTTAGATTCCTGAGGAGAGGCCTTGGAGAACAGGCAAGGATGACCTTTTAACGCAATCTTCTTTGACAATCCAAGGCATATACTCTTCCTATCCTGTTGGCCTTCAGGAGAGTATGTTCATCCAATACCTTGTCAATCAGCCTCAGAACTTTGGAAGACAGAATCCGGCAGTTCTGGCTTGTGAAAAGTGCAACATGCCCTTTATCACACATCTGACTGACACTCAGTAGATTATACTTGAGATTCTCCACATGGTTAACATCATCAAATCTGATTTCTCCATTTGACACAAATCCTTTCCCGATGATGTAACCCTTAGCATCATTTCCAAATGAGACAAATCCCTTCTTTCCTTGAGAGTAGTCATTAAGAAGAGAACTGCTCCCAGTCATATGCATAGATCCTCCACTGTCTACATACCAGATGCTTCTTTGGCATGCTGAAGAACCCTGCATTTATCATAAGAAACTAGTTAGCTTTAGAGACCCAAACCTTTTTGGTTTTGGGTCTGTTTTCATCAACAGATTTAACCATAACTTGTTTCTCATGATTAACAGCTGATGAAGGTGGAGATGGTGCTGAAATGGAATTCTTAGATTTGGGCTTGGATTTCCTTTTCAGTGGTTTGATCACAGGTGCATCTAGTTGGTTAACTCTCCCCAACAAATGCTGAACCATCATAACAAGTTGTGTCTGATTTGTTGCTAAAGCCTTCAGCTCATTTGACACATCAGTACTTGTTTTTGATGAGTTCCTGTGACCCACCATTTCCTCCTTGAAATTCACAGACTTCGTCTGATGTTTATCATGAGAAGCACTATCAGCTGTTTTCTGATAAACCCCATCCTTCTTTTTGGATTTTGGTGAGGCCTTGGGTTTATCAGTTTGAGATGACTGTGGTACAAACTTGGTTTCAAACTCATTTTTCATTTTATTTATCTCTTCTTTAATGAGCTTATCTCTGTTGAGTTTGGAACCCTTTTTGTACCAGCATTCATCAGATAGATGATTGAATTTACACATATTTCACATGGCTTATTCTTCATCTTGGATTGATCAACTGCTGAAGTGGAAACTACTGAAGGTGTGATCTTTAGTACTTTCCTCCTTTCAGTACTTGTGTTAAGTACTGAAGGATCGGTAACAACTGAAGACTTGTTCTTCAGCTGTTCTCTATCCGTCCTGAAAGACTGTATGATAGATTCCTCAGCAGTTGTTACTCCTTTTATTTCGTCAGATTTGAAATGCTTTTCAGATGTTGTGACTTGCCCTTCAGTACTTGGAGTACTTTGAGGGACAACATCTGAATTTCTCAGCTTCATGTGTTTATCAGCATTTAAACCATCAGGCAATGACTTGCTGAGATCTTAACACTGACTTCATCCTCTAATTTTGTATTATCATTTGAGGATGAATCACATGATGATGTGGTTTGGAAATTACTTTCACCTTCAGATTTTACTATTATTTTGAAGTAAAAATCAGTAGGTGGTGCAGTATGATTGTAACCTATTCCAAACTTCACATTTGAAGCTGTTTGCTTGCTGAGAAGCATTTCAAATCCCTTGCAGGATGTTACCCAGTGGTCACACTCAACTTGGGTAGCTGCAAGTGTCTCTTTGAGACTTCTGTGGTTCTCGAGTATGACCTCTACCTTAGCCTTTTCATCATTAAGTTGGCATTTAAGCTTGTAAATCTCATCATCTTTGTCATTAAGTGCAGACACATACTCATCTTTTCTTTTGGAAATAGTTTTCTCAAGCTCAATATTTTGATTGATTAAAGCTACATTTGCCTCTCTAATAGAGACAAAGGCAGCTATGCATGATTCAGAACATAACTTGGCTTTAGCCTCAGAAGATACCTGGGTTACCTGTGAAGATGAAGCATCGGAGCAGGAACCCTCAGTAGACTCCAGGGCCATGAGAGCAAGATTCCAAAAGGATGTTCACCACCATGTTGACCAGCACCAGCAGATAATTGCTCATTGAAACCAGAAAGATCATCTGGTAAGCTGCTCCAGTCAACAACTCCTGGTGTGAAGAAGCTGTGATGAGGTTGAGATTGTGATGGAGATGGTTGAGGCTCAGGTAGGGCTTGAGGTTGTTGTGCTATAAGGATATGAACAGGATTTGGCTGTGGCATGTAATAGCAAGGATAAGGATATGGCATTGGACCCTGAGGGACAAAGTATGCAGGAGATTGAGGTTGTGAGTGATGACCAGAACTAGCAGGATGTTGCCCTTTATTTTGTGAGCTATTGCTTGGAAAGGTCACAAAGGGTGCAGAGGAGTTAGATCTAGTTGATCTACACTCTCTTGCAAAGTGCCCAAGCCTGTGGCATTTGTGACACCTCAACTTACTCTTGTCAAAACCAACTTTGGTTTTGCCAGAGAGTCCTGGAAATTTCCTACCAGTTCTCTTGTAGAACTTTTTAGATCTGATATTGATCAGGGCCATTTGGCTCAAATATCCATCTCTTCTAAATCATCATCAGCAATACCTTGCAAATCATCCATGATAAAGCATAAATTATCACTATTACACCCAGAATGACTGTCAACACCAACAAATGCATGATCAGAACTGTTTGAAGAGAAATCTATATGCTCATCATAATGACTTTCTGATCTAGCATATTCTGACTCATGACCGACCAAGGCAGTGTTACCTGGTACAAAGTCATCAGAGAGCTTTCCTGATGATGCCAGTTTCCTTTTCTGCTCTATCTCTCTTTCAAATGTAAGCAGTTTCCCATGGAGTTGGGTGAGAGATAGGCTATCCAGATTTGCACTGGAGCGTAGGACAATGGTGTATGTGTCCCATCTCTCAGGCAGTGATCTGAGGAATCTGTTGTTCATCTGGCTGTTGGTGTACTCATGCTTGACCATTTTCAGCTCAGAGATCAAGCAGGAGAAACGCTCAAACTGTTGAGTCAGTGTCTCACCCTTCCTATGAGAGAATGTCTCATATTGTTGGGCGAGGATTTCTCTGTTGTTTGCTAAGACCTCATCAGTTCCTCCGAATTGTTCCTTCAAAGCATTCCAGAGGTCATGAGCAGTTTCATGATGCATAAGCCCAGAATAGATTTCATTCGGCAGTGCCATGGCCAGAATTCCATGGGCTTTAGCATCAATCTCAAACAGTTTACGATCTTCATCTGAGTATTGCTCCTTCTTCTTCGGAACCATTTGATTGGTCTCCGGATTGTTCACCATAGGCTTGTGTGGACCGTGAACCACAGATGTCCAACAACCTGAACTGTTAACAGACAGGTGATGGAGCATTCTTCGTTGCCATATGTTATACTCACTCCTAACCAGCATCGGAGGCTTGGTTGAGGAGCCAGTATTGTGAGGATCATTAGATGGAGTAGTCATTCTCAGATTCAAACCAAATCAATCAAGTTTCAAAAGATTTAGCACAAAAACACAACAAACTCAATAAGAACCAAGAAGAAACTCAATTTAAATAACCAGAAGCAGCAGAAAATCAATCTTTATAACCAATTCTTGCACATATGCTAATTCGATCAAACTATAGATATCAAAATAGCAGTTTCAATGATCAATTGTTAAACCGATCAATGATTAACCTGCTCTGATACCATTTGTTAGGATCAGTGATCTAAGTTTGATCAATTAGAGTTTAATCACAGCGGAATTAGAGCAAGAATTAAGCAAATATAGCAAGAACACAATAAATATTCAATGGAACAGTACACGGTTATATAGAAATAGGGTTTTCTGCATTGGATAATAACATTCATGCACACATGCTTCGATATGGCGGCTGCTAGGTTTTCCTAAGCTGCACGCATTACAATTAGGTCAGCATTCCTTATATAAAGGAATGTGACGTCTGCTGATGTCACTTGATAGTGACGTCTAACAGAATTATTACAAACTACTGAAAGTAAGCAAACTACTGAGAATGTTCACAACAACTGAGAACATCTCTAGTATTCTAAGTACACGAAGAAACATAAAACTACTGAAACTACAAGTACAGAAAATAAAATACAACTACTGAAAGGAAACCATCACAACTACTGAAGAGGTCTTCTTCAGCTGTTGTGACAATCATCTGAAACTTGGTCTTTAGTCTTTGTCTTCAGCTCTTTCACTTCAGACTTTGTCTTCAGCTCTTTCACTTCAGACTTTGTCTTTAGCTCTTTCACTTCAGACTTTGTCTTTAGCTCTTTCACTTCAGACTTTGTCTTCAGCTGTTGCAGACTACTTCAATTGTTGTAATGTCCGTGGGACTTAAAGGTTTTTCTGATCAGGCTCATTGGTTCTTTTGGTCCAACAGTTGGCTTTTTCAATATCTTGAAAATGCCTGGCCTCATGTGTGCAAGTTTAAGAACATTACCTGTTCCCCTCAACTGTGGTCCCAATTCACAATTGAGAATGTGTTGAACATACCGGGGGAACATGTAATATTCTAAGGAATCTAAATTCACTAGGAAATTTGTAAATACAAACTGAGAGTACCTGAATTTGAGCCCTTGAACCATCCCATGGACAATGAAGGACAGGTCTTTTAGAATCTGGTCCCATCCTCCATGTTTGTTGGATAAGCTATGAATGACGACATAGAGGAGGTATTTCTATTGGAATGAGTCCTTCCCCTTCCTGAAGGTGTTGACTGAGAAGTCACCTTCATATCCTATCTGCTCAAAGGATTGGTTGACAGTAGTTTTTGGGAAAGATAGTTCACCTGCTTCATCATCCAGCTGAAGATGGGTGTTGATGATAGCTGGAGTGATGAAAACTGTCCTCCCTGCACTATGGCAGACAACGCCTTCTCCCCGTCCATGGTGACCTCTTGACAGGTCTGCCAGAACTCAAGCAACTGATCCTCATAGAAATGAGGATCGATTGTAAGGGAGGTGAAGTAATGAGACAAAGAAAGATACCTACACACGTCTGAGAAGCTTGGATCCTTCTCAGAGTTTAACAGAGCAACTTGATTGTGTTGTCTGTGTAGGTGCATGGTAAAATCAGGGTCGTTACGACGATCAAGATTGGCCATTTGAAGAAGATTGGTATGATGGAAAGAAGAAGAAGATGAAATTTAGGGGTAATTTTAGGTTAAGGAACAATGAGAGAAGTGAGATGAAATAGAATCGTTTGGAAAGATATAATTTGGATTTGAGACAAAGTTATGACAAAAAAATAAACTTTGAAATCCGCAAGTGGGTCCTACTTCTGAAAAAGGTGCCCAAAAGTTAGTTTTCTTGGAAGTAGAAAAGCATCCGAAGACAATTTTGGTTTCGGAAGCTGTGCAATCAAATTTTTCGAAAGCAATTTTGCTTCGGAAGATATTTCAAAGAGTTTTGAAAATTTTGGCTTCGGAAGAAATAAATGAGTCTTCCGAGACTAAATTGCTTTCGGAAGAAATTTGTTCCTAAAAGCATTTAAGTACTTATACCAAAATTTAAGCTTCAGAAGATACTTCAAGAATATCTACTGAAGGTAAATCTCAGATAAGCTGTTTAAACGATTTAGACATAATTTCTTCCAAAGGCAACTTTTGCTTCTTCCGAAGGTAAATTTTCATCATTCTAAGAGAGATCATTTTAAAAGTTCATTTTTCTTCCAAAGAGAACTGGGCTTATGAAGTGATCTAATAGACAACCTAGGACACATAGTTTTAAGAAATAATATTGATTAAGTTATTAAGAAAAAAATCTATTCAAATGTAATCATCCCAATAGCTGATACAAGATATTTAAATCTCTGTTCATCAAAATATTTTGTGAACAGATCAGCATATTGTTCATTTGTGTTAACTTTGATTAGTTTTATCAATCCCTTTTCAAAATTATCCCTAATCAGATGATACCTGATGTTGATGTGTTTGGTCCTTGAGTGCTACACAGGATTCTCTGTAATAGAGATGGCACTATTGTTGTCTATGTGGATGGGAGTCTCTTTGAAATTGAACTCATAGTCTAGCATCTGATTCTGAATCCAAAGCACTTGAGCACAGCAGCTGGCAGCAGCAATGTATTCAGCTTTAGCAGTTGATGCTGACACACAGGATTGCTTCTTGCATTGCCAAGACACTATCCTTCCACCCAGGAACTGACACCCCCCAGATGTGGACTTTGCAGTCATGTTACAGCCACCATAATCACTATCTGTATAGGCATACAGATTGAAGTCTGAATTCTTTGGATACCAAAGGCCTAGATTTGGAGCACCTTTGAGATATCTTAGAATCCTTTTGATAGTGATTAGGTGTGACATCTTGGGGTTGGCTTGATACCTTGCACATACATATGGCAAACATGATATCAGGTCTGCTAGCAGTAAGATACATAAGTGACCCAATCATAGCGCTACAGAGATGTTCATCAACACACTTCCCCTTAAGATCAGGACCAAGGGAGTGGTTTCTGGCTATGGGTGTCTTTGCAACCTTATAATCAGTCATCTTGAATCTTGAAAGTATGTCATGAACATACTTTGACTGACTTATGAAGATGCCATTTTCAACCTGCTTCACTTAAATTCCTAGAAAGAAATTGAGTTCCCCCATGGCACTCATTTCAAATCTATTCTTCATCATCATCTTAAAGTCTTCGCAGAGCTTAGGATTAGTTGAACCAAAGATGATTTCATCCACATATATCTGAACTAGCAATGTGTCATTTCCTGTTTCTTTGATGAAAAGAGTCCCATCAATAGTACCTCTTTTGTATCCATGTTGACAGAGGTATGTTGATAGTGTCTCATACCATTTTCTTGGAGCTTGATGCAGTCCATAAAGGGCTTTATCAAGCTTACAGACATAACCAGGATGATCTGGGTCTGCAAAGCCAGGTGGTTGTTTAATATAAACTTCTTCATCAATCACCCCATATAGAAAATCACACTTCACATCAAGCTGGTAGACCTTGAAATCCTTGGATGCATCATAAGCCAGAAATATTCTTACAGCTTCAAGTCTTGGAACTGGAGCAAAGACATCAGTGTAATCAATTCCTTCTTCTTGAGTGTATCCTTGGACAACCAGTCTAGCCTTGTTCTTGATGATGATCCCTCTATTATCTTTCTTGTTCCTGAATACCCATTTGGTCCCTATGACACTCTTCCCTTGAGGAACAGGACATAAGTTCCAAACCTTCTGTCTTCTGATTTGAAGCAGCTCATCTTGCATAGCTTCAATCCAGCTTCCATCCTTCAAAGCCTTATAAACCTTCTTCGGCTCTATCTGGGATAAGAAACAAGAATGTAGACAAACATGGTTGTCATGAGCTTGTCCTCTTATTCTTACCCCTGAGTCAACATTTCCAATGATGTTTTTGGTGGGATGTGACTTGTGGATCCAAAGTTAAGGGATCACAGCAAGTTGGTTGGACAGATCTAAATTTGAGAAATTCTGATCTGGAAATGAGGTGTCTCCCACCACATCAGCACACTTATCAAGAGAGACTTGATCCAATGAGTGTGTGACATCATTCATGTTGTCTTCAATGGAGTGGTTATCAGCATCAAGAAATTCTTGATCACTGTCACCACCTCCAGTTCCTCCTCCTGCATTTAAAGTTCCTTCTTCTGAATTTTGAGCCTTTGAGCTAGAATTTGAAAGCAATTCATTGGAATCAGCAGTATTTGTCATGCTAGTGCTGATGGGAGCTTTAATTGTAGGGTTAGTCACCACTGGAGCTGAAGTAGTCTTCTTGTTTGGTCTACTCAGCTCAAATATTGGATCAGGATCTTCTGTTGTCCTGTTATCTATAGATACTGAAACATTCTCACAAGATTTGTTAAAACAGTTGGTAACTAAGTCAAGATCAAACAGCCAATCAGGACAAGAACCTTATACACAGGGTGTGTGTTCATTGAAAGTCATATTGGCTGACTCCTCAATGATTCTAGTTCTGAGATTGTATACTCTATAAGCCTTAGCTTGAGAAGAGTACCCAACAAAGTGTCCGTCATCTGATTTCTCAGCAAACTTGGCTATTTGATATTTGGTATTCAAGATGGTGCAAGGACATCCAAATGTTCTGAGAAAACCAATAAATGGTCTTCTTTTGTGCCACAGTTCATAAGGAGTCTTACCATGTGTCTTAACTACCAAAACTCTGTTTTGCACATAGCAGGCTGTGTTGACAGCCTCTGTCCAGAAGGTGATGGGTAGCTTAGAGTTAGACAACATGGTTCTTGCAGCTTCAATAAGTGTCCTGTTTCTTCTCTCAGCAACACGATTTTGCTGAGGAGTCCTGGGAGCACTGTATTGTCTTGAAATACCCTTTTCATCACAAAATGTATCAAGGACTTGGTTTTTTGAATTTGGTTCCTTGATCACATCTTATGATTTTGACCTTGTGATCAGATTGATTCTCAATTTTCAGAATGAAATTCTTTAAGATTTCAGGAGTTTCATCCTTAGTTCTAAGGAAAAACACCCAAGTGAATCTTGTGAAGTCATCTGTGATCACCAAATAGTTTGAGGTCCTTCCTAAACTCATTACACTGGTGGGGCCAAACAGATCCATATGTAACAAGTGTAGGGGAGTAGTGATGAAGTTCATTTCCTTTGGCTTGTGAGACACTTTGTGTTGCTTCCCCTTCAGGCATGCAACACAGTGGTCATCACTTGTAAACTCTTTCTTTGGCATTCCAGTTACCAAATCATTCTTAATCAGTTTATTCATGTTCTTAAAGTTTACATGGCATATTCTTTTATGCCAAAGGAAAGACTCATCACTATTTGCTTTAGATAGAAAGCAAGAAATCTCTCCAGAGGGAGATGTTTCCTGCAAGTCCATCTTGTACATGTTCCTTTTCCTGGGGGCTCTAAACAAAATATGCTCTTGAGGAATGTCAACCCTGGGCTTGAGAACAATGCACTCATGCTCAGTAAAGAGCATGTGATGTTTTTAGTCACAAAATTAGGACACAATCAAAAGATTGTATCCAAGCTCCTTGAAAAGGTTTACCTTCTCAATGCTGAGCTTACCATTTAAGACCATGCCCCTACCAGTGTTGTAACCTCCTGCATCTCCTCCAAAAGCAACTGGTCCTCCATCAATTCTTTCAAAGTTTTAAAGTAGGGACTCATTGCCTGTCATGTGCTTGGAGCAGCCACTATCAATGATCCACACATTTCTGCTTGCCCTTGGCTGTCCCTACACAAAAATGATTATTTAGTTACATTTCGAAACCCAAGCCTCATTGGTCTTGGGCTTATAAAGTTCAGATGAAGGCAATGAAACAGTAAGTGATCCTATGTTCAGGCTTTGAGGATCATTTGCTGTTGCTAAAGAGGAGCTTTCACTCTCAAGGTCTTCCTTCATCTTCCACACCACCTTTGGAAGATTGGGCTTGACCTTCACTACTTTGGAACCTTTTGTAGTTTCGGAAGCTTTGGAGATGGATCCTTCGGAAGATCTTGCTTTCACTGTAGCAAGCTTCATTGCTTCGGAAGCATTCCTTTCTTCCGAGACCAACTTTTCTTCCGAAGGCAATTTCCTACTTGCCTTCTTCTTCATTTTGGAGCTTTCGAAGGAAACAGATTTTCCTTCCAAAGCTGTTTGTTTCTCCTTCTTCTCATAAGTTTTCTTCTTGATCATGTGGATAGTACTCTTTGGATTGTATTGACAATCCTTAGCCAGATGTGAAGTACTACCACACATAACACAATTTAATTCTTTCCTTCTGAGAGTCTTCTTTCCCAAAGAAGACTAAGCTTGAACACTTTCCTCTACTTTCTTCATCTTTTCAGATGATGCAGCAGGCTTCTTAGGGTGAAGCTTGCTCTTTGAAATGGATGGTTCAGGCTGTGTAGCAGTGACACACAGCTTATCAGTCTTCTTGTTGTTGCTGGAGCGAGTTGAAGCTGAAGTAGAATTCTTGGTACTAGAATTCTTGACAGGATCTTCAGCTTTCATCACCTTGAACTCTGCAGAGATAAATACTTATTTCTATTTGGGATCAAAGGTCGTCTTGATCTCTTGAGCTTTTCTGGATCTTCTCTTTGCTCTTCTGATCAAGTTCTTTCTCTTGGTTTTGCTCAAACCAGCTTCTTTTTCCTCCTTAGGAGCATGGTGACCATTTTTGGATTGACTCTCTTCACTCATCTCAGAGTCATCGCTCACCTTCTCCTCTTCATCCTCTTCATCACTGGGGTCTATGGATGGCAGCTTATCTTGACCAGTTCCACACCTAGGAGATCTGACTAATAGTAGAGTGTGTGGAGGAGCTATCTTACTAGATCCTAGTCCCTACTTATTCTGATAACACACTTTTGCATGCAGAGATAAGGATATCATGTTCTTGAAGGTCTCTTTTTCAAGAATACATTTTTCTACCCTGGCTTTGCTGATCACAAGCTCAGCCTGGCATTCAGTCAACTTGGTAATGAGATCCTTAATTTGAGTCCAGTAGTTTGTTTGCTCATGTTTAAGAGTTGAAACTGTTTTCTCTAGATCTTCTATCTTAAGTTTATAGTCATTTTCAACTCTTTTAAAATCAGCTTTTAAAATATTCAAAGACTCAATATCAGATCTCATTTCCAAGTTGTAGGACCTGTATCTATTTACTTTACCAATACATTCAGAAGAGCAAAGATGTTCAAGTACCTTGGCTTCATCATGATCAACCATGAGTGCTTGGTTTGGAGATGCATCTTCAGCTTGAAAGCTCTAGTCAAAGCCTCCTTCTTCAATAGCAACTGCAGCTTGCTGTCTTGGCTACTTATTCTGGTTCCCTCCTTCGGTGTAGTTTGGCCTGGATGAAGCTTGGCCACCATTTGACTTAGGTGCCTTGCATTCTCTAGCAAAGTGTCCCATCTGGTTACAGTTGTAACACTTGACTTTGCTCTTGTCCAATCCAAACTTGCCACTGGGAGCATTGCTAGAAAACCTTCTCCCAGTCCTCTTGTAGAACTTCTGCGCTCTGTGAGTGAGAAGAGCCATTTACTGGACTATCTCCATGTACTCCAGATCATCTGGATGGATATAGTCCAGGTCTTCAAGAGTAAAGAGAAAGTTGCCTGTACTTTCATCAGTGGAGACAAAAGCCTGAGAAGAACTTCTCTCTTGCAAGGGACTTCCTTGGATGTAGCTCTCTCTGGGTGTCTGTGGGAAGGTGATGAAAGGACCCTTTTGTGAGGTTTCAGGGTAGCAGATGAGATGATGTTGTGGTTCTCTGCTATCCCTTTCAACCACATGAAGGGCTAAACTCTGATGAGTGTTGGAGCTACCAGATGAATTTTGCATATTCATCTCCATCTGGTATCCACTGAGTATCCCATACAACTCAGTGAGAGTAAGGGTCTTGAGGTTTTCGGTCCTCTTAATGACCACACAGTAGTGTGTCCATTGTATTGGAAGAGAGGACATGAACTTCCTAACAATATCCTTGTTCTCAATAGTTACCCCAACATCAGCCAGAGTATCCACAATCTCAACATACCTGAAGTATTGTTGAGTCATGGTTTCACCTGTCTTGAAGGTGAAATTTTCAAACTACTGCTTCAGGAGATCCTTCTTGTTCTCCTTGGCTTCATTTGAACCCTCATACATCAGTTTTAGTGCATCCCATAGCTGTTTAGCGGTCTTGCACTTCTTGAAACCTCTGTAGATGGAGTTTGGAAGAGCAATTTGGAGGGCTGTCATGGCTTTCTGATCAATGTCAATTCTTTTCCAGTCTTCATCAGAAAAGTCAACCCTCTCCTTTGGTATCATGCCACCACCAGCAGCAGCTGAAGAGGTGCATGGTACATGAGGTCCACTGACAACAGAATCCCATATCCTGGAATCTTGAGACTTGATAAAGCCTTCCATTCTTTAACACCAAGTGTCAAACTCCTCAGGAGTGATTAGTGGGGACTTTGTCATAGTTCCAGTTTCCATATCAGCTTTGCAGATAGCTGCCATTTGAAGAGTTAAGTGATGTGTGTAACTAAGAGGATTTGAAGATCGTGAGATCTTACAATCAAGAGCCTGGAATGATCTGATACCAAATGCAGGACCGTTAAATGGTACTTAAGCTTGCACTTAGTTAACACACTTAGAAGGATCTTAAGATCACTTAACAATTCAAATAGGGAACTATGAACTTTTACAGAAGATACAAGACAAACACAAGTAAAAGCAAGAGTAAGAACACAAGATAAAATTTTCAAGGAAGTTGTATATTGCTTCTCTAGTTCTATTACAAGTGATGTACAAGTATATACTGAATACAAGAACCTGAGAGTACTTATAATACATCCTATAACCATCAATAGACTAATCTAGACAACAAGATCAGCCTAAAGTCAAAAGGCAGATTGCCTTTTGACTAGTGACTATGACAAGCCATAGCTCACTGACTTTCCTATTACAAAAAGCCAAAAATGAACAAAAACAGAAACTTGCAGGCGAAGACCTTATCTACTTTATCATAAAGTATGGAAGTTCCACCAACTAGTGATAGCAGGTGAACTACTAGAGTATGCAGCGGAAAGTAGGTTGCTTTATGATAAAGTTGATGGAAAAGGTATATTTTCTCTCTCTTAAGAAGAAAATCACTCTTGTCTTTAAACAGCTTCGGAAGACTTTGTCTTGATAGCTTCGGAAGACTTCATCTTTTACCTTCGAAAGAGTTGAGTCTTTGGCTTCGGAAGACTTTACACTTAGAATATTTTCCAGGTTCAGTGTAAAGCTTCCGCAACAGTTTCTTCTAAACTTTGGCTTCAAAAATTTTACACTGAGCATTTTTCTTGAGTGTGTAAAACTTCCGAAGCTAGTTCATCTTTGTTCTGAAGTGCATGTTGGAAGACTTGGTTGTTTTGGTATCTTTTGGTTGCATCAGCCTCTTAACTTCAGAGGTTCCTACAGTTTCCATGTCAGATAAAAGAGATTTGATGTTGACTTCAAAAATTCTTATTTCTTGTTTTAGCATCTAAAATTTCACCTTTTCTTCTTTTATTTTATTCGCCATTTTATGATTGTGTTTTCTGTATCCCTGTACTTCTAGAACACATTTATCAGAACATAAACTAGATTTTACCTCTGATGGCATTAGAATTGGACCATCATTTATGTGAGCCATCAGTGCATGATTTTGAAATTGAGGTTGAACTTCCTCTGCGTATAGGCTCCAATCACACACTCCATCTTGTCTGATGACAGGTGCATTAGATGTTGGTGGGCTACTTCTTTGAGCTTGATGAGCCAATAGAGGTTGTCTTTGATGAATTGGCTGTTGCTGATTATGATGCTGATTTTGATGCTGATTTTGTGACTGAAAGCTTGAATTGGGTTGAGGTGAATGCTGACCATGTGAGGTTCTTTGATAGTTGTTGCTACTTCTTCTGGGAGCATTACATTCCCTAGAGAAATGGTCAGTCATTAAACACTTAACTTTGGATTTGTCATATCCAAGCTTTATGTTCTCATTCAGGATCCATTTCTTCCAGATCTTCCTGAATTAAATGAGCTGAAGTGAGTCTGCCCCCAAGATAAGCCCTAAATCTAGCAGCAAAGGCAATGTAAGTTGCCTTTTGCTCTTCAGATCTCTGCTCACTGGGCATACTAGTGGGTGTTACTGTGGGTTGAGCTGAAGATGATGGTTTATGTTGTTATGGAGCAGCATAGAATCCAGTTGTCACTACTTGATCTCTTGATGAGAGAAAATAATCTTCTTCAGTCACAAAAGCATTCTTAACAGAATGAGTTTCAGATGGAAACTTGTATGCCTCAATGACTTGAGGTCCACTGAGATTTCTGCTTCGTTCATCCAACTCTAGAGCATTAATTTTGGCAATCATAATATCTAGGCTGGTACTCTCCAAATCAAGTGTGTTCTTCAACATAGTGCCATTTTGTTTCCAACTTTCTGGTAAGTTGTGTAGCATTTTCTTGTTCATTTCCTTTTCTTTGTAGGTAACCCCCATAATCTCAAGATCATTCACTAGTTGTACAAATCTATTAAGCTGCCTTGAGATTGACTCTCCTTTGGTGTGGTGAAAGGTCTCATTTTGATTTATTAGTTTATCCTTATTAATTTCAGTAACTTCACTGCTTCCTTCACACATTATCTGCAGTGCATCCCAAACCCCTTTGGTTGTTCCATATTTTTCCAGCCTCTTGATAACATCCATTTTTAAAGCCTGAGTTAGAATGGAGTAGGCTTTAAGGTCAATCTTGATTTTCTTATATTCTAATCAAAATAAGAGCAGCATTTGTAAGTGTTCATCCGCATTGACTAATGCGGATGAACAAGTCTTCATCAGCATTTGTTGTTGATAGTGTTCAGCATTCACTTAATTCATTCGCATTAGTTGAAGCGGATGAACAAGTCTTGGCAACAAACACTTGTCAGCATTTCTTTTTCTTTATCCGCATTAGTCAATGCGGATGGACAAATACTTGTCAGCATTTTTTCAATGGATATCCGCATTAACTAATGGGGATACTTCTATACTTGGTTCTTTTTTTCTTCTGTTGTCTTCTGTTTGTCTTCTGTCTTTGGAGTTTGCCAACCAGAGCAACCTTCAACTACCTCTTGAATTGGTATGTATGATCCTTTTAGGGTCCAATAACATGTAATCATAATAAACCAGTTAATTAGTAAAAGTTCAGAATTTCAGACTTCGAAAAATTTCAGAAAAAATTGAAAAATATGAACCTTTCGCGCGATACGTACACTTTTCGCATGCGAAATATTTTCAATTAATTTCAACTTCTCGTGCGACAAGTCACTAATCGCATGGAATAAGTTTGACCAAAAGTCAACTATTTGTGTGACTAGTCAAAGATGCTAATGCGAGAAGTTTCATGTGAATTTGAATGTCGTCGCATATGTTCATCTTTTTGGTACCTTTTTGCACGTGAAAACCCCAAAATTCATTTTCAAATTGACTTTATTTCAGTTAGTTTTAGCCATTGAAAATTGTTGCATTAGAAACAATTAGGTATGTTTTAAGTATAATCATGGTTAACTTCATTAGATGTCAAGTTTATTTGCGTTTTATGTTTCGGGTCAAAATCAAATACTTGTAAATCCATTCATTAATCATCAAAATACCTTTGTTATGTCTTGGTAAACAGTAATAAAGTGCAATGATCACAGGAATCAATCTAATCACAGTAACACTAGGACATTTTGAGAGTGAAATCAAGCTGATTGTGTGATGCGAATGGTCAACCATCCGCGTGACTGTTGGAATTTAACACCTTCTGATTTCTTGCGCGAGAAGTCAAACTTAGCACCCAATAACTTCTAGCATGCGAGAAGTCTCTATTTTTGAATTCTTCAAACTTTTCAAAAAATTTAATTTCTCATTTATTTAAACTTTGCTATGTAATTTTGGCTTTTGAGTTTAATCCAAGAGTCAATTTAACCATAAACCCTCTATTTAATAAAATTTTTTATGAAAATCAAAAGAAAATAAAACAAAACTCATAAAGCCATAAACTTTAACTTAAAAATTGTTTTGTGAAATTTTCATGTGTATGATCATATTTCTTTGAAATCAATTATTAACATATTCCAGATATATTTAGAATAATACTAGTTAAGTTGATTGTCAATATGATTTGTCAAATTTAAACTCATACTTTAATCTTTACTAAGACAAATATGTTGTGATTATTATCATGTTTTTATTTATTTGTATAAAATAAATAGATCCCAGAATAAAAGTGTATGAGTTTAAATTTGACAAATCATATTGACAATTATTAACATCTTCCATACAAAGTGTTATACTATCAAAAGAAACAAGGAACATATATTTACAAAACAAGTCCCTATACTATGACAAAAAATAAAAGACAAATGTTAATCTTCTAAGGGCTCTAACACTAGTCTGAGAAACAATTTTGAACATAGAATATTAATAAGTTTTAGGACTTATTAATAGCGAGTCAAAGTTAAGTTTTCACCTTACAAGATTTTTAGGACTTATATGCCAATTCGGACTTACATGCCCCATCTTTTGATTTTGCATCGTATGTCAGAACATATTCTTAAAATGAAAATATTTATCACATATTAAGTACGTCTTTGACATATCTTTTATTAATGTGCATATTGGAATCTTTTAAAATCCTACATGGCCTTTTGGCATTTTTTTGCTCTTTTTTCACTTTCAAATTTTCTTTTTGTTTTTTTATTTTTTCTTTCTTTCTTGAGACTATATATATATATATATATATATATATATATATATATATATATATATATTTATATATAGAGGAAGGTTCCTCTGAAAACCAATAGTTATGTGAAAACCAAAAAAAAACCACGGAAACCAATAACATACTTCATAAATTTTTGTTATTTTAATTGTTAAAAGGTTATTTAAGCTTTTGTTACATATATGTTGAACATAAATACGAGAACAAAAAGTTTTAAATATACGTAACACTATGTCGAATGTAAAACGCTTACGCATGCGTAACCTATATATGACGGCATGTAAAATCATGCTACGGTGTTTCTTTTGATCCATACCCTTATTTATATATGCGCATAAACAAATATAAAGGGTGGTGATAAAATAATTGTAAATTATGTGGCCAGTTTCTTTGGTTTTCTCTAGTTTTCATATAACATTGTGGTTTTCTTAGAATCCCTGCTCTCTCTCTCTCTCTATATATATATATATATATATATATATATATATATATATACATATATTTATACATATATATATACATATACATATATATACATATGTATACATATATATATATATATATATATATATATACATATACATATATATATATACATATATATATACATATATATTTATACATACATATATATATAAACATATATATATACATATATATATACATATATTTATATATATATATACATATATATATATATATATACATATATATATATATATATATATATATACATATATATATATATACATATATATATATATATATATATATATATATATATATATATATATATGAAAATCACTAATACAGATAGTAACTGAGTTGAGTATGACTAGACTATAACTCTCAGTCTATTTTAGCATGGATTTAGTGTTACCATAAAATCTTGATACGTGAACCACTTCAGTCATTGAGAATATAGTCCCAGTGTATCACAAAGCATATTGCTTTTCATTCTTGGAAGTCGAGCCTATCAACATATCAAACATAATCCAAGTCAGTTCCTTTTTAAGATTTTGTATGTAATATATCAAATTCAAGAAATGTAATATTATTTCCTACTAGACTTGAAAGTTCATCTTGTATTGATTAAATCAATTGAACAAAATCTTTTTGAGATTTTTCGAAATTGGTCCCCCTAAAACCAAAATCTTTTTCGCTATATTTTCAAATTTCTCCCCCTAAAATTACGATTATTTACTAGAAATTTACAATCACATCAAAGTAAACAGAAAAATATTTTTCTGAGAGGGTATGGTAAATTTACCAAAGTTAGAAAGTCTTAATGGCGATGATAAAAAGCCTTGGTAAACAAGTCAGCAATGTTTTCATCAGATGTGACTTTAACAAGATGAATACGTTTTCTATCAAAACAGTCACAGATAAAGTGCATGCGAATGTAAATGTGTTTCGTTTTTGAATGTTTAATGAGATTCTTGATGGTGTTCAGAACTACAGAACTATCACACCAGATTGTGGTGTTGAAAATATTACGACCGTAATTAAGACGTTGTTGTTGAATCCAAACTATTTGTGAACAATAGTTTGATGCACTCACATATTCTTCTTTTGTAGTGGATTGTATTCAGCTTTTTGCACTACCATGAAATCAACCTATTTTCGAGAAATTGACACCCACCTATAGTTGATTTCCTTTCCAAATTATATCCACCATAATCACTGTCAGTATATGCATATAAGTTAAATCCAGATCTTTTAGGATAACAAAGTCCATGTTGTGATTGGCCTTTGAGATACTTGAAAATTGTTGGACCAAAAGAACCAATGAGCCTGATCAGAAAAACCTTTAAGTCCCACAGACATTATAACAACTGAAGTAGTCTGCAACAGCTGAAGACATCAACTGATAACAAGGTCTGAAGACAAAGTCTGAAGTGAAAGAGCTGAAGACAAAGTCTGAAGTGAAAGAGCTGAAGACAAAGTCTGAAGTAAAAGAACTGAAGACAAAGTCTGAAGACAAAAGCTGAAGACAAAGACTGAAGACCAAGTTTCAGATGTTGTCACAACAGCTGAAGAAGACCTCTACAGTAGTTGTGATGGTTTCCTTTCAGTAGTTGTATTTTCTTTTCTGTACTTGTAGTTTCAGTAGTTTTATGTTTCTTCGTGTACTTAGCATACTCTGAGATGTTCTTAGTTGTTGTGAACATTCTCAGTAGTTTGCTTACTTTCAGTAGTTTGTAATAATTCTGTTAGAAGTCACTATCAAGTGACATCAGCAGACGTCACATTCCTTTATATAAGGAATGCTGACCTAATTGTAATCGGTGCAGCTTAGAAAAACCTAGCAGCCACCATACCGAAGCATGTGTGCATGAATGTTATTATCCCTTTTGTAGAAAACCCTATTTCTATATAACCGTGTACTGTTCCATTGAATATTTATTGTGTTCTTGCTATATTTGTTTAATTCTTGCTCTAATTCCGCTGCGATTCAACTCTAATTGATCAAACTTAGATCACTGATCCTGACAAATGGTATCAGACCAGGTTAATCATTGATCGGTTTAACAATTGATCATTGAAACTGCTATTTTGATATCTAAAGTTTGATCGAATTAGCATATTTGCAAGAATTGGTTATAGAGATTGATTTTATGCTGCTTCTGGTTATTCTGTTTGAGTTTCTTCTTGGTTCATATTGAGTTTGTTGTGTTTTTGTGCTAAATCCATTGAAACTTGATTGTTTTGGTTTGAATCTGAGAATGACTACTCCTTCTAATGACCCTCACAATACTGGCTCCTCAACCAAGCCTCCGATGCTGGTTAGGAGTGAGTATAACATATGGCAACGAAGAATGCTCCATCACCTGTCTGTTAACAGTTCAGGGTGTTGGACATCTGTGGTTCATGGTCCACACAAGCCTATGGTGAACAATCCGGAGACCAACCAAATGGTTCCGAAGAAGAAGGAGCAATACTCAGATGAAGATCGTAAACTGTTTGAGATTGATGCTAAAGCCCATGGAATTCTGGCCATGGCACTGCCGAATGAAATCTATTCTGGGCTTATGCATCATGAAACTGCTCATGACCTCTGGAATGCTTTGAAGGAACAATTCGGAGGAACTGATGAGGTCTTAGCAAACAATAGAGAAATCCTCGCCCAACAATATGAGACATTCTCTATAGGAAGGGTGAGACACTGACTCAACAGTTTGAGCGTTTCTCCTGCTTGATCTCTGAGCTGAAAATGGTCAAGCATGAGTATACTAACAGCCAGATGAATAACAGATTCCTCAGATCACTGCCTGAGAGATGGGACACATATACCATTTTCCTACGCTCCAGTGCAAATCTGGATAGCCTATCTCTCACCCAACTCCATGGGAAACTGCTTACATTTGAAAGAGAGATAGAGCAGAAAAGGAAACTGGCATCATCAGGAAAGCTCTCTGATGACTTTGTACCAGGTAACACTGCCTTGGTTGGTCATGAGTCAGAATATGCTGGATCAGAAAGTCATTATGTTGAGCATATAGACTTCTCTTCAAACAGTTCTGATCATGCATTTGTTAGTGTTGACAGTCATTCTGGGTGTAATAGTGATAATTTATGCTTTATCATGGATGATTTGCAGGGTATTGCTGATGATGATTTAGAAGAGATGGATATTTTGAGCCAAATGGCCCTGATCAATATCAGATCTCAAAAGTTCTACAAGAGAACTGGTAGGAAATTTCCAGGACTCTCTGGCAAAAACAAAGGTTGTTTTGACAAGAGTAAGTTGAGGTGTCACAAACGCCACAGGCTTGGGCACTTTGCAAGAGAGTGTAGATCAACTGGATCTAACTCCTCTGCACCCTTTGTGACCTTTCCAAGCAATAGTTCACAAAACAAAGGGCAACATCCTACTAGTTCTGGTCATCACTCACAACCTCAATCTCCTGCATACTTTGTCCCTCAGGGTCCAATGCCATATCCTTATCCTTGCTATTACATGCCACAGCCAAATCCAGTTCATGTCCCTATAGCACAACAACCTCAAGCCCTACCTGAGCCTCAACCATCTCCATCACAATCTCAACCTCATCACAGCTTCTTCACACCAGGAGTTGTTGACTGGAGCAGCTTACCAGATGATCTTTCTGGTTTCAATGAGCAATTATCTGCTGGTGCTGGTCAACATGGTGGTGAACATCCTTTTGGGAATCTTGCTCTCATGGCCCTGGAGTCTACTGAGGGTTCCTGCTCAGATGCTTCATCTTCACAGGTAACCCAGGTATCTTCTGAGGCTAAAGCCAAGTTATGTTCTGAATCATGCATAGCTGCCTTTGTCTCTATTAGAGAGGCAAATGTAGCTTTAATCAATCAAAATCTTGAGCTTGAGAAAACTATTTCCAAAAGAAAAGATGAGTATGTGTCTGCACTTAATGACAAAGATGATGAGATTTACAAGCTTAAATGCCAACTTAATGATGAAAAGGCTAAGGTAGAGGTCATACTCGAGAACCACAGAAGTCTCAAAGAGACACTTGCAGCTACCCAAGTTGAGTGTGACCGCTGGGTAACATCCTGCAAGGGATTTGAAATGCTTCTCAGCAAGCAAACAGCTTCAAATGTGAAGTTTGGAATAGGTTACAATCATACTGCACCACCTACTGATTTTACTTCAAAATCAATAGTAAAATCTGAAGGTGAAAGTAATTTCCAAACCACATCATCATGTGATTCATCCTCAAATGATAATACAAAATTAGAGGATGAAGTCAGTGTTAAGATCTCAGCAAATCAATTGCCTGATGGTTTAAATGCTGATAAACACATGAAGCTGAGAAATTCAGATGTTGTTCCTCAAAGTACTCCAAGTACTGAAGGGCAAGTCACAACATCTGAAAAGCATTTCAAATCTGATGAAATAAAAGGATTAACAACTGCTGAGGAATCTATCATACGGTCTTTCAGGACGGATAGAGAACAGCTGAAGAACAAGTCTTCAGTTGTTACCGATCCTTCAGTACTTAACACAAGTACTGAAAGGAGGAAAGTACTGAAGATCACACCTTCAGTAGTTTCCACTTCAGCAGTTGATCAATCCAAGATGAAGAATAAGCCATGTGAAATATGTGGTAAATTCAATCATCTATCTGATGAATGCTGGTACAAAAAGGGTTCCAAACTCAACAGAGATAAGCTCATTAAAGAAGAGATAAATAAAATGAAAAATGAGTTTGAAACCAAGTTTGTACCACAGTCATCTCAAACTGATAAACCCAAGGCCTCACCAAAATCCAAAAAGAAGGATGGGGTTTATCAGAAAACAGCTGATAGTGTTCCTCATGATAAACATCAGACGAAGTCTGTGAATTTCAAGAAGGAGGAAATGGTGGGTCACAGGAACTCATCAAAAACAAGTACTGATGTGTCAAATGAGCTGAAGGCTTTAGCAACAAATCAGACACAACTTGTTATGATGGTTCAGCATTTGTTGGGGAGAGTTAACCAACTAGATGCACCTGTGATCAAACCACTGAAAAGGAAATCCAAGCCCAAATCTAAGAATTCCATTTCAGCACCATCTCCACCTTCATCAGCTGTTAATCATGAGAAACAAGTTATGGTTAAATCTGTTGATGAAAACAGACCCAAAACCAAAAAGGTTTGGGTCTCTAAAGCTAACTAGTTTCTTATGATAAATGCAGGGTTCTTCAGCATGCCAAAGAAGCATCTGGTATGTAGACAGTGGAGGATCTATGCATATGACTGGGAGCAGTTCTCTTCTTAATGACTACTCTCAAGGAAAGAAGGGATTTGTCTCATTTGGAAATGATGCTAAGGGTTACATCATCGGGAAAGGATTTGTGTCAAATGGAGAAATCAGATTTGATGATGTTAACCATGTGGAGAATCTCAAGTATAATCTACTGAGTGTCAGTCAGATGTGTGATAAAGGGCATGTTGCACTTTTCACAAGCCAGAACTGCCGGATTCTGTCTTCCAAAGTTCTGAGGCTGATTGACAAGGTATTGGATGAACATACTCTCCTGAAGGCCAACAGGATAGGAAGAGTATATGCCTTGGATTTGTCAAAGAAGATTGCGTTAAAAGGTCATCCTTGCCTGTTCTCCAAGGCCTCTCCTCAGGAATCTAAACTGTGGCATAGAAGGCTGGGTCATGTTAATCTCAAAAACATGAATCAGCTGATCCACAATAGTTTAGTGAGAGGTCTACCAATAAAGGAGTTCCTCTGTGATGAAACCTGCACTGCTTGTTTAAAAGGAAAACAACACAAAGTCTCATTCCCTCCTATAGAAGAACCAAAGTCCACTGCCTGCTTGCAATTACTGCACATGGATCTCTTTGGTCCTGTGAGAGTAATGAGCATGGCAAAGAAGAAATACTGTCTGGTAATTGTGGATGATTACTCCAGATTTGTATGGACCTTCTTCTTGCATTCAAAGGATGAGGCTGCTCAGACAATTATTAACTTTGTGTTGTATGTTGAGAAGCAGTATTCCCTATCAGTCAAGTGTATAAGAAGTGATAATGGAACTGAATTTAGAAACCATACACTTGATGATTTCTACCTTTCAAAAGGAATCAAGAGGCAGTATAGCATCCCAAGGACTCCAGAACAAAATGGAGTAGTGGAGAGAAAGAACAGGACCCTAATTGAAGCTGCAAGGTCCATGTTGGCTGACTCTGGTTTGCCACTGACCTTTTGGGCTGAAGCTGTCAACACAGCATGCTATGTGCAAAATAGAGCTTTAGTGAATCAGAGGTTGATGAAGACTCCTTATGAAGTTCTACATCATTTGGCTCCTCTAATTTCATTCTTCAGAGCATTTGGGTGTCCTTGTTACATTCTCAACACAAAGGATCAACTCCAAAAGTTTGATTCTAAGGTGGATGCAGGGTATTTTGTTGGGTATTCATCCACTTGCAAGGCTTACAGAGTGTTCAACTGCAGAACAAAGATGGTTGAAGAAACCTTGCATGTGAAGTTCAATGAATCTCCTAAGGACAAAATCCCACAAAACCCTGTGGAGTTGTTTGATCTGGACATACTGCAATATGTTCCTTATCAGCCTCCAGCTGTTGCAGATCATGTGAATTCATCACCTTCTGCAGCTAGTCATCCATCTGGTGGTACTGATGGTGATGATGATCCCAGTACTCACCTATTCAAGTTTAGTGATCAACTGCCTGAGTCTACTAAACTTGATGTTCCTGTAGCTTCAGTAGCATCATCCACAACAAATGCTGATGAGATTTCTGAATCCTCTACTTCATTTGACCTGCCATCTAACACTTGGTTTCAAGAATCTGGATCAACATCTGTTGCTGCTGAGCGTGCTACAAACACTTGCACAGATCTCATAGTGTACCAAGAGCTGAAGAATCACCCAACGTCTCAAATCATTGGTGATATCAATGCTGGTGTCTCAACTAGAAGTCAATTGTCCAACTTCTGCTTCTATGCTCTCTTCATCAGTCAGCAAGAGCCAAAGAACTATCATATTGCATTAAGAGACAATGGATGGGTTGATGCCATGCAGCTTGAGCTTCTTCAGTTCAAAAAGCAGCAAGTGTGGGAACTGGTTCCTCTACCCCCAGGTAAGTGTGCAATAGGCACTAAATGGGTGTTTAGGAATAAAACAGATGAAAATGGGCAAATTGTCAAGAACAAGGCCAGACTGGTTGTCCAGGGGTTTTCACAAGAAGAAGGTATTGATTATGATGAAACCTTTGCCCCTGTAGCCAGACTGGAGGCAATTAGATTGTTCTTAGCCTATGCTGCATTCCACAATCTTAAAGTTTTTCAAATGGATGTCAAAAGTGCATTTTTATATGGTAAAATAAAAGAAGAGGTTTATGTGTGTCAACCACCAGGTTTTGAGGATAATAAACATCCTGATTGGGTGTATAAACTTGATAAGGCTCTTTATGGGTTGAAACAAGCTCCTAGAGCCTGGTATGAAACACTGTCAAATTTTCTTCTTCAGAATAATTTCACTAGAGGCTCCATAGATAAAACTTTGTTCATTAAGAAAGTGGGTCAGCATAAGCTCCTTGTTCAAATTTATGTTGATGATATTATTTTTGCATCCTCTGATCCACAGTTGTGTGATGCATTTACAAAGTTGATGCAACAAAAATTCGAAATGAGTGCCATGGGAGAATTACAGTTCTTTCTAGGTTTGCAAATCAAACAAAAGCTGATGGAACTTTCATTCATCAGTCAAAATACACAAAGAGTCTTTTGGAAAAGTTTGATTTACAAAACTGTAAGCCCTGTTCTACTCCCATGTGCAGCACCACACAACTGGATGCAGATCAGAAAGGTAAAGCTGTTGATGAAACACTTTACAGATGTATGATTGGGTCCTTGATGTACTTAACAGCTTCTAGACCAGATATTATGTTTGCAACTTGTGTTTGTGCTAGATTTCAGGCTGCTCCTAAAGAGTCTCATTTGATTGCAGTCAAGAGGATCTTTAGATATCTGCAAGGTACTCAATCTCTAGGTCTTTGGTATTCCACTGGGCACTCTTGCAAATTAGTTGCTTTTTCTGATAGTGACTATGCAGGGTGTAAATTAACTAGAAAATCAACTTCTGGTGGATGTCAATTCCTAGGCAACTGTTTGGTTTCTTGGCAGAGTAAGAAACAAACATCTGTTGCTACATCCACTGCTGAAGCCGAGTACATTGCTGCTGCAAGTTGTACATCTCAGGTACTCTGGCTTCAGAATCAATTATTGGATTATGGCATTACAGAGACTAAGACTCCATTACTAATGGATAGTGCTTCAGCTCTTTGTATTGTCAAGAATCCAGTCCAGCACTCTAGGACCAAACATATTGAGATCAGACACCATTTTTTAGGGATTGTTTTGAAAAAGGTCTGATTGATCCAAAGTTTGTTCCTAGTGCTG
Source organism: Flaveria sonorensis (assembly GCA_025506505.1). Taxonomy (NCBI): domain Eukaryota; kingdom Viridiplantae; phylum Streptophyta; class Magnoliopsida; order Asterales; family Asteraceae; genus Flaveria; species Flaveria sonorensis. The sequence continues at coordinate 37,341,027 of CM046429.1, read as the reverse complement.
ATGAGCTTGCAGACATATTTACTAAGCCTTTGGACAGTTCAACTTTCCAAAACCTAGTGTTAAGGCTTGGTATGCTGCAGCTAGAATAAGTGACAACTACTGATGATCTCAGTCAACAAGTACTGATGAGCATTCGTATACTATTGTCACAAATAAGTACTGATAAGTTCTTTTATCCTCAGTAGTTTTCATAACTACTGAAGACTAAATTACTTAAAAGTACTGAAGTACTCTATCTGTTGAAAAGAACTGATGTAGTTACAACTACTGATGTCAGTCTAACAGATAAGTACTGATGACCAATGAAACGTCTGAAATCAGACAACGTCTGATATAAGTGTTGAGGTCAGAATGAAACAGCTGATGAGCTAAGAATTGACGACAACAGCTGATGAGAAATTTATCTCTTCAGTTGTTTCTACAACTGCTGCTTCACTTCAAACAACTGAAGCCAAAACCATGTCTTCAGTAGTTTCACAACTACTGATGACTAACACCAAGTCTTCAGTTGTTACAACACCTGAAGCCAAAACCATGTCTTCAGTAGTTTCACAACTACTGATGACTAATACCAAGTCTTCAGTTGTTACTTCTGAAAGTTAAAACCAGGTCTTCAGTTGTTTTCAAACAACTGATGACAGCACCAACACTTTCAGTCGTTTTATATCAGCCTTTTCTTACCCTATAAATACCTAAACCTACTTTCAAACGTTTCATTAGCCGTTTTCCGTCCTTCACTCTCTCAACAATGGCGACCATGAAACTCAAACCCAGACACAACTGTGTTGCCTACCTCTCGAAATCGGCCTTCTGGAACAAATTTGATAACGCCATCGATCTTATGGTAGATTCCCAGTACCGAACCGCGTTTCTTCTGAATCCTACCATATACCCCGATTCCCTAAGCCAGTTCTGGACCAACGTCTCTGTGCAAACTGGTGAGAATGATAGCCAAATCACTCTCCAGTCGTTGGTCAACCAGAAACAGGTGGTCATCACTCCGGACATCATTCGACAAACCCTAGATCTACATGATGCCACCTGTGTCACAGAATACCCGAAAGGCACAACCGATATGTCTTTCATCAACAACGGGTATGAAGGAGACTTAAGTGCTACCACCATTCTGAAGAAGCACTTCCATGATGCTGAACGTCTTATATTCCACATGGTGAATGTCTGCCTTGCACCAAAAACCTCCTCATGGGATCAGATGTCCTCCCGATGGCAACAGGTATTATACTCTATCTTTGAACGACAAACTCTAAATTTTTCTGAGATAGTTTTTATGGAACTTAAGGATCTGGCCTTGAAACCTGTGGCAAACAGATGGATATTATATCCCAGGTTTCTCATGGCCATAATTTTAACACAGCTAAAATCAGACGGCCTTGTTGGCCTTGGAGTCCCTGCTCCGGCTGTATTGCCTGAAGTATACTCCAGGCACAACTCTGACCCTACAATGAAAGGGGCTGCCCGGCTGCTAAAACCCAAGCAGCGGGAACCCACAGCCTCCACTTCCAGATCCAAAGTCCCCACCAAACCCTACACCAAAAAGCCTAAAAAGGCTACTCAGGGAGATGAGTCCCCTGAGGATGCCCCTGTACCACCAATACAGGAAACACTTACTGGTTCTAACCCCCCAGTAGTGTCCAAGACTCTACCAGCCCTAGCGCTCAGGCATCCTCTCAACAGGATCCTGATGCAACCAAATTGGGGATACCACAATGCTGGAACCTATCTCAATTGAGAAGGTTACCATTGAAGAGCACCAGTCACCCCGGTGCAATCTGCTTCAAACCTATCTCCAAATGCAACCGCTCCTCAAAGCCCAACATTTAATGTTGCACAAGTGTTGAGTCAGCTGCATTCCTCTCCTCCTCCCCAGACACCCATTACAATGGGGAGAACCTCAACAGCTGAGGAAGAGGACCGAAATGCTGCTGATAACCCACAGCACAGGGGTTATAATGTTCAATCTCCCCGTGTAGAGGAGGAGGTTAGAACATCTGGTGAGGCTGCCACTTTACTGATTCAGCAAATGACCAGGATGAAGTTGGTAACATCTCTAAGACCTCACCAGAGGCAACTGCCGATGAAGGACTCAGTCCTGAGGCAGGAAGTCCCCAGAACCAAGAACAAGGGGCACATGCTACAACTGATCTACACTCAGGGCATGTACATCCTGATTCAATCAGGAGGTCAGGTGATTCAGCAAAGACTGATGATGACCTGGGCTTTTTCTTTGATGTCTTAGCCCATAACACAATCCTTGAGGCTGAGGTGAGCAGACTCAAAGAACTGCTTGCCAAAATGTCTCAGGATCAAAGTCCATTTGCCCCAATAAACCCACAGATGGCACCTTCATCTGAAGGTTCCCCAAACACTCCGCCACTACACTCAACTGAGCCACCAGCCACTGTTGTTGGCACCACCTCTCAAGGATAGAACCCCTCTGAGCAGATGGTTGCTACCTTTCAAAATTCCTTACCTCTCATCACTCCCATCATCAATGAGATTATGCATAAAGCCATTGATGAGAAAATCTCCTCAAATCTAAAAACACTTGTTGATGATGCTATGAAAAAGAAGCTTTCTGCCATTCAAACCCCTGAACCCAATGCACCCAAAAAGGGGGAGTCTAAGGCAGTGAAAGAAAGAAAGAGAAAGAGAGTGGAAGATGAGAAACAACAAGAAAAAGAAAAGGAGTTAGAAAAGGAAAAACAGCTGATCACATACAAGAGAAAGAAAAGTGCTGAAACTTAAAAGCCTGATGAAGAGAAATCATTGGAAGATCTGATTAAAGAAGCTGATGAAGCTCACAGCAGATCAATGGACAGAATAATAGACCAACTCTTCAGACAGGGCTTTGATACAGCCACATTAGACACTGAGATCAGAAGGCTGGAGATTGAAGAGATACAAGAGAGATGGGCCAGTTACAGTGTAATGGAAAGGGAGAGGTTGGAGATAATGATCAGGTTTATTGCAAAATACTTGGGAAGATCATTAATTGAGATTAAATCATGGACTAGAGACAGTATTCTGGCAATAACCACCAGAATCTATGCTTCTGAAGCATTCAATAAGGGGTTGATCATCGAAGCCTTAGATGAAGCAGGGGCTGGGAAGAGAACTGATATGGCCAAGCTTTCCAAAGCCAAACTTACCACAAAAATGCTAGATCAGCCTTTCCAAACTCCCACTCAAAAACAACCAACACCACAACTCTCCAAACCAACTCAACCCTCAAAACCAACTCCCTTATCCTAAAAACCACCTCAAACCACATCCAGTGATGCACCCAGAAGGAGGAGAAGGGTGTTGAGGATGGTAGAAGAAGAAGAAGAAGATGATGAAGAAGACAGTCTGCCAATCTCTGCTGTTCTAAAATTACCTGAGCCCAGAAGTCAACAAATGATCACACCAGACTTTCAGAGGCAAATGGTGAAAGTTAAGATTGAAGAAGAAGAACAGCAGAAACAGCACGATGAGCAATTTTGAAGATGATTGACAAAGAGTTTCCTCAGTCATCATCTATACAAGCCATGAAGAAACACGCTCAAAGGCTGTATGCTCTCAGGTATACCTTTCAATATCAAAAGGAGAGAGTAAGGATTTGGCCAGACCCCAGGGTTAGTTCTAGAATTCATAAGAAATCCATACCAAGTAGATACAATGGCCAAGTGAGAAAGACCATAGATGCTGCTATTATGTTGGCCATTGTAGTCTCACCCTGGGAAATACTTGAAGACTTCAAGAGAGCCTACAAGTCAAAGATGACCCCTCAAACTCTAATGGAGAACAAAATGGTCAAGAAGGGGTTGTTATACAAGAGGCTTGAAGAGATCAAGAAAAATGAACTCCAGTTGTTATTAGAAGGGACTCACCCAGATGAATTTGCTTACAGAGAGATAACAACTGTTGAGTTGAAAAATGGAAAGACGATAAAGTACTTATCAGAGTACTATGGCCCAGAGTTCTTCTTCGAAGGAGAAGCAGAAGAACTCACTAAGGAGGAACAAGTTGTTCTCCTTGAGGCCTACGTCAGAGAGTCTTATAGACTCATCAATGGGAAGTAGGTTTCATGGTTGGGATAACAGCTCTGTGTCCAGTTCCCCAAGACAGAGTTCCCTTCATCCTTTGACATTCACATCTACTGAAACCTGTTCCCTGGCCTGTGCTTATCTGATATCTCTGAAGCTGATCAAGAGAGTATTTCTGCTAAGAATAAGTGGGACCTCAATAAGCTTAAAGGTTTTGGCTGCATTGGTTCAGGGGGAGTTTGTTGGACCAAAAGAACCAATGAGCCTGATCAGAAAAACCTTTAAGTCCCACAGACATTATAACAACTGAAGTAGTCTGCAACAGCTGAAGACATCAACTGATAACAAGGTCTGAAGACAAAGTCTGAAGTGAAAGAGCTGAAGACAAAGTCTGAAGTGAAAGAGCTGAAGACAAAGTCTGAACTAAAAGAACTGAAGACAAAGTCTGAAGACAAAAGCTGAAGACAAAGACTGAAGACCAAGTTTCAGATGTTGTCATAACAGCTGAAGAAGACCTCTTCAGTAGTTGTGATGGTTTCCTTTCAGTAGTTGTATTTTCTTTTTTGTACTTGTAGTTTTAGTAGTTTTATGTTTCTTCATGTACTTAGCATACTCTGAGATGTTCTCAGTTGTTATGAACATTCTCAGTAGTTTGCTTACTTTCAGTAGTTTGTAATAATTCTGTTAGACGTCACTATCAAGTGACATCAGCAGACGTCACATTCCTTTATATAAGGAATGCTGACCTAATTGTAATCGGTGCAGCTTAGAAAAACCTAGCAGCTGCCATACCGAAGCATGTGTGCATGAATGTTATTATCCCTTTTGCAGAAAACCCTATTTCTATATAACCGTGTACTGTTCCATTGAATATTTATTGTGTTCTTGCTATATTTGTTTAATTCTTGCTCTAATTCCGCTGCGATTCAACTCTAATTGATCAAACTTAGATCACTGATCCTGACAAAAATCCTCTTGACAGCTTTCATGTGAGACTCTTTTGGATTACTCTGATAACGTGCACGCTGACAAACAGGAAACATAATGTAAGGTTTGCATGTAGTTAGATAAATCAAGGATCCAATCATTGATCTGTATAGATGTTGATCACATCGTCACCCATAAGATTTGGAGATAAAGTGGGACGAGATGACATAGGAGTTGGTGCAATCTTGGAATCTTGAATTTGTATTTTTCTAGAATACTATGAACATATTTCTCTTGATATATCAAAATACCATGGTCATCTTGTTTAATTTGAATACCCAAGTAAAACGAAATTTCTCCAAGTGAACTCATCTCGAACTACTTTTTCATCACCGCTTCAAACTCCGTACACATTTCTTCATTTATAGATCCAAAAATGATGTCATCAACACATATTTGAACAATAATGAGATCATCACCAGTCTCCTTAAGAATAAATTTTTATCAATAGCATCTCTAGTTTAACCATTTTCAAGCAAATGTTCAATGAGAGTAGCATACCAAGCACGAGATGCTTCATGTACCCCATAGAGTGCTTTGTCTAACTTATATACATAATTAGGATGATCTGGATCTTTAAGACCTTCAAAACTAGGAGGTTGACAAACATAGGTTTCTTCTTTCATTTCCCCATACAAAAATGCAGTCTTAACATCCATTTGATAAATCTTGAAGTTCATGAATGACGCATATGCCAGAAACATATGAATTGCTTCAAGTCTAGCTATGGGAGCATAGGCTTCTCATAATCAAGACCTTCAATTTGATAGAATCCTTGTACAATAAGTATGGCCTTGTTGTGAACACTAACACCCTTTTCATCCGTCTTATTGCGAAATATACATTTCATTCCGATTGGCTACTTATCTTTTGGAAATTCGCATAAATGCCATACATCTAACTTTTTGAATTGCATAAAATCATCTTGCATTGCTTCACCCTAGCTATTTTCACTACCAGAAAAAAAGGCTAATGCAACTTTTTAGATGCAACCTATTTCAATCGAGATGCATTTGAATCTAATGCAACTTAGTTAAACATAAAAGTTGCAATAAATTATCTAATGCAACATTTTCCATAAAAGGTTATGCAAATTTTTTTTAAATTGCAACCTTTTTATTTAAGTGTTGCCAATCTTACTTAAAGTTGTAACATTTTTCTTAAAAGGTTGCAAATATTATTGAAATATGCAACATTTGTTACAAAAGTTGCACATGTCAATCAAATTTGATTATCATATCACCAATATTTTGTTAATGATATGCTTAGAACAAAGTATATATTTTTATTTTAAAAAAAGAATATGCATTGAACAAACAGTTTATGAAAAAAATATCAATTTTTATGAAGTACCCAAGACTTGAACCTGGGTATGCTAATTGAAAGTGCAAAGATCAAACCATCAAACCAATAAATTATTTTATGTTTGTAATCTTTCCATCTTTAACTAAACTTGAGAACCCATTCATGCTTTCTTAATCGCATAAGCTGCTGCAATTTGAAGTTGTTCATACATAAATAAAACCTAATTAGCAAAGCCGCCTTAATCAGGTGGGAATGGTGATCGATATTTAGTCTCATCAAAAACCTTACAATCGATTATTATAGTATGTTATCCATCGACAATTAGGGCTCCATCGACATGGTAGCCCTTTGAAATTGATCGATCAGCTTGTTGCTTCATATATATATATAGAATTTTTGTTGTTCGATCACCATCTGTTGCTGCTTCGCATCTGCTCTTGCCCACAATACTTAATCATCAGCTACATTTTGTTAATGTTTCCTTTCGAATTTTAGGTTTCTCATGCAAAGAACTCATGTAATCGATTTATACCTATAGGAATCGCAACTAGAAATCTTCTGTTGAATCCTTGGCTGCTTGATCATCCTTATCAAGTTGTTGCTTCATCATCACCCTCAACATAGTGCAAGGTTAGTATAACTAGTCTATTGTTCAAAAAAAACCTTTTTACTTTGGCACTTTTGGCTTCTTAACAAGTATATGAAGAGTTTATAGAAAGTTTTATTGAGTTTATTAGAAGTATTTTTCTAGATTCGTAGATTCATGTTTGGTTTTGTTGAGCCTGGAATTAAATAGAGAAGAAGAAGGTTATTCACGTCTAAGCTCATGATTTGTTATTCATCAGCCACTTTCAACAACTAATGATGAATAGATTGATCGTTACTTGAGTTGTATAGGATTATAAGACACTTTCCTATATGGTTTTTCTATTAATGATATTGCAACTTCTAATATGCTTGTTTCCAATTCAATAAAACTGTTAAATTGATTTTCTTTCATCAAATTGATGTTTTTTTTGTATGTAATATGTTTATTAAATTAATCTTGCTAATACATGAGTAATAACACATGTAAAAGACAATCGGCTAGTCCATATATAAGTAATAACCTGACATAAGGATACAAGCCACTAAGATGTACTTTCCTATATCTGAATTAGAGTCTTGTTGTTTCTTAAATGTTTCTATTAACTTCAGGATAAAAGAGAGATGAGACATGTTAGAGATTGGATGTATTTACCTAGAAGGTTACCAGAATTTGAAGCTGGAGTTATTGAATTTCTTAATGCTTCATTTCATAAGGTAGCAAAATGCTCTCAAGTATGTTGTCCTTGCAAATAGTGCAAAAATCATTATTGGTTTAAAGAGATGAAGTATTTGATCATCTAAAAGGAAACGGATTTGTAGAAAACTACTATGTGTGGGTTTTTCTGGAGAAAGCTCCTAAAAAAGAAGAATTAATATTGACATATATGATAATGGAGATGTTATGCATGCAAATTTTGAGGAGTTATTGCATGATAGATTTAGATATACCATGGAGGAAACAAGTATGATGGAAAGACGTTTAAATGATCACACCAAAAAATTTTATAAGTTGATAGAAGATGGAAAACAAGAGCTGTTCCCTATGTGTAAAAGTTTTTCAAAGCTATCTTTCATCATTAGACTTCTTCTCTACAAGACTCTTCATGGGCTTAGTAATGTGGCACTCGATGATCTTCTATAACTTTTACAAGAGATGATTCCAGAAGCAAAACTTCCAGGTAGTTTTACTCAAGCTAGAAAAGTCATAAGGGATTTAGGGCTTGATTATCAAAAGATTCCTGCATGTCCAAATGACTACATGCTTTATTGGAAAGAGAATGAACATACTGAAGTGTGCCATATTTGCTACACCTCAAAGTGGAAACAACTAAATGAGAACCAAAAGTTAAAATATAATAGTGAACACTCTAAAATATCTTCAAAAGTTTCGGCTAAAGTGGTGAGGCATTTTCCTTTAAAACCAAGGTTACAAAGTGTAAGGCCCCGTTCCCGGGACGCTTACAGCTGGTCAATCATTGCACATAAAACATAAAACATATATTTAGGTGTACTAAAACAACGCAGCAAAATAATTTAAAATCATTTCATTCATTGCTTTTGCATTACATCACAAAAACATTATAATTTAAACAACGGATGCCATCCAAAAATGCCAAGTAGCTACCCCGTGCCATCCTCAGCAACCTTACCTGCCAACTGGAAACACATAAAAGTCAGCGTTACTGAGTGAGTTCTAGTTCTATAAAATAAAATACTTTTCTTTCGTTTAAAACCATTCTTTACTTCCATACGCGATCTTACAACATACGTACACATAGATAATAATTTATTATTATCTTTCATCATCATTCGTTAACTTACATTCATTCATTCTCTTTCTTATCGTACGTTTCATTCGATCATTATTACTTTCACTTCTCTATGTTCTAGGCTAATGCCTCGAGCTATACCCCAAACATCATGCACAAGGCGGGTACTGGACAGAAGACTATAAATAGACTTCAAACATCATGCCCGAGGCGGGCCTAGCATCGGGGTATCATCATTTGGACCAATGCCATGTGCTATACCCCAAACATCATGCACAAGGCGGGTACTGGGCCGAAGACTATAAATAGACTTCAAACATCATGCACAAGGCGGGCCCAACACCGGGGTAAGGGACAATGGTCCCGTATGTATGGTCCGTCACAAAGACTAGACCCCAGTGTGCATCCTTCCGGGGTAGCTAACCCGCAGACAGTTGAGCTAACACCCTTCATGAACCTCCATACATTGGTTGCAAGACTTTCTTACTTCCGATCGTTCTTTAATGCATGCATTCATTCTTACTTCTCTTTAGTTATCTTCCACTTTCGTTAAGTAGTACTTTACATAAGCATATTCATACATCACACCACGTAAGGTCACGACATAAACATAACATGGAACAACATCATCACAACAGCATACAAAGCATGCAAATCATAAACAAGCACAGTCCCCCCCCCCCACATAAAACCTCCTTTCTTAACACTTAAGCTCTACATCCCAAAATCTCAGAAAACTCCATCTCCTTTAAGAAAGGCGGATGAGCAAACAAATGCGGATGAACAGAAAAATGCGGATGAATAAACAAATGCGGATGAATACCTTAGAAAATATTATGTGTCCCAAAGAAATGCGCATGAACCAAATGCGGATGACTAAAGCAAATGCGCATGGACAAGACAAATGCGGATGAACATAAAACAAATGCGGATGAACACTTTACAAATGCGGGTGAACAAAATAGTCGATGTGTTCATCAAATGCGGATGAAGACTTAACTAATGCGGATGAACAACACTTATGCAAATATTCAAACTTAATGCGGATGATCAACTAACCTGAAACCGCATCTTACACTATAATCAGTTCCCAATCCACATCCTTATACATTCATCGCACCGATCTAGCATGCTAATCTCTTAGAACAAGCATACAACCACATAAACCTAGCAAAACATGCAGGCCCTAACACACCCACTAAAATAACAGGGCCAAACTTACGGTACAAAATACTGGACATACTTAAAAGTTAGTTACATGCAATTCCAGCCCCAAAACAGGTTTAAAACATAGAAACCAGGTAGAACTCACCTTATGAAATCTTTCGGGGAAGACTTCCTTCAAACCCGAATGCAATGAGTTCACACACCTAAAACCCAACGAAACACAACCCAAACACAAACAAACACACATAAGCATGCAACCGAGGCATAGGCCGGCCAAGAACAACTTAAAATAATGAATTCTTACCTTGAATTCGGTTTTCCTCTTCTTCTTCTCCAAAACCCGAGAGCTCAGCTCTTTCTCTCTCTAAAATCTGGTGAAAAGAAGGTATGCAGAGAAGAGTGGGCGGCCATCACCTTTTGCACCCACTTTTTATACTTTTTGTCCTTTTCTTCAATTTTATTCCTCTTTCTCGTCTTTTAAAATTTTCTGGGTGTTACAAGTCCACCCCCCTTATATAGGTTTCGTCCCCAAAACCTGTCATTCCTTGAATAGATGTGGGTAATACTGCCTCATCTCTTCTTCAGTCTCCTACATAGACTCGGATCTCTTCCTGTGCTTCCATTATACACGCACCAGGGGAACCACTTTATTCTTAACCTTTTCTCCATTGCACCAGGGGAACCACTTTATTCCTTAACCTTTTCTCCTTAAGATCAATGATTGCCACTGGTTGCTCCACATAATTGAGCCTTTCATCAACTCAATGTCTTCCAGTGGTACAACCATATCATGTCAGCTAAACACTTCGCAGATGAGATACATAGAATGTATGGTGAATTCCACTTAATCATCGGGTAACTCCAACTTGTAGGCCACTCTCCTACTCGAGCAATGATTCGGAAAGGCCCTGTGTATCTCGGGCTCAACTTGCCCTGCTTTTGAAACCGAATGATACCTTTCCAAGGTGAGACATTCAACATAACTCTATCGCCCACTTGGAACTCAATCGGTCTACGTCTCTTATCGGCATACGACTTCTGCCTATCTTTGGCTGCCTTATAAAGGCTTTGATCTTTTCGAGCTTCTCAGTCATAGCCTCAATCACCTCAATACTTCCCAACTCCTTCTGACCAATATCACCCCAACAGACGGGTGTTCTACATCTCCTACCGTTAGCATCTCATAAGGGGACATACCACTACTAGCATGATAACTGTTATTATATGAGAACTCTGCTAACGGTAAGTGGTCATCCCAACTACCTCCAAAATCAATTACGCATGCCCAAAGCATATCCTCAAGTGTCTGAATGGTTCTCCCGACTGACCATCCGTCTATGGTGATAAGTGCTGATGTGTAACCTCGTCCTCATTGCATCATGAAATCTCTTCCAGAACTTAGATGTAAACGAGTGTCACGATCAGAAACAACAGACACCGACACACCGTGACGTGTTACAATCTCCCTGATGAATAGATCCACTAACTTCTCAGATGAATATGTCTCTCGGATCGGTAGGAAGTGAGCACTCTTCGTCAGACGGTCGACTATCACCCATATGGCGTCGTACCCCTTCATGGTACGTGGTAGCTTCGTGATAAAGTCCATGGTGATATGCTCCCACTTCCACTCGGATATATCCAAAGCTTGGATCTTACCGTATGGCTTCTGATGCTCCGCCTTCACTTGCAAGCAAGTAAGGCACTTACTCACGTACTCCACTATGTCACGCATCATAGCCGGCCACCAATAATCTATCTTCATATCCTGATACATTTTCGTGGCACTGTGATGAATGGAGTATCGAGTCTTATGAGCTTCGTCCATGATCTTCCCACGTAGATCCCCATAACGAGGAATCCACATTCGTCCGAATCAGGTTCTAACACCAAGAGTGTTTTCACCCAGTTCTGCGACTAGACCTCTCATCCTTTCGGAGTTAAGATGATCTTCTTTCAAAGCCTCGTCTTGAAACTCCTTGACCTGCTTCATTACATCTGAGGTCATAACCAATTGATAAGCCTTCACCCGAATTGGTTCAGGCCTCTCCTTTCTACTGAGGGCATCCGCCACTACATTGGCTTTACCCGGATGGTAATGGATTTCACAATCATAATCCTTTATCAGTTCCAACCATCTCCTTTGCCTCATGTTCAAATCTTTTTGCTCGAAGAAGTACTTCAAGCTCTTGTGGTCGGTGAAAACGGTGCACTTCGTCCCATACAGGTAGTGCCTTCAAATTTTTAATGCAAAGACCACAGCTGCTAGCTCCAAATCATGTGTAGGGTAATTAACCTCATGAACCTTCAATTGTCGGGATGCATAAGCTATAACCTTTCCTCGCTGCATCAGTACGCAACCCAATCCCGAGTAAGAAGCATCTGAAAAAACCACCAAATCCTCGCTCCCTTCGGGTAATGATAAGACAGGAGCTTGAGTCAACCTCGTCTTCAACTCTTCGAAAGCCTTCTCTTGATCTTGACCCCAAACAAACTTCACATCCTTACGGGTCAACTTGGTCAGCGGAGAAGCTATCTTAGAGAAGTCTTGGATGAATCTCCTATAATAGCCCGCCAACCCCAAGAAACTACGGGTCTCGGATGGCATCCTTGGAGACTTCCATTGTATCACAGCTTCCACTTTTGCCTGGTCTACCATAATCCCCACGGGATTCACCACGTGACCCAAAAACTAAACCTCGCGCAACCAGAACGCGCACTTGGAGAACTTAGCATACAACTTCTCCCTTCTCAACGTCTCTAATACCTCTCGAATATGACCAGCATGTTCCACCTCGCTCTTCGAATAAATCAAGATATCATCGATGAACACAATCAGTGATTTATCCAACATCGGCCAACACACTCGATTCATCAGATCCATAAAAGCAGCTGGCGCGTTGGTTAAACCAAAGACATAACGAGAAACTCGTAGTGTCCATAACGCGTACGAAAAGCTATTTTACGAATATCCTGCTCCTTCACCTTCAACTGATGGTAACCAGATCGGAGATCTATTCTCGAAAACCAACTGGAACCTTGGAGCTGATCAAACAGGTCATCAATCCTCGGCAATGGATACGATTCTTCACCGTCAACTTGTTCAGCTCGCGTAGTCAATACACATCCTCATACTACCATCCTTCTTCTTTACAAACAAAACAGGGGCCCCCATGGAGAGATACTCGGTCTAATGAACCCCTTATCAAGCAACTCTTGCAGTTGCTCCATCAATTCCTTCATCTTAGAGGGGGCTAACCGATACAGTGCCTTAGCAACAGGTTGGGCACCGGGTATCAGGTCGATCAGAAACTCAATCTCACGGTCCGGCGGTACACCTGGTAAATCTTCTGGGAACACGTCTGGGAAGTCACACACAACCAGTACATCCGACAATTATGGTGTTGGCATATCAACATCTTTTACGTAGGCCAAGTAGGCACTACATCCACGCCTCATACACTTTCCCGCCACCGCCATTGAAATCACCTTCGGAATCGTAGTAACTCGATCACCGTAAATCGTCACCGAACTCCCGTCAGGCGCTGTCAGTCCAATCATCTTCTTGCGACATACGATATTCGCCTCGTAGACCGCTAACCAGTCCATTCCCAGGACTACATCGAAACCGCCTAAGGTCATCATGAATGGTCTAACAGGAAATTTATGACCTTCTACTTCTATGACACAGCCTTCCATCATCTCAAAAATCCTGGTAGACTTACCTATGGCAGTTTCCACATCGAAGGGCTCATCAATACTCCAACTCCTTAAAGGCAACTTAGCACAAAAGGCAGCAGAAATGAAGCTCTTACTAGCACCTGAATCAAATAACATAGAAGCAAGAGTTTGGTTTACCAGAAACGTACCTGACACGACATCAGGGTCCGTCCTAGCCTCCTCCTGAGTCATCGTGAATGCCCTAGCACTTGCCCTCTGCCCCTCGGTCCCAGTCTTCTTCCTTGCCCGGAACTCTCAGCCCTTAGCTTCTTGCATTCTGATTCATGTGGCCCACTCCACCACAGTTAAAACACTTGCCACCTTGCACTCTCTTGCCATGTGGCCAGGCTTTCCACACTTGAAGCACACGTTCAATCCCCACCACACTCCTCGGTGTGCTCCTTCCCACACTTGCCACACCTCTTCGACCCCGCACCGGATGTGACCACATGCCGGTCATCCACCCATGCATTCTTGTTGTTTGCCGGGGCACCACCGCCTTTGTTGCTACCCTCAGCCACCACCACTTCCCTCTCGTCATACAGGCGGCGATCATGTGCCTACGGATATCCGCCGGCAAGCCCTGAATATACCTCTTGATCTTTCGCGACATAGGTGTCACCTGATCCGGCACCAACCGTGCATCTCGTTGAATTTGGTGGTGTATTGCTGATGCGTCATGGTTCCCGCCTCCAGATGCAGGAACTCCCTCTCAACCTTGTCGAGCTCTCGGTGAGGACAAAAATCCTCGATCACCAGTTTCTTCAATTCATTCCACCTCATCCTGCCAATTGCTCAACTACCCTCGGCCTGGATAATATTTTCCCACCAATATAGTGGGTGGTGAACTTCACCTTCTGATCTTCGGCATCGTTGATATCTAGAACAACTTCCATCTCTCTCACCCACCGGTGAGCAGCAGCCGTAGTGCCATTCCGTCAAAAGTCGGGGGCTTGCATCTTTGAAATGCCCCTAGTACAGCCTCGTGCTATCTCCCGCACAGGCTCTTCTCCTTTTTCTTCACTGGAGACAACAGTTCAGTCTCCGGTTGCTCCCTTTCCTCCGCAGGTCTCTTCCTTTCCTTCCTCTCTCCTTCTCGTACAGCCTTATCACTTCGATCACCACAGACAGTAGAATCGTCTGCAGACCTAGTGAACCTCTCCACCACCGCCTCCTTCACTGAGGCCCTTAAATTGGCACTCTCCTACCACCCTCGGATGAGGGGTCTCGGGCTCTTCGTGAGCCACCCCTTTAGCTTTAGGCCTTCCTCTGTGCCGTGGTCCAGCACCACGTCCACCACGACCTCCACCTCTAGAAGCTTTGAAGATCTACCCGGCCATCCTCTAACACGCTATACGATTCAAACACTAACACGGTCATTCAATGCACATAATATCGGTTATCATTAAAGAAAATACCTGATGGCACGCAGCTACTCGGACTGGCATCCCTCCCCTTTGTCTCATTCTCAGTTTAAGTTTAGGTTTCTTTTGAAAATATTTACCCAATTCACTTAAACTTTGACTCTGATACCAACTTGTAAGGCCCCGTTCCCGGGACGCTTACAGCTGGTCAATCATTGCACATAAAACATAAAACATATATTTAGGTGTACTAAAACAACGCAGCGGAATAATTAAAATCATTTCATTCATTTCTTTTGCAAAATAATACATCGTGACAGGTTACAAAATATTACTCATTGCATTACATCACAAAAACATTATAATTTAAACAACGGATGCCATCCAAAAATGCCAAGTAGCTGCCCCGTGCCATCCTCAGCAACCTTACCTGCCAACTGGAAACACATAAAAGTCAGTGTTGCTGAGTGAGTTCTAGTTTCATAAAATAAAATAAATTTCTTTCGTTTAAAACCATTCTTTACTTCCATACGCAATCATACAACATACGTACGCATAGATAATAATTAATTATTATCTTTCATCATCATTCGTTAACTTACATTCATTCATTCTCTTTCTTATCGTACGTTTCATTCAATCATTATTACTTCTTATCGTACGTTTCATTCAATCATTATTACTTCCACTTCTCTATTCTCAGGCTAATGCCTCGAGCTATACCCCAAACATCATGCACAAGGCGAGTACTGGACCGAAGACTATAAATAGACTTCAAACATCATGCCGAGGCGGGCCCAGCACCGGGGTATCATCATTTGGCCTAATGCCCATGTGCTATACCCCAAACATCATGCACAAGGCGGGTACTGGGCCGAATACTATAAATAGACTTCAAACATCATGCACAAGGAGGGCCCAGCACCAGGGGTAAGTGACAATGGTCCCGTACGTATGGTCAGTCACAAAGACTAGACCCCAGTGTGCACTTACGGGGTAGCTAACCCACACACAGTTGAGCTAACACCCTTCATGGGTGGTGAACCTCCATACATTGCTTGCAAGACTTTCTTTCTTCCGATCGTTCATTAATGCATGCATTCATTCTTTTTCTCTTTAGTATCTTCCACTTTCGTTAAGTACTATTATATAAGCATATTCATACGTCACACCATAAGGTCACGACATAAACATAAACATGGAACAACATCATCAACAGCATACAAAGCATACAAATCGTAAACAAGCACAGTCCCCCATAAACCTCCTTTCTTAAACACTTAAGCTCTACATCCCAAAATCTCAGAAAATTCCGTCTCCTTAAAGAAATGCGGATGAGCAAACAAATGTGGATGAACAGACAAATGAGGATGAATAAACAAATACGGATGAATACCTCAAAAAATATTCTAAGTGTCCCAAAGAAATGCGCTGAACCAAATGCGGATGACTAAAGCAAATGCGCATGGACAAGACAAATGCGGGATGAACATACAACAAATGCGGATTAACACTTACAATGCGGAGTGAACAAAATAGTCGATGTGTTCATTAAATGCGGATGAAGACTTACTAATGCGGATGAACAACACTTATGCAAATATTCAAACTTAATGCGGATGATCAACTAACCTGAAACCGCATCTTACACTATAATCAGTTCCCAATCCACATCCTTATACATTCATCGCACCGATCTAGCATGCTAATCTCTTAGAACAAGCATACAACCACATAAACCGAGCAAAACATGCAGGCCCTATCACACCCAGTAAAAGAACAGGGCCAAACTTACGGTACAAAATACTGGACATATTTAAAAGTTAGTTACATGCAATTCCAGCGCCAAAACAGGTATAAAACATAGAAACCGGGGATCTAGAGCTCACCTTATGAAATCTTTGGGCAAGACATCCTTCAAACCCGAATGCAATGAGTTCACACACCTAAAACCCAACGAAACACAACCCAAAACCAAACAAACCACACATAAGCATGCAACCGAGGCATAGGCCGGCCAGAACAACTTAAAATGATGAATTCTTACCTTGAATTCGGTTTTCCTCTTCTTCTTCTCAAAACACGAGAGCTCAGCTCTTTCTCTCTCTAAATCTGGTGAAAAGAAGGTATGCAGAGAAGAGGGGCGGCCATCACCTTTTGCACCCACTTTTTATACTTTTGTCCTTTTGACACATTAGCCCCTCAACTTACGTTAATTGTGTTCTTTTTTTTCTTCACTTTTATTCCTCTTTCTCATCTTTTAAAATTTTGGGGTGTTACACAAAGACTTTTCATGTGTTTAGAAATAGCTAAACATATGACCTGGCATGATGAAGGACATCCTAAAGATGGAAACTTACGACATCCGGCTGATGGACAAAGCTGGAAGGAATTTGATTCTTTGTATCCTCATTGATTATCAAGTGCAACAATATGTGGAATGGATTGTGATCAGGACCTTACAAGTATATTTTCTTGAAAGCTTTTTGCTTTCTTGCCCGGAAAAACCATCCCACACAACTTATTTAGGTCTTTTTGGGTCTTCATATTCACCTACTGGGCTATTACGAAAATTTTAAGCTAGCTTATTCTTGCTTAAATTAAATCAAGTGAACATTAGGAATAGGTCAAGATTAGTAGTTACTTGAAACTGAGATGGGTAAGAATGAGAGGTGAAAAACTACGGATATGTAAGGTTTAGAGGTGGTAACACTTATTCTACTCCTTATGGTTTTGTTTTTCTAGGAAGAAATCATTTGTGTTGCATCTTGTTGAAATTTTTTTATAAGTTGGGTTAAAGTAGTTAACTCTTCTTATCCAGATTAGTTTTGCCTTCATATAACACTTTTTCTTACCTTGTAAATCTACATATTCCTTTTCATAAATCCCATGTAATTTTTTCATAGCTGTTAAATAGTTGTTTTTTCAACATTGAAGTGTAGTTATTTTGACAACAGATTTTTAGACATTAAATAATAGTTTTTTATATTAATTTTCAATTATTTTGATATATGTTTTTTTAATAATATTATAGGAACAAATGAGAACTATAAACCCCTAGAAGATGAAAGTGCTTCGGTAGATCCTTATATGGTTGTGATGAACAAAGTGCATGATGGATATTGTAGACTATATGGTAGAGGCGCTACCAATAAGTTGTTGAAAAACGTGAATGGTGGTGATACATCATACATGATTTTGAGGGACCTTATGGAATCATTTAAAGCAAGTGTTGAAGTTGAAAAAAACAAGTTGAAGGCCGAGTTAGAAGCTGCACGAAAAGACATAGACAACCAACGAGAAAACTTTGAAGCTATGGTGAGGAAGCTTATGGAGAAACTACCTCTTGGAGTTCGAGAGTATTTAACATGAGCGGGAGGTTCTAATTACTTTTTATAATTGTAATTTGCAACTTTGTTTTAACTTCTATTATTTTAAGTTTGGACATATTTGTTAAAGTACATCGTACGACCATCTATAATATCTATATAATTATTGTTATGGCATAACTGATATATTAGAACATATTAATAGTAATTGTAGTGCTTACAATGGTGCTATAAGGTTGCATTTGAGTGTAAACAAAGTTGCATTTATTGTAACTGAAATTGTAAAAAATGTTGCATTTACCTTATAAACGTTGCATTTTTTATAACAATATTATAATAATGGTTGCATTTGAGTATAGAAAAGGTTGTTTTGTTGTAAACAGAGCAATAATAAAGGTTACATTTTTAAGTTAAAAAAGTAGCATTTATAAGATAAAAAAGTTGCATTTAATATTCAAAAGTTGCATCATAAAAAGCTGCATTTGAATAATACAAGCAACTTTTTTAGAAATGTTACATTATCTAACAAAAGAGTTGCTTTAGGTCTAATGCAACTGCACTTGATGCAGCCCTAGGTAAAAGGTTACTTTAGGTGTAATGCAACTTTTTTAGGACCTTATGTAACATTTTACCAGGGTTGCGTTAGCCACATTTTGTTTTAGTGTTTTTTTCAATGCCATTTCTATATTCTTTGGAACTATTTTAGAGATAAAGCATGTGTAAAAACATATATTGATTGCTCCTGATTGGCTTCGAATACGAACTCCTTGATATAATGGACCAATGATTGCGTCAGTAGGATGATTCTTATGAATTCTCAATAGAGGAATTAAATCATCATAAATAACTTCCTCTAAGTTAGAAATATGTCCAATAAGTTTTGCATAACCATTTCCTCTATCTGGTTGATATACAACATGTTTCTCTTGATTAAGATCACATTATGCAATATCTGATGAATTTGGTTCAGCAGATGAGTCTTCAAATAGAACTTCAATAGTTTTAATTGAAACATCTTATGTTAAAGAAGAAATAGTATCAGAATCTTGTGGAGCTTATTCAATAACCGGATTAACCAGAATCAAATCAGACTCTTGTGATGAAGAAGAATCTGAATCAGGAACTTGATCCAAGTTTGCATTAGATGTTTGAACAACTGAAATATTTGAAGAACTTATATCTGATGATATTCCGTTGATTGAAGATGAATAGATCCAAGATCATTAGAAAATAAATCATGAATGGATGATGTCAAAGGTTGACTATCTGTAGAGATAAAAGAAGAACGATTAAAGGTGTCAAGCAATAAGGTATAATCATATACCCAATATGGAGCAGATCTTGCATATATTTTGTTAGATTCATGCCAATCTATATCAAATGACTCGATAATATGTTAAGTTCTTTTATTATAAACCCGGTATAGGTTGGCTGAGTATCCAACAAAATACCAATCATCTGCATTTTCATCAAACTTAGATTTGGAATCTGATGTGTGTAACAAAGTACAATAACAATCAAATGTTTTAAAATATTTGACTTTAGGTTTATGTTTGAAAAACATTTTGTTGTTTATTTATTAAGACACCATTTTGAACATAACAAGTAGTATTAGCAGCTTCAGCCAAAAAGAAGGAAGTAAGTTTAACTGCTCAATGCATAGTTCGAGCCGCTCCATTCAGAGTTCTGTTTTGTCTTTCAGCAACTCTATTTCACTATGGAGTTCCCACTGCATTGAATTGTCAAGCTAACCCTTTGAATCATAGAATTTATTCAAGATGTGATTACAAAACTCAGTTACATTATCACTTTGGATGCATTTTACTATTTCATCATTCTGATTTTCCACAAGAGTCATGAACTTTATTAGAAATGAGGTGTTTCATCCTTTGTTGCTAAAAAGAAAACCCAAGTAAATCTGGAAAAGTCATCAGTAATAACCAAACAATACGCTCAGCATCCTAAACTCAACACTCACATTACCAAATAAATCCATGTGTAATAATTGGAGAAATGGTTCATTTTGGTATGCAACTAGTCTGTGAGGAAGTTTGTGTTGTTTACCTTTGGAACATGACAAACAATGTTTAACAAGTTGAAATTCTTTCAACGGTAAACCTATAACATGATTTCCTTGAACCAACCTGTTCATATTCTTAATGTTAACATATCTAAGACGATGATGCCATAACATTGAATCACTTTCTGAGGCTTTTGATAGCAAACAAGACACTGTTACAAATGAATGTGAACCATTCATATCCAACAAGTATGTGTCTTTGTCTCTCAGAGTCCTCAACAAAACCCATTCATTAGGTATTACAAAACCATGTTTTAAAAGTAGACATTCTTTATCAGTGAAGTGTGTAGATATTGTTTGGCACAAATTTGAGGCACACTTAACAGATTGTGTTTTAATTATTCAACAAAACTTACATCTTCAAAGCTTAACACAACGTTTATCACTATACCTTTCTTTATACTTTTACCTCCTTTATCCCCAACAAAAATAACATAACCACCATTGTAAGGTGGAACATTATTTAACAGTGATATGTTACCCATCGTGTTTCTAGAACAATTGCTATCAACAGGCCATACGTTGTTAATGACTTGCCTTGGTTGTTCATGCACATATGAATGAATTTAATCAAATTTAGGAACTCAAACCATTGTTGGCTTAAGAACATTGTTTTATATTGTCCAAGTCATCATTCATCGGAACATTTTGTTTTACAACAAAACATTTTGAATAATTTGAATTTTTATTAAACTTGACATTAATGAAAAATTGTTTTCTATTACGTGACATAGAATTATAAAACTATTGTCTGCTTGTTAATTTATGTTGATGAATGCAATTTGATAGGATCAAAATGGATCAATCTGTGATGATATTATGATACAATTCAATCAAAACAAACACAAGTAATCAATTCAATGCAAACAAATCAGAAAAATTCATAGTTTTTCATTGATAGTAAGCATAGAAAGTACAAGTGTAGAGAAATCTGTTACAATTCATTCAATAGTGCTTGTAAGTTCTTCTACACAATATATACTATGCTATTTATACTATCAAAGAAAACATAAAGGAACATATATTTACACAATAAGTCCCTAAACTATGACAAAAACTATACAAAGACTAATAAAACCTAAATGTTAATATTCAAGAGGCTTCTACAATACTTCCACTAAGATTGACATTGTCTTCAGTCCTCAAAATCATCAATCTTCAGTCTTTAGATCTTTATCTTCAATCTTGATCTTCTGTCTTCAATCTTCATTCTTTATATTCATATATCAAAGAAATCTTCAGGTTCTTCTTTAATTTTGAAAATCGGCTTCTCTTTATACATTTCTTGCTCTCTTAAGGCTTTAGAAATAGCAGACTTGAACTTGCTTGCTAAAATTCCTTGCTCTGGTTCTGATTCATTCGACTTGATTTCCATTTTATTCACAAATTTCACAGATTTCAGATGACTAGGGTTCATACGTCCGTATAGCATGGAAACGCCCAATCAAAGTTAACTTTAAACTTGAAATTTGTATGATTTTGTTCATGTACTCATGGTTATAATAAAAAATGAACAATATTGATGCAGGTTTTGAACACAAATCAATCAGAATCTGATAATCAATGGTAATCGAGAGTCGGGTGTGAGAGTTCAGGGGTTTTGAGTGAATGAATCGACTAAAATCACAAAGTGTTGTATTTATACTAGGTGAAATTTTTAGGCTAGGCGCATGAGCACTGTTTGTGCGCATGGAGTTGATTTTTACACATGTGTTGAGGCACATGAGCACTGTTTGTGCGCATGAGGTTAGGCGCATGAGCACTGTTCAGACGCACAAGCACTGTTTAGGCACTTTTGCACTGTTCAGGCGCATGTGTCTAGCTGAAACGCCCAACACTTGGTAATTTCTTTTACTTGAAACGCCCACTTGAAAGCTTGGTACTGTGTAGGCGCATGAGGATTTGTGAAACACCCAACACTTAACCAAAAATTTCCAGACCTATGACAACTGTTAACACGCATGACAACTGTTTAGCCGCATGACAACTGTTTAGCCACATGAGGTTGTCTAAAACGCCCAACACTTGTGCGAATTCTGAAATATCATCATGCTCCTAATTTTGGACTTTTAAACATTGCTTAGGCCCATGAGATTGCTTTCATGTGTCTAACACTTGTAATATTCAATCTTCCACCTGAACACTGTTTAAACACATTAGTACTGTTCACATACTAATTTTTCAACAATTTGTCAAATTTTGACTTTCACCCAAAATTTACATAATTGACCCTCAATTTTTAACTTTTGATATTTCAAACTTTTAATTTTTTTTTTATTTTATGTTTTGACCTTTTTATTTTGTTTTAGTTTTTTTAAAAACAATTTTCCATCATTTTAGTCTCTAATTATAACAAATAGTCTCATATTAAACTTTTGCAAGAAGCTTTTCCACTTTAAAATGTTTTTCAGGTTCATTTTTACATTATGTGAAACACACACGTGCTTGACTTTTTAGCTTCATCCTTTCCATTCAAAACACTAAATTTTGATTTTTCATATCTTGAAATTTGAATTATTTTCTCTTAGACTTTTTACTCTTTTTACCCCCCCTAAACTTTCAAGTTTAACAAAACTTAGAAGTTTCTTGAATTTGTCACATGAAGATCACGCTAATCATTGTTAATATGCATGCACACAGAAAACATGCAAAAATCAAAATTAAAGCAGAATAAAAATCTAATATTTACAACTGAATCAATGTCTTCAATGAGATCATATCAGTTAAGATCAACATATTGAAATAAAAAAAATTATGGATAGTCATAGGCAGTGAATAAATCCTGATCAGTATGTTCCAGGTCAGCATTTTTGCAGCAAAGGAGACACAAGATCTAAGGACAGAAAATGAGTGCATTTAGCAAGATATTCAACACACTTACTTTTTCAATCATGAATTGATTAAGGTACAATTAGATATGACATTATGCAGTCATACTTAGACTTAGAGAGGTTAATTCTCATAAACATATGCAAGAAGTCACTGTTCTCAACTTGTTAACCTGACATATACTATAACAAAATCTCATTTGGTATTTGTGCACATTGGCATCTTGTTGCATCAGTGAGAATATCCAGGTCTGTAATCACTTACAACAAAGGATATCTCATCACTTCAGGTCTATGATGACTCATAATAGAGAAGTGTTAGATGCTTTTAATAATTAGAGCTCAATGGTTATTCATATCACCATCAGGTGTGAGATTATGTCTTAACAAGCAATCAATTTGAGAAATCAACACTACTTATTAGTGCTAAAATAGATAGACATGAATGCATGAGTGATTTAGTTTAATCACAAGAATTTACTTTTTCAGTCTAATTGCATGAACTTACTTGCACATCATATCTGATTACGTCAGACTTTGTTATCGAGTGAAGTATGCAACTGATCATACTAATGTATCTATCA
Organism: Flaveria sonorensis; assembly: GCA_025506505.1. Lineage (NCBI taxonomy): Eukaryota > Viridiplantae > Streptophyta > Magnoliopsida > Asterales > Asteraceae > Flaveria > Flaveria sonorensis. The sequence goes on along the minus strand of CM046429.1, from coordinate 37,317,260 downwards.
TTTCTCACATATTGCAATAACAGATTCATCCTAAATAATGAATTAACAAAGAAAAACTCTATTTTTTTAGTTTTTGTTTTATATTTTTATCTTTTGATTTTTTTAATTTTCTATTTTTGTATTTAGTTTTGCTTTTTCTACTAAACATGCACACACAATATATACAGTTAGGCAATTAACTTTGACAGGTTCTCTTACTGTGACTTATTCAGTTAAGGGAGGGTTCTAATCATATTAAGACTCAATTAACTGAAATACTCAAAAACCAATTTTTTAAATGTGGTTAATAAGTCCAATTGACTCTACCAAATACTCAAACCGTCCTGGTAAGAAGGCTTTAGTAAATAGGTCAGCCAACTGTTTTTCAATTGCAATTTGAATCAGAATGATTAAACCTTTTTCAGAGTTATCTCTGAGAAAATGATATCGAATCTCGATATGTTTTGTTTTTGAATATTGGACAGGATTAGCTGTAATGAACATAGCAGTGGTGTTATCAATGTAAATTGGAGTTTTAAGAAAGTTGAACTGTAATCCAGTAGTTGGTTTTGTAACCAAAGGATTTGAGAAAATCCTACTGAAGCAGTTATGTTCTCAGCTTCTGCGGTTGAAACGGAGACATTGTTTGTTTCTTACATTAACATGAGACTAATCTGGGTCCTAAAAACTGACAACCACCCGTAGTTGATTTTCTATCTTGACAACATCCTCCATAATCACAATCAGTGTATCCATGTAGCTCAAAGTTACCTTCATAAGGATACCATAGCCCTAAAGCTGGTTTACCTTTGAGATACCTGAATTTTCACATCTACTAACATGGATCGTGCATCCTCAATCAAAGTTCTATTCTTCCTTTCAGCAACTCCATTTTGTTGTGGAGTTCTGGGAGCATTGAACTAATAAGCAATTCCTTTTTCTACATAGAACATGTTAATATTAGCATTTTTAAATTCTGTTCCATTATCACTTCTTATTATTTTTACTTTTTGGTCTAATTGATTTTCAACTTTTGTGATAAATTCTTTTAATAATTCAGCAGTTTTAGATTTTGCATACAAAAAAATAAGCCCATGAAAATCTTGTGACGTCATCAATGATAACTAAATAGTATGATTTTCTTCCAATACTCTTCACTTTTGTTGGTCCAAAAAGATCCATATGCAACATTTGAAGAGGTTTAGAGTTTGAGTTTATTTGCTTGGGCTTATAAGACGCTCTATGTTGTTTCCCCTTTAAACATGCTGAGCAGTGATCAGTAGTGGCAAACTTCTTTGATGGAAGGCCAATGACATGATTTCCCGCTACAAGCTTGTTCATATTCTTGAAGTTGGAATGCCCGAGATGTCTATGCCAAAGCTGACGTTCGTCATTTGATGCTTGAGCAATAAGGCATGTTGCTTCTGTAGATGGATCAACTTGAGAGATATCTAGCTTATACATCTCGATCCCTAACAGCTTTAACAACTACCCAGTCTTTGCTAATCTGAAAACCTGGCTTCAAAATGTAGCAAAAAGAATCATAAAAAGAACAGAATATGATTTATCACAAATTTGTGAAACGCTTAACAGATTAAAGTTCAACTGTGAGCAGAAGTTGACTTTATCGAAGCTTATTATCCCGTTGGATACTGTTCCCTCGCCTGTGATTTTTCCTCCTGCATCACCACCGAAGGCGACGTGTGTACCATCCTTTCACTTAATATCTTGAAGTAAGGCATGATTGCCCGTCATGTGCCAGCTACACCGTTATCCACATACCATGTGTTAATTGGTCTTCTCGGGCGCACCTACATTTCAAGAACAATTAAGTTGAATTATCAACCCAAGCCGAGATGGTCTTGGGCTTGCCAAACTTATCAACAATAGTAAATTGTTTAAAATGAAGTTTGTTCACATCCGGCTTGTTTTTAATGAAATTTCCAATTCTATGATTCACAAATTTTTGATCATTTTTAAGAAAATTCATACCATTGAATTGATCAATTTTTGAAAAAATTTTATTTCCAAAATTTTTATTGTTCATTCTCACTGACCTTGGAATGAATTGATCGTGAATGAATTGTTTTGGTCTCACAGAATCATTTCTTTTGAAACATTTCAATCCCTAATGACGGTTGGTTAGTTAATCTTTGAAAAACAACAATTTGATTTCTTTTAAACTGAGGATTAACATAACCTTTGCTAAATTGTGCATTTGCAAATCTTTCCTTGGAGAAGTCTTTCTAAAGTAACAATTTCTGTGTTGTGAGTCTGTTCATCAAAGAAGGTACAGTACTTATTAAAATAACACTCTGATGTTGAGTAATTTCTCATATCGCATATGTGACAATACTTATTAAAAAAACATTCAGCAGTGTTGTGATTGTACATGTCAAAGATTTCACAGTACCTCTGTGGAGTTTTGAACAACTGTTTATAACTTCGATGTTGACGCAACGTTTGATCCTTGTTTAGGTTTAGGAATCGTCAAAGTTTAGTAAAAGATTCACAGTTAATCGATGTTTGCTTTTGATTTGACAGTTTGTTCTTTTGCATATTTGGTTTTGGCTTTGTATATGAACGTCATTCTTTGATTCCTTAGACACAAATCGTTTAACGACAGTGGAAGACTTCGAATTTGAACCTGTTTTCAGATCAGAGTTCGATTTGTTCTTAGGAGTTTGTTTAACATCTTGAATTGAGTTCATGTCCAAATTACCAGCAGACACAAATTTTATTGGTTTAAATTGACTTGTTTGATTTGTTGTTTTTGTCTAATTTTATTGACTCTTATTTTGATCAGTTTTAGCTTTAGTCAATTTTCTTCTTCTTCTTTGGTTCCTTGATTTTGTAGAACTTGATTTTATCTGAGATTGAACACTTCAGGTGAAGATTATTTTTCAGTTTCTTTCTGTTTTTGATCTTTTTTGACATTTAAACTCTGGAGTATTTAGATCATATGAGTTTGAATCTTCTGATGTTTCTTCCTTTTGTTTTGCTTTATCTTTATTCTTAATTATCACTTCCTCCAAAAAAATTCGTTTGGAACAAAAATTTTCTTACTTTTCAGTCTTTGTTCATATGATTTAACTTTTATCGGATGACCTTTTTGATCTTTTTAGTATCTTTTTCTTCAAAGATTTCAACATTGGTTTTCTCTTCTTCACTATCATAAATCTTGTTTTTGTTTTGGAAAGCTTTAAGTTTAGCCTTATTTTTAGGAGAATGATCATGCGTATTGATGTTCTCTGGTAAAGTGTTTGTTATGGATTCAGGCTTTGGTTCATGTGTAAAACCTAAGCTGCTTTTTGTTTGTCCTTTCGTTCACTTATCAGTTGTTCCATAATTGTTTTGGAACTTTTGACTTTTGCTAGATCAACTTGTGTAGCAGCATGTGCTATTTTCTCATGTTCCAAATTCTTAGTCATTTCTTCAAGTTGTTTGGACACAATTTCTTGTTCTTTTAAAGTTTTGTTCCATGATGTTTGCAAAGAAATGATCTTTTCATCAGATATTTTATGGTCATTTTTGAGTTTATTATAAATTAATTCTTCTTGCTTGAGCTTGTCACAAATTTTGTACCAGTAAGTTCGATAATACTCTACATGTTCAAAGCAAGATTTGGGGCATAGTTTTTCCCTTACTTCAGCTGGTATTTCAGAAAATTTAGGTGAAGAAGTCTTAGAGTTAGAATTTTCAACCTTTGGTTGATTTGACTGTGCCATCAATGCAACTTCTTCTGAATCCTCTTTAGGATCAGATTTTTCACTCCAATTGTATTCTTCTTCTTCATTCTCAGAATCATATTTAGCCTTTGGATCACTATCTTCTGACTTTACCATTTTTAATTTTGTATTTAAGAAAAGAATTCGTTTTTGTTGTTTTAATTTTTGAATTAAAAAAATGAATTGAAAACGTTTTTGGATTTTTTAAAACTTTTTTTTTTTAAATTCCTAAGTGTTGAGTTGATGCGCCTAAATAGTGATGAAGCGCCCAAACAGTGGTGAAACTCCTTTGACTTTGACTGAAACATCTAAGGATTGCCTTAGAAGAATTCTCAAACGCCCAACTTGTAATGTGCCTGAACAGTTGTGAATCGCCCAAACAGTTGTCAGACACATGGGTGTCAAAAACGCCTGAAAAACTTAGTTTAGATGCACCTCAACAGTGGTAATGCCTAGACCAAAAATTCCTTAACAGTTATGAAACGCTAGTTTTTGGGAAGTTTCAGTAGTGTTTTGACCTAATGCGCCAAATTCAACAGATTCAAATGAACTCAGATCTGTTGAAAATCTTCAAAACTTGTTGAATTGCTCGGAAAACTTCCAATTAGACTGTAATTTGATCGATTAACAGTCCTTCATCTTCAATTTCATCAAACAACAACACAATTCGATCTTTAGATTGAAAAATCAGTTTGAAACATTGAAGAACAGTTTGACTACTGTTTTGATCAATTTCTCAATTTTTGAACGAATTGAATAGCAAATTGTGATTCAATTCATGTTTTTGTGATGAAACACAACTGAAATCAACAATTGTTAGAATGAATTGCTTATCAATCATAGATTCAAGTGATTCAAAAGTTTGACAATTTGACAAACTCAAATCACTGGACCAACAACTCTGATATCATTTGATAGGATCAAAATGGATCGATCTGTGATGATATTGTGATACAATTCAATCAAAACAAACACAAGTAATCAATTCAATGCAAACAAATCAGAAAAATTCATAGTTTTTCATTGATAGTAAGCATAGAAAGTACAAGTGTAGAGAAATCTGTTACAATTCGCTCAATAGTGCTTCTAAGTTCTTCTACACAATACATACTATGCTATTTATACTATCAAAGAAAACACAAAGAAACATATATTTACACAATAAGTCCCTAAACTACGACAAAAACTATACAAAGACTAATAAAGACTAAATGTTAATCTTCAAGAGGCTTCTACATAATTTCTTGCCATATGATATAGCATTCCATAAACATAGTAACACGATTTATGATAAACATTATGCACTCGTATATTTCTCTCAAACTGTTTATTATAACCACCAAAGTTATCATAGAATTCGGCTGTGGTATTTCTTTTGCCATGTGATTCCGCAATAGTCTCTCGTTTCTCTTGTCCATCATAAACATTTCTATCTAGACCCGAAAGAATTGAGGTATTTTTCTTTGTCAGTTGATTTTGTCTTGAAGCCGATAAGGCATGAACTGTAGCTGACATGACACCAGATCTACATACGTCTTGTTTCACAGAGTTAGCATCACTAGGAAGCTTATTTTTAAAGAATCTACCATTTGTTTCCTTAAAACTGTAATCTTCTCTATGTATATAGCCTTTTGAACATATTTGTTTTCTTTCTTTTTCATTACAAATAATTTTTGTTTTTAACTTCTTTTGCTTTATGTACTCTATTGAACATTCAGTTGTGGAAACAGAAACATCAAACTTTTCATTAACCGATAGTGGATTTACAAGAAGATGAAATTTTAGTACAATTTTTATTCTTATTATCTTGAAAATCTAATTCATTATCACTATGCCAATCTTCCACAAAACCATCTCTCTTCACACTTTCTACAAAAAGGTTAACATCATTTTGTTTAATTTTAGTTTTTGTGAATGGATCAACAGTCAAGGAATATTGATCAAAGGTTTAAGTCAAATTTTTGTTGAAATCCCAAACCATAACTCATATCTTCATCTGTTATGGTAACTGATGAAAGTAAGCATTTATAATCATGATTAGGGGGAGGTGCTATTTTGGAGAATCCAATACCACTCTTACCACAATTTATCTTTTATGTCATTTAGGATTTAATTATACCTTCAACCATATTTGAAGAAAGTTCAAATTTCTCAACCGTGAGTTTCGCATACAGTTTAGTATTTAGTTTATTAATTTTCAAAGCTAGATCATTATTACATTTTCTTAAATCATTATTTGTACATTTTTATCATGGAGATATAATTGTAATTCATAAATTGATTTTTCAATCCTTCTAGTTTTACTTTGAAAATCTTTTCATTAGATTTATATTTTCATGTTTGATGTTGAAGTTTATCAAGTTCTAAGATCAAATGTTCGTTATAAACTATGTATCTTTGAACTTTTTTAATACAAGAAGTAGTACAAAGATCATTATATACCTCAGGTGTAATCTCTGACTTTGTAGCATCTTCTGGCACTCCTTTTACCATGAAGGCTTTTAGATTTTATTTCATTCACCAATCACTTCACCTGCTGATATTACTGGAGTAATCTCGACAACTTTATCATTTTCAGTATAAGCAGGTTCTAGAGTCTTCTAAATAGCAACAGAAGTAAAAACTTTCATTTTCTTGTGTAGCTGGAGTCTTCTCAATAGCTTTTCTTCAGTGATAATCTTGACAACCTCAATCTTCTCAACTAGTGCTAGAGTAGTCTTAACAGCATTCTCAATGGTAAACAGTCTCATCATCCTAGTTTTTCTAAGCTTTAGCAAAAACTCATTCAAATAAATCACTAGACACAAACTCTGCAAATAGATTTTCTGTGGTCTTTTCTTCATCAATGATTTTGATCTCTGCTAATAACGTTGTAGATAATTTGAGATCTAGTATTTCCATTTGATCAGACCAGTCATATTCTCCATTGGTCTGAGAAACAAGAGCTTTGTTGCTGTAAGTACTTGGTTTATCATTCTTGGTTTCAACTTCAACTATCACATGTAACACCCGGAAACTTGGTCAAATAAAAAGGAAAGAAAAGTTTTTACCAGAAAATAAGAAGGAGGTAAAGATGAGGGATGCAAAGTGTAAATAGTACAAAAAGTCAAAAAAGGTTACTTTTAAGGGCATGGCCGCCCATGCCATGCCCACTTTGCTGCTGCTGTTCGAATAGAAGAAGGGAAGGAGCTGCATTTTAAGGTTTCTCTCGGTTTGTGAAGAAGAAGAAGCTGATTTTTGAAGGTGAGTGCATTTTGGTGTTAATTGGTTCGGTTTCTTTGTGGTTTCACCCTTAGAAACCGATTATTAAGTGTTTTTTGGTGTTTTGGTGCTTGTTTATGCTTGTTGTAGGTGTTTGAACTCGTGTACAAGCAGGTTCGGTGGAGTTTTGCTTGTTTGCTACAATAGGTGAGTTCTAGACCGCGGTCTCTACGTGTTTTAAACCGTTTTAGGGCAGGAAATGCATGTTGAAAAACTTTTATGATTGATCCATGTGTACCCGTATGCATATTTATGTTTATACTTGTACTCCTTGGTTAGTTATGTGTTACTAATGCTTAGAGTAGTATGATGAAGCTTAGGACAGGTGATGAAACAGGTTTGAACTGATTTTGAAATGTAGGAATGCACTACAGGTAGTCATGCGCCCAAACAGGGCCCATGCGCCTGGAAATTTAGTGAAAATATGCCCCAGTGCAGCCCATGCGCCCAAACAGGGCCCATGCGCCTGTGTTTTTGCCTTAGAAAATTTTAAGTGAGGATTCATGTGCCCCAATAGTGCCCATCCGCCTAGAAGGTTTGCCTGATAAGCTAAGTACAAACTCATGCGCCTGAACAGTGTCATGCGCCCAGGATAGTTCTAAAATGCCTATGGAAGGTCATGCGCCCGAATAGTTGAAATGCGCCTATGCAGTGCTCCTGCGCCTGCATAGTTCTCATGCGCCTAGAACACTTAGAAATTTTCTGGAATTTTAGAAGAAGCAGAATTTTGGGGTTTGACCTAGGGTTAACCTGTGTTTATTATTTGTTTATTTTATTCATGTTTTATGGTTGTTCTTATGATCTCTATTATAATATAATGTGACTTTACGTGGTGTGAACTTATCTAAATTCGTAAAGTATTACATTTAAAAAGTGGAAAGAATAATGAAAGTGGAACTTAAAGAACATTAGAAAGTCTTGTAAGCAAATTCACAATGAGGTACACAACCACTAGATTGTTAGCTCAACTGTGTGTGGTTTAGCTAACCCTAGAGGATACACACAGGGTCAATCTTTAAGATTGACGGGACCACTACTGCTGCCCCGGTACTAGAGTCAGCATTAGTGCACCACGGATGGGGTCTAGAATTAAACCTCAGGCCCAGTACCAGGTTTATGCGTATTATATGAGGGGTATAGCACTTTGGTCCATATCGAGGAAAAAGATTAAAAAGTAAAAGTTCAAACGAACGGCCATGGAAATGGTGAAGAAAGTTAATGATGATTATTATGAATGGCAATTGATTGTATATGAAGTGTGAACACCTATAAAGGAACAGTAATGTTTTTTTAAGAGTATTTTCCTATACAAGCTCACAAGGTATTTTCTAATGATTTTAAAACTAAAACTCGCTCAGCAAAGCTGACTTTTATGCATTTTTAGTTGGCAGGTAGTATTGCTGAGGATGGAACTCGGGGAGACTACTCGTCGAGGCAAGGCTGACATCCATACATGATCTATAACATCGTTGTTTTGTAATGCAAACTAATGATCTTTTGTAACTGATAACAAACATGTATTGCTTAACAACAGTGTTTATAAATCAATGAATGGCTTTTGATATCTCATTCCGTTGCATTGTGTTAATGAATTATGTGATGTTTTATTTAATTATGCTATGATTGACCAATGTGAGGTCTCCAGAAACGGGGCCTTACATCATAATTATCTTACCACCTTCATTCTAATTAATCTTTGATTCTGTGCATTCTCTGGGAAAAGGCCCAGGTTTGTCACAGTTATAACATCTCAAACTAGTCTTGCCAAACCCAATCATGCTTAAATTGTTCACTCCAAACATTTTCCAACATGTTCTTCTTGCAAAGTTCTTTTCCCTACAAACCACCATAGCCATTTAATATTTTATATAATTTTCTTCAACGTCATATGGGTTAACTTACTTTAAATCATCAACCATTATGTTTGGTGCACTTAATATTCCGGCCATGAAAGCCTTATAGCTGGACATGAAAGTAGTGAATAATGCAATATGTGTTTTCGGCAATTTGAATGGTTTGTTTTGATGGATTGGAGTTGGCAACAAACGCTTGTTGGATTTGAGGTGAAGGTTGAATAGATGAGTATGTGTGAACTTGGGGTTGACAGGACATGTATTAAGATTGCATGGGAGTGAATATATTTAGATTAGGAACATGGAAATGAGGTACAATAAGTTTCTTGGATATTAGGAATGATAGGGCTTCCGGACTGTTGTTGCTAACACACTTGAGATTAGTTCACATAATATTTGGATTGGTTGCCATCTTTGCCTACAAAGCAATTGCTTCAGCTCCCATTAAGTTCAAACGCTTAGCAGCCTTTTGCTTATCATCCATTTCATAAGATTTAATGGTAGAAATTAGATCACTAAGAGATTAGGTGAATACATGGTTCTCTTGATTGAAGTGCAGTTGTTGTTCCAACTGTATGGAAATGAATTCAATAGCTTTTTTTATAGCTATGTTTTCAAAGTGATATCGACACTCTTCATCTTAGTGATCAATTTCATAAATCTTGACATTTGTGTCTCCAACGTCTCTCCAAGAGCATGATTAGAATTCTTGATTTAGCATATTCTTTCTATTTTCTCTCATATCTTTGTTTTCCATTATCTGAGTTTCCATGGCATCCCATAATACTTTGGCTCATCTAAATTCCTTGAATATTTGAGGGATTTCAGTTGTCAAACCTATAGTAATTGCAGCTTTATCCTCAAGTTCAAGCTTTTCATATCTTCCTTATCCCACAAATGTTCTGGTTTTGGAACCAATTCTCCCTTGTCATTTGAATACATAGGAATATTCGGTCTGTATTTGATCGAATGTAACATCCTTGGTTCAGTGTAAATGACATGATTCTCAAAACGATACACCCAATCAGGATAATCATCTTCATACAGAAGTCTTGGAGGCTTAGTGCTTGTTCTAATCCCGTTAACAAGACTCAAAGTAGTAGTAAGATTTTTCAGATTTGCCATTTTGAAAATCAGAATTCAAACTTTTCAAAAGTTTCTTGAAAATTAAACTTCTCGCGCAAAACAATTGCTTAAACTTCTCGCATTACTCTTTTCACTTGAACTTCTCGCGCGAAGAGTTATGTAACAGAATTTTACGAATTGTCTAGTTCTTGCGTGAAAGAAATCTTTCTGTAACAAACTTTTGCGAATTTACCAACTTTTCGTGCGAATAGTAAGCTTTTCGCGTGCGATTTGTTAGTTTTCGCAGATTCAATTTAGTGCAATTTTGATCTTTTCCACTTTAAGCTAATCATCAATTTGTTAATTGAGCTTTAAATTAATAAATTAAGTTCAAGTTTGATCCTAATTGTCACTAAATGTGTCAATTAAGTCCATTTTAACCATGAAATCATCTTCAAATCTTCAAATAAGCTTCTTTATCTTTTCTCTGACCCCAAACACATTCAAATAAGCGTTTCATACACGAGATCAATCAAATCAAGTCAATCTTCATGAAGAAGCCAAATTAGTAGTTCAAACACTCTTTAAAATGCTTCATGTTCTAATCAAATCAATCTAGAGCACTCATGGTTATGATACCAATTGTAAAGATTGTGTTTATGTTGTAGATTGATCTCGTGTATGAAACGCGGAATGAAATCACACACAGAATCACAATTAGAACAAAAAGAGTAAAGTACAATAAATAGTAAATGCAAACGTTGTATATTGCTCTCTGAAACTGAATTACAAAAGTAGAAAATTTCAAGATTACAAACAAAATGAGCTAAGCAACATATATATACTAGAACTAAAAGGTCTTGTGTGAGAACTATCTTCTCACGCGGATCAAAGTTCTCGCGCGACTTGATCTTCAAAATCTCCGTTTTGATTTTTCGAGCCTTTTGGTTTAATCGCTTCAAAATGTTGGAAGTTAAAACGAATCATAGAATAAGTAGAGGTACTCCTGTCTATTTGAAATAAAATTTCTAACTTTTATTAATAAATAAGTATTTCTATTCGTCATGTGGTTATTATTCTGTACAACATCTTTCTATTTTAATAAAAGAATATCTAAGGGGATGCATGTCCATACCATATTTCTTCTTATTAAAATTTTCTTGTTTCTCGTTTCTATTAATTATTTACATTAATTACTAATAATATTATTTCATTATTTTTAGATTTCAAATAGTTTTTCAATAAATTAAGAAATAGATCTATTTATTAATTTTATATTTAAAAAAAACAAAATTTTATAAAATAAGAAAGTTTTTAAATCATCAAACTTTTTTAAAAATACAAAATATTTTAAATTGGTGCATTTAGAAAGGACTTAAATGGTCAAATATAATTGCCGTATTTAATATTTGTAATTTGTAGTACTTCTTAAAAGGACTTAAAATACCGTATATAAATTTTAGTGATTATACTTTCTTAAAATGTGAACCTTGATGTTAAATTTTTATAAGGTAGAAAATTAATATAAATATAAACCAACCTTTTCAACAAAACGCTAGAAAAGGACAAAGTACATCAAATAAAGTAGAAAAAAACATATAACAAGATATAAACTATATTATCAACAAGACTTCGACCAGACACTATACTTGATTAGACTATGGTTGACATGGTCTTTAACCTAATGATGTTGACTTCTTTAAATAGTAAGTCTATTGATGGTATTCTATTTTGAAAATCTATTTTATTTCTCATCTTCTACAAGAACAACATGAAGGTCAGTACAATTGTTTGGAACACAACATCTATACCAGGAGTCATCGACATTGTTTTGTGAAGCTCCAACAGATCTTGAATTGAGAAAGTATATATTGGCGGCACTAGACACCATGACCAGATAAAGGACCATAGTAAGGCATCATAGTAGCACGACAAAATAGGTGCTTTGATGTTTTTGGATGTTGAACACATAAGTGAAATAAGTTTAACACCGTCAAAATTTGATGCGTCAAAGTTGCTAAACTTTTAAAAATCATAACTTAAGCTTGGAAGGAAGTTATGGGATCCATTACCAGTCAACAAAAGGCTCTCAAAAAACTGAACAAGAAAATTTAGTCAAAGAAGGCGTTGCGCACCGCAACGCATTCCTATTATGGTCCGCACTGTTAAGTTGGCTCGTATGTGGCTGATAAACTGCAACATGTCTTTTGTTACGGACTCAAAGGGTTCGTCCAATAATCCATTTCCATTGTAGTCCGCAAAAATGGTCATAGTTCAACTATAAATAGAGGCATTTGGGCTCTCATTTGAGTAACAAAAACTCTAAGTGTGCCTGTCTAGCTGAAGATCGGTGGACTCTAAGGTAATTTCTTTTCCTCTCTTCTAGGTTATGGGAAGGTTGGGTTGGCGACCCGAGGGGCATACTGGTAGGGTACTGTACGAGTTACATGCCTAATGGAAGGTTGTGGGTTAAACACCCATAGCAACTGGGTTTGACACCCAGGATTGGGTCATGGGTTTTAGAACCTGTGTAATATGGACAAGATGCATGTAGGTAATGCCTGTTGGCCTTTAGCTATAGTGTTAAACCCTTGATCTAATGAATGGATCTAGTCTGCACGATCTTGTGACATTGTAATACCTAGGATATAGGTACTTGTGTTAGAGGAGGTTAATCTAAAGTCTGCAGGATCGTGTAATACCTTAGTGCTAGTTAAGGAGAGTTCATCTAAAAGTTTGCTCAAATGGGATATATGCATTGTTAAAAGTCACTTTTAATAAATGCTTTACACTGTTTTCGCCTATGTAACATAGTTGCTTACTTAAATAATATTTATGGTCAAATACTGATTTAAGTATTGGAACAATGAAAACAAGTTTGCGATATCCCATGGTTTTCGGGTTTGATAAACCCAGTGTGTAAAACCCTATTGTGTCGCAGAACGATGAAAGACTTCCGAGAATTAGATCAATGTGTATCTGTGTATATAGTGCTATTTACATTCCCAAGTGTGGAGGAATCTATGGGGAAGTAGCAGCCACCTACTAAAGGTGCACATCAATCAATGAGGTCCTGGGTATATAGCTAAGGTAATTCTCAATTCAAGTGGTGCTCGATGATTGGGTAGCTTTAGCGTGAGTCATGGCTTGGCAGGACATTAGAATTGCAGAGAAAAATCTTACTGTTGGGTTTGTATAGTAGAGATATCTCATGTAAAGATAGTTGGTGAGTCATCGATAGGGTGAGCTTGAGGGTAGTTTTCAGGGTGTTAATATGTCATGTTTATTTTGTAAATGATTTTATCTTGAAGGAGATCATTGTTGCGATGCAACAGGGCATGTCTTTACATTCTTGCTAAGATAGTCTGAAACGTATTGAAGAAACTACACCTTGGTCTTCTTAGTGTCTCGTGTAGGGATAGTTGGCATATGAAATGTTCCGAGTCAACAGATATGCTTTGGCTCTCCCGAGTAGATAGTTTATGGAATTGTATGAAAATATATTTTAAACTATTTTGACTTACTCAATAAGTAGTATGTGAAATTTATGCAAATGTAATTTATAAAAAGTTTTTGAACTCCCGATCATGAATCGTTAGCATAAGCTAACCCAAAATGTTTTTGGGGCGAACCCTAGTTGCTAATTAGTGCAGGATTGGCAGCCAAAAGTATAAGGATGTTTTGAGGTGCTGGAATAGTTAGAAATTTCAAGGGTTTGAAGATTTACATATCTAATTCTAGCATTTTATATGATGTATTGTAAGATCATCTGAAGATTATGAGGTTGATGCAACCAACAAGCCAGAACAACCAAGTCTTCCATGCATGCACTAAGGAACAAAGATGAACTAGCTTTGGAAGTCTTACACTCTCTAATGTGTTTAAGTGTAAGATCTTCCTAAGCTAAAGACCAGCATCTTCTAAGTGTGAAATCTTTCGAAGCCAAACCAACATCTTCCGAAGCCAAAAATGAAATCTTCCGAAGCTTCAGAGACATAGTCTTTTGAAGCTGTGAAGACTGATTTCTTCAGAGGACAGAGAAAATATGCTTTCTCTGAATCAACATTTGATAAAGCTGACACACTTTTCGCTGCCTGCTCTGGTGGTTCACCTACTTTACACAAGTTGGTGAAACTTCCATGCTTTATCAAAAAGTAGGAATGGTCTTTGTCTGTAACTTACCTTACTTGTTCCTGTAGACTTTTTGTATTAGGAAAAGTCAGTGAGCTATGGCATGTCATAGTCACTAGTCAAAAGGCAATCTGCCTTTTGACTTTAGATTGATCTTGTTGTCTAGATTAGTCAAATCCCAACTATCTTTACATGTAAGTGACGGTTTTAGGTTGTAGTATAAAAGTGTCTCAGGTCCTTGTAATTTCTTTATGCTTTGTAACACTTGTAAAAGAACTTGAGATCAATATACAACATCCTTGAAAACCAATCTTGTGTTCTTGTGTTGTTCTTAGTTCTGTCTCTTTAATTTACTTGTGTTCTTAGTATCATCTTTCTCTAGTTACCAGTTCCCTATTTGAATTGTTAAGTGATCTAAGATCTCTCCTCAGTGTGAAACTAAGTGTTAAGTACCCTTACCCCGGTCCTGCATTGGTATCAGAGCATTCCAGGCTCTTGATTGTAAGATCTCACCATCTTTAATCCTCTTAGCTTCACACATCACCTAACTCTTCAAATGGAAGCTATCTCTAAGGCTGACATGGAAACTGGAACTATGACAAAGTCCCCACTGATCACTCCTGAGGATTTTGTCACTTGGTGCCAAAGAATGGAAGGCTTCATCAAGTCTTAAGATTCCAGGATGTAGGAGTCTGTTGTCAATGGACCTCATGTACCATGCACCTCTTCAGCTGCTGCTGGTGGCGGCATGATACTAAAGGAGAGGGCTGACTTTTCTGATGAAGACTGGAAAAGGATTGATATTGATCAGAAAGCCATGACAGCCCTCCAAACTGCTCTTCCAAACTCCATCTACAGAGGTTTCAAGAAGTGCAAGACCGCTAAACAACTATGGGATGCACTGAAACTGATGTATGAGGGGTCCAATGAAGCCAAGGAGAACAAGAAGGATCTCCTGAAGCAGCAGTTTGAAAACTTCACCTTCAAGACAGGTGAAACCATGACTCAATAATACTTCAGGTATGTTGAGATTGTGGATACTCTGGCTGATGTTGGAGTAACTATTGAGAATAGGGATATTGTTAGGAAGTTCATGTCCTCTCTTCCCGGACAATGGACACACTACTGTGTGGCCATTAAAAGGACTGAAAACCTCAAGACCCTTACTCTAACTGAGTTGTATGGGATACTCAGTGGATACTAGATGGAGATGAACATGCAAAATTCATCTGGTAACTCCAATACTCATCAGAGTTCTGCCCTTCATGTGGGTAAAAGGGATAACAGAGAACCACAGCATCATCTTATCTGCTACCCTGAAACTTCATAAAAGGGTCCTTTCATCCCCTTCCCAGAGACACCCAGAGAGAGCTACATCAAAGGAAGTCCCTTCCAAGAGACAAGTTCCTCTCAAACCTTTGTCTCTACTGATGAATGTTCAGGTAACTTTCTCTTCACTCTTAAAGACCTGGACTATATCCATCCAGATGATCTGGAATATATGAAGATAGTCCAGCAGATGGCTCTTCTCACTCACAGAGCCCAGAAAATTTACAAGAGGACTGGGAGAAGGTTTACTAGCAATGCAGCCAGTGGTAAGTTTGGGCTAGAAAAAAGCAAAGTAAAATGTTACAACTGTAACCAGATGGGACACTTTGCTAGAGAATGCAAGGCACCTAAGTCAAATGGTGGCCAAGCATCATCCATGCCAAACTACACTGAAGGAGGGCCCCAGAATGAGAAGCCAAGACAGCAAGCTGCAGTTGTTATTGAAGAAGGAGGCTTTGACTGGAGCGTCCAAGCTGAAGATGCTTCTCCAAATCAAGCACTCATGACTGACCATGATGAAGCCAAGGTATTAGAACATCTTTGCTCCCCTAAATGTATTGCTAAAGTAAACAGATACAGGTCCTACAACTTAGAAATGAGATCTGATATTGAGTCTTTAAACATTTTAAAAGCTAATTTTAAGAGAGCTCAAAATGATTATAAGCTTAAAATAGAAGATCTAGAGAAAACAATTTCAACTATTAAACATGAGCAAACAAACTACAAGACTCAAATCAAAAATCTTGTTACTAAGTTGACTGAATGCCAGGCTGAGCTTGTGATCAGCAAAGCCAGGGTAGAAAAATGTGTTCTTGAAGAAGAGACCTTCAAGAACATAATATCCTCATATCTACATGCAAAAGTTTGTTATCAAAATAAGCAGGGATTAGGATCTTATGAGATAGCTCCTCCACACACCCTACTATCAGTAATATCTCCAAGGTGTGGAACTGGTCATGATGAGCTGCCCTCTATAGACCCTAGTGATAAAGAGGATGAAGAGGAGATGGTGAGGAGTGACTTTGAAATGAGTGAAGAGAGTCAATCCAAAAAGGGTCACCATGCTCCTAAGGAGAGTAAGAAAGCTAGTATGATAAAGACAAATTGGAAGAACTTAATTAGAAGAGCAAAGAGAAGATCAAAGAAGGCTCAAGAGATCAAGGCCACTTTTGACTCCAAGCAGAAACAAGTGTTCATCTCTACAGGGTTTGAAGTGGTAAAGGCTGAGGAATCAACTACAAACTCTAGTACCAGGAGTTTTAGTACAGTTTCAACTCATTCCAGCAAAGAGAATCCTGAATTGCTGTGTACCACTGCTACACAGTCTAAACCATCCTCCTCCAAGAGCAATTCTCTCCCTAAGAAAATTGTTGCATTATCTTTGAAGAAGAAGCTGGAGAAAGAAAGTGTTCAAGTTCAGTCTTGCTCTCAGAAGAAAACTCCCAGAAGGAAGCAAATGGACTGTATCATGTGTGGTAGTACTTCTCATCTAGCTAAGGATTGCTTTTACAATCCTAAAAGTACTATCCATATAGTCAAAGAGATGGTTTCTGGGAAGAAGAAGGAAAAGAAAGCTTTGAAAGGAAAATCTGTTTCCTTCGGATGCTCCAAAATGAATAAGAAGGCAAGTGAAAAATTGCCTTAGGAAGAAAATTTGGTCTCGGAAGAAAGGAATGCTTTTGAAGTACTGAAGCTTGCTGCAGTGAAAGCAAGTTCTTCCGAAGGTCCAGTCTCCAAATCTTTCGAAGCTGCTAAAGCTTCCGAAGCTTTAAAGGTCAAGCCAAATTTTCCAAAGGTGCTGTGGAAGATGAAGGAAGACCGTGTGACTAAAGATTCTTCATCAGCAACAGCAAATGATCCTCAGAACCAGAACATAGGATCACTTACTGTTTTATTGCCTTCAACTCATTTTAACAAACCCAAGACCAATGAGGCTTGGGTTTCCAAATGTAACTAAATCATATCTTTTTATGCAGGGACAGCCAAAGGAAAACAGAAATGTATGGATCATTGATAGTGGCTGCTCCAGGCACATGACAGGCAATAAGTCCTTACTTCAAAACTTTGAAAGATTTGATGGAGGACCAGTTGCTTTTGGAGGAGATGCAGGAGGTTACATTACTTGTAGGGGCAAGGTTACAAATGGTAAGCTTAGCATTGAAAAGGTAAACTTTTTCAAGGAGCTTGGATACAATCTTCTGAGTGTGTCCTAATTTTGTGACCAAAAACATCACATGCTCTTTACTGAGCATGAGTGCATTGTTCTCAAGACCGGGGTTGACATTCCTCAAGAGCATATTCTACTCAGAGCCCCCAGGAGAGGGAACATGTACAATATGGATCTGCAGGAAACGTCTCTCTCTGGAGAAGTTTCTTGCTTTCTGTCTAAAGCAAATAGTGATGAATCTTTCCTTTAGCATAAAAGAATGTGCCATGTAAACTTTAAAAACATGAATAAATTGACTAAGAATGATTTGGTAACCTGCCAAAGAAGGAGTTTACAAGTGATGACCACGGTGTTGCATGCCTGAAAGGGAAGCAACACAAAGTGTCTCATACGCCAAAGGAAATGAACTCTATCACTACTCCCCTACACTTGTTACATATGGATCTGTTTGGCCCCACCAGTGTAATGAGTCTAGGAAGGACCTCTTATTGTCTAGTGATCACAGATGACTTCACAAGATTTATTTGGGTCTGCTTCCATAGAACTAAGGATGAGACTCCTGAGATCTTGAAGAACTACATTCTAAAAATTAAGAATCAATGTGATCACAAGGTCAAAACCATAAGATGTGATCAAGGAATAGAATTTAAAAACCAAAACCTTGATACATTTTTGTGATGAAAAGGGTATTTCAAGACAATATAGTGCTCCCAGGACTCCTCAGCAAAATGGAGTTGCTGAGAGGAGAAACATGACACTTATTGAGGCTGCTAGAACCATGTTGTCTGACTCTAAACTATCTATCACCTTCTGGGCAAAGGCTTTCAACACAACCTGCTATGTGCAAAATAAAGTTTTAGTAGTTAAGACTCATGGTAAGACTCCTTATGAGCTGTGGCACAAATTGAGACCATTCATTGGTTTCCACAGGTCATTTGGATGTCCATGCATCATCTTGAATACCAAAGATCAAATAGCCAAGTTTGCTAAGAATTCAGATGATGGACATTTTGTTGGATACTCCTCTCAAGCTAAGGCTTATAGAGTATACAATCTCAGAACTAGAATCATTGAAGAGTCAGCTAATGTGACTTTGAATGAACACACACCCAGTGTGAAAGGTTCTGGTCCGGATTGGCTGTTTGATCTTGATTTAGTTACCAACTGTTTTAACAAGTCTTGTGAGAATGTTTCAGGATCTACAGATAATAGATCAACAAAAGATCCTGATCCAAGATTTGAGTTGAGAAGAACAACCAAAAAGAATACTTTAGCTCTAGTGGTGACTAACCCTGTAATTGAGGCTCCTATCAGCACAAGCATAACAAATACTACTGATTCAACTAAACTGCCTTCAAATTCCAGCTCAGAGGCTCAGAATTCCGGAGAAGGAACATCTAATACAGGAGGAACTGGAGGTGATGACAGTGAACAAGAATTTCTTAATGCTAATAACCACAACATTAAAGACAAAATGAATGATGTCACACACTCATTGGATCAAGTTTCTCTTGATAAGTGTGCTAATGTGGTGGGAGACACCTCATTGCCAGATCAAAATTTCTCTAATTTAGATCTGTCCAACCAACTTGTTGTGATCCCTCAACTTCGGATCCACAAGTCACACCCCACCACAAACATCATTGGAAATGTTGACTCAGGGGTAAGAACAAGAGGACAAACTCATGACAGCCATGTTTGTCTACACTCTTGTTTCTTATCCCAGATAAAGCCAAAGAAAGTTGATGAGGCTTTGAAGGATGGAAGCTGGATTGAAGCTATGCAAGATGAGCTGCTTCAAATCAGAAGACAGAAGGTGTGGAACTTATGCCCTCTTCCTCAAGGGAAGACTGTCATAGGTACTAAATGGGTATTCAAGAACAAGAAGGATGATAGAGGCATTATCATCAAGAACAAGGCTAGACTAGTTGTCCAAGGATACACTCAAGAAGAAGGGATTGATTATATTGATGTTTTTGCTCTAGTTGCAAGACTTGAAGCTGTAAGAATATTCCTGGCTTATGCTGCATCCAAGGATTTCAAGGTCTGCCAGCTTGATGTGAAATGTACTTTTCTCTATTGGGTGATTGATGAAGAAGTTTATATCAAACAACCACCCGGCTTTGTAGACCTAGATCATCCTGATTATGTCTGTAAGCTTGATAAAGCTCTATATGGACTGCATCAAGCTCCAGGAAAGTGGTATGAGACACTATCAACATACCTCTGTCATCATGGATACAAAAGAGGTACTATTGATGGGACTCTCTTTATCAAAGAAACAGGGAATGACCCACTGCTAGTTCAAATATATGTAGATGACATCATCTTTGGTTCAACTAATCCAAAGCTTTGCAAAGACTTTGAGATGCTGATGAAGAATAGATTTGAAATGAGTACCATGGGGGAACCCAGTTTCTTTCTAGGAATTCAAGTGAAGCGGGTTGAAGATGGCATCTTCATTAGTTATTCAAAGTATGTACAGGACATACTTACAAGATTCAAGATGACTGACTGTAAGGTTGCAAAGACACCCATAGCCAGAAACCACTCCCTTGGTCCTGATCTTGAGGGAGAGTGTGTTGATGAACATCTCTACAAGGCTATGATTGGGTTACTTATGTACCTTACTGCTAGCAGGCCTGATGGCACATAAATCAAATAGCACACACATGTAATACCGGTTACTTATGAAAGATTACCTGATGGCACATAGCTACTTGGGCTGGCATCCCTCCATTCGGTCCCATTCGCAGTTTAAGTTTAGGTTTTGAAAATATTTACCCATTTCTCTTAAACTTTGGCTCTGATACCAACTTGTAAGGCCTTGTTCCCGGAGACCTCACAGTTGGACAATCATAGCATTTTTCATATCAGATAAATACATTTCATAGAAATATCGCAGCGGATTAAGTTGTCAAAAACCACTCATTTTTTATGTTGCTAAATAATACATCATTGTATTTTTACAATTACAAAAGAATTCATTTAGTTGTATTACAAAATAACCATATCATTATGCACGAATGGATGCCAGTCTTTACCCGCCAAGTAGCCTCACCCGCGTGCCATCCTCAGCAACATTCTTACCTGCTAACTGATATGCATATAAAAAAAAGTCAGCGTTGCTGAGTGAGTTCTAGTTTAATAATATAGATAAATACACTTTGTAAACTTCATTTGGTGATCATTCAACAATATACATAATCAACCATAAAATGATTCATTATATTTCTTTCTTTCATTATCTTCCTCTTTCATTAACTAGGATTGCACAAAGCTAGAGCCTACATTGTTGGTTAGCAACAAATGCCGAACCCCTGTCGGCAAACGTTTATCATGGTAGCTAACCCTTCGACAGTTGATCTACACTGCTAGGCACGAAGCCCCCTCATGAACTAGGATCCCATTCATTTGTTGGTCAATCCCCAGGATTGACCCCAGATATGCATCCTCATGGGCTATACAGCCACACATCAGTTGAGCTAACGACAACAAGGCCGTGCACCTCCTTTCATTTTTCTTGCATGGATTTTTCATTCATCGTATGGGCCCGGGGTAACTTTCATTAAGTTTTACTGTTCTTCTTTTATTCTTTCATGTCCACTTGTTACGGATAATACTTATTAAGATGCATATTGCATAATCACATAAACTGAAAATATTATAGATATAGAGAAAAAAAAAAGCAGCATGTAAGAAAGAACCAAGCATGATAATCTTTAAGTATAGTCTTCCTTATTCATCAATACTTAACACTTAGATCTATCTGCGCCTGAAGCCTTAGTAAATGCGCATGAACAAAAGATTTAACTGTAAATGCGGATGGTCCTAAAACTAATCTGAAATGCAACTTATGCCATTACCAGCACCCAATCATCATTCTAATCATGAACACAGCTTAGATCTATCTGCTTAACACTTAGAACTTCATAAACTTTAAACGATCAGCAAGAGAATCACATAACACACCATAACATCAACATCGTTCGCACCATACATGAAAATTCATAACTGGTTTCGAAAACATCTGTCAAATATGCAAATCAGCCCCCGAAATAGCAGAAAACATTTAAAAGTAGGGACCTAGAACTCACCAATGCAGCCTTTAAGCAAAACTCCACCGAACTTGAGGGCACAAAGAGTTCAAACAACCTAAACACACCAAAACACAAAACCAAGCACAAAGAACACATAAGAATCGGTCCACAAGCTGAAAATTTAGCTGAAACCGAACCAATTACACAAAAAAATACTCACCTAAGCAAAATCACAGCTTCTCTTCAAGAAACCGATGACACTTCAGCTCTTCTTTCTTCTTTCTTGCTCCAGCCGAAAAGCAAAAGTGGAAAGTGGTGGCATGGGCGGCCATGCCTTTTAAACCATATAATAATAAGGTTTTGTACTTTGTACAGTTTACCCGCCTCCACTTGTGCCCATTATCTTTTCTTTCAAGATACTTTTCTTTTCCTTTATTTTAAATAGATTTTCGGATGTTACATGGTATTAGGTATGGATGAAAACAATCAGATTTTATCAATTGTGTTTGGTGTTGGATAAACCAACAGCAAAGAATCTTGGAGATGGTTTTTATCAAAACTTAAAGTAACTATTCGGGATAATCTAAATTTTGCAATTATATCTCATAGAGTTGCCTTAATTGATATGGTAATCAAAACCATGTTTCCATATGCATATCATGGGTTATGTTATAGTCATTTGATGGTAAATTTAAGCTTAAAGTTGATGTGTTCCAAATATACATAGAATACATATTAAAATCACATCAATTATGCCTTATTATCTTGAATAAAATGATGAAAATGAACTTAAAAATGTTAAATTTTGTTTTCAGGTATTCAAAGGGTCAAGATGAACAAAAGA
Source organism: Flaveria sonorensis (assembly GCA_025506505.1). Classification (NCBI taxonomy): domain Eukaryota; kingdom Viridiplantae; phylum Streptophyta; class Magnoliopsida; order Asterales; family Asteraceae; genus Flaveria; species Flaveria sonorensis. The sequence continues at coordinate 37,294,863 of CM046429.1, read as the reverse complement.
AGCATACTTAGCAAGAATTTGAAGAAAACCAAGCTTCAAAGTTCAAGCATGGGGACCTGCCTCTTTAAGCACACCCCCATACCTTGCGTGAAACCCACCCTCATGTTTAAACTAGCTCACCCCTATGTTTGGACATTTAAAGGACAAAAAGTATTGTCCCTAAACATCATCCATTTTGTATCACCAGTTTGATTGTTCCATTTTGTAAGGATTACACTTAGAGGCTGATGCAACCAAAAGAGCTCTCAGCATGCACATATGAAGTAGAAGGAAGTTACTTCGGAAGATTTGATATAGCTTAGTGAATTATGCTAGGTATCAAATCTTTCGAAGCCAAAAGACCAAATCTTCTAAAGCCAAAGATGAAGTCTTTTAAAGCTTCTAAGAAAAAGTCTACTGAAGCCAAAGATTGATTTCTTCCAAAGACAGAGAAGACATGCTTTCTCTAAATCACCTTTTGACAAAAGCTGAACAACTTTTCGCTGTCACGTCTGAAGACTCACCAACTTATATGAGTTGGTGAAAAGGTCCATGCTTTTGTCAACTGTAGATTTTTGTCTTTTGTCTGTAACTTTCAAACTATGTACTTTTATCCTTTTTGTAATATATTAGGATGTCATAGTCACTAGTCAAAAGGCAATCTTCCTTTTGACTCTACATGATCTTGTTGTCTAGATTAGTGTTTTCAGCTGGCCTTCAAAGTATGACTGGCTGTAGGATGTAGTATAAAGTGTCTCAAGTACTTGAATCTTATGATATACTTTGTAACACTTGTAATAGAACTTGATAGCAATATACATCATTCTTGAAAATTGTTTTCGAGTGTTCTTGTTCTTGTTACTTGTTCTTTGTTTCATTCTAACTAGTTCCCTAATTGATTTGCTAAGTCTTTTTCAACTCTCTCAACCTTGTGAAACTGTTTCATTGATCATACACGGTCCTATAATTGGTATCAAAGCATTTCAGGCTCTTGATTATAAGATCTCATCATCTTAAATCTCTTTAGTTTCACAACACACTTATCAACTTAAATGGCAGCTATCTCTAAGGCTGATATAGAAACTGGTACTATGACAAAGTCTCCAATGATCACTCTTGATGACTTTCACACTTGGTGCGAACGTATGGAAGGGTTCATCAAGTCTCAAGACAGTAGGATGTGGAGATCTGTTATTGAAGGACCTCACATCCCAAGCACCTCTTTCAGCCACTGCTGGAGGTGGGATGATACCAAAGGAAATGGCTGACTACTCTGAAGAAGATTGGAAGAAAACTGATGTAGATCAGAAAGCCATGACCGTCCTCCAAACTGCTCTTCCTAACTCCATATACAAAGGCTTCAAGAAGTGCAAGACTGCTAAGTAGCTCTAGGATGCACTGAAGCTCATGTATGAGGGGTTTGAGGAAGCCAAAGAGAACCAGAAAGACCTCATGAAGCAGCAGTTTGAGAATTTCACCTACAAGATAGGTGAAACCATGAATCAATAATACTTCAGGTATGTTAAGATTATGGATACTCTAATGGATGTTAGAGTCAAGCTTGAGAATAGGGACATAGTAAGGAAGTTCATGTTCTCTCTTCTTAGACAATGGACTCACTATTGTATGGCCATCAAGAGAACTAAGGACCTCTCTACACTTACTCTCACAGAGTTGTATGGTATCCTTAGTGGCTACCAGATGGAGATGAACATGCAAAATCCATCAAGCAGCTCTTCCAACAATCAGCAGAGTTCAGCCCTTCATGTGGTTGAAAGGGATAGCAGAGAAGCACATCATTATCTCATCTGCTACCCTGAAAACTCACAAAAGGGTCCTTTCATCACCTTCCCTGAGACACCAAGGGCGAGCTACGTCTAAGGAGGCCCATTCCAAGAGACAAGCTCTACTCAAGCCTTTGTGTCTGCTGATGAAAGTTGTGGAAACCTTCTCTTCACTCTTGAAGAATTGGACTGCATACATCCAGATAATCTGGAGTACAAGGAAGTAATTGAATAGATGGCTCTCCTCACTCATAAAGCCAAGAAGTTCTACAAGTGGACGGGAAGGAAATTTCCAAGCAATATGGGTAATGGAAAGTTTGGCCTGGATAAAAGCAAGGTGAAGTGTTACAACTATAACCAAATGGGACACTTTGCTAGAGAGTGCAAGGTACCAAGGAAAAATGGTGGCCAAGCACAATGCAGACCAAACTACACTGATGCAACTCCCAGAACTAAGAAGCCAAGCCAACCTAAAAAACTTGCTGATGTTGCTGTTGAAGAGGGAGGCTTTGACTGGAGCTTTCAGGTAGAAGATGCTTCTCCAAACCAAGCACTAATGGTTGATCATGAAGAAGCCAAGGTATTAGAACATCTTTGTACTCCTGAATGTATTGCTAAAGTTAACATGTACAGGTCCTACAACTTGGAAATGAGATCTGATCTTGAGTTCTTAAATATCTTAAAAGCTGACTTCAAAAGAGCTGAAAATGACTATAAACTTAAAAATAGAAGATTTAGAGAAAACTATTTCAACTCTTAAGCATGAACACACAAACTACAGGACTCAAATCAAAGATCTTATAACCAAGTTAACTGAATGTCAGGCAGAGCTTGTGATCAGCAAAGCCAAGGTAGAAAAATGTGTTCTTGAAGTGAAAAGCTTCAAGAACATAATATCCTCATTCTTTAATGCAAAAGTTTGTTACCAAAATAGGCAGGGACTAGGATCAAGTGAAATAGCTCCTCCACACACACTCCTATCTGTTAGATATCCAAGATGTGGAACTTGTCAAGATGAGTTGCCTTCCATTGATCCTATCCAAGAGAAGGGAGAAAATGAAGAGGAGATAGTGAAGGATGAAACTGAAATGATTGACAAGGGTTATCCTAAGAAGAGACACTATTCTCCTAAAGAGAAGAAAGAACCAAGGATGACCAAGTCTACAAGAAAGAACTTCATTTAGGCAGCCAAAAGAAATTCCAAGAAAGCCCAAAATATCATGGCCACCTTCAACTCCAGGCAAAAGCAAGTCTTTATCTTTGTTGGATTTGAAGTGGTAGAGACTGAAGACTCAACGATGGATTTTAGTACCAGGAATCCTAGTTCATGTCCAAATCATCCTAGTCAAGTGAAGAAGGCTGATAAAGTATGCACCACTGCTGCACAGCCTGAGCCATCTAGTTCTAAGAGCAAGCCTCATCCCAAGAAGCCTGCTGCATCATTTGAAAAGATGAAGAAGGAAGGGGAAAGTGATCAAGCTCAGCCTCCCACTCAAAGGAAGACTCACAGAAGCATGCAAACAGAATGCATCATGTGTGGTAGTACTTCTCACTTTGCCAAAGATTGCATATACAATCCCAAAAGTACTATCCATATGTCCAAGAAGAAAACTTCTAAGAAGAAGAAGAAAAAGGTAGATTTTGAAGGAAATCTTTTCCTTTCATCAACTCAGAAGTGAAGAAGAAGATAAGTGAAAACTTACCTTCGGATGAAAATTTGGTCTCGGAAGAAAGGGATGCTTCCGAAGCACTAATGTCTGCTGCAGTGGATGCAAAAGCTTCTGAAGGTTCAGTCTCAAAACCTTTTTAAGTCATCAAAACTTCCAAAGTATTGAAGGCCAAGTCTAGTCTTCTGAAGATGGTGTGAAAGATGAAGGAAGGCCATATGACTGAAAGTTCTTCATCAACAATAGCAAATGATCCTCATAACTTGCATATAGGATCAATTATTGTTGCATTATCTTCATTGCACTTTGACAAGCCCAATACCAATGAGGCTTGAGTTTCCAAATGTAACTAACCATCTCTTTATATGCAAGAATAGCTCAAGACCAAAGGGAACGTATGGATCATTGACAGTGGTTATTCCAGGCACATGACAGACAATGGCTCTTTGCTTCAAAACTTTGAAAGAGTTGATGGAGGGCCAGTTGCTTTTAGAGGAGAATGAGGTGGTTACATTACTGGAAGGGATAGGGTCATAAATGGTAAGCTCAACATTAAGAAGGTAAATTTTTTCAAGGAGCTTGGATACAATCTTTTGAGTGCATCCTAATTTTGTGATCAGAGACATAACATGCTCTTTACTAAGCATGAGTGTATTGTTCTCAAGCCCAGGATGGTCATTCCTCAAGAGCATATCCTGCTCAGAGCCCTCAGAAAAAGGAATATGTACAAGTTGGACTTGTAGGAAACATCCCCTTCAGGAGAAGTTTCTTGCTTTATATCTAAAGCCAATAGCGATGAGTCTTTCCTCTGGCATAAAAGAATATGCCATGTAAACTTTAAGAATATGAAGAAATTAATTAATAATGATTTAGTAACTGGAATACCAAAGAAAGAGTTTACAATTGATGACCATTGTGTTGCATTCCTGAAAGGGAAGCAACACAAGGTGTCTCACAAGCCAAAGGAAATGAACTCCATCACCACTCCCCTACACTTATTACATAAGGACCACTTTGGCCCCACTAGTGTAACGAGTCTATGAAGGACCTCTTATTACTTGGTGATCACAGATGATTTCACAAGATATACTTAGGTCTTCTTCCTTAGAACTAAGGATGAGACTCCTAAAATCTTGAAGAACTTCATCCTGAAAATTAAGAATCAATGTGATTATAGCATCAAGACCATAAGATGTGATCCTGGAACTGAATTCAAACACCAAATCCTTGATGCATTTTGTGATGAAAAGGGTATTACAAGACCATATAGTGCTCCCTGGACTCCTCAGCAAAATGGTGTTGCTGAGAGCAGAAACACGACACTTATTGAAGCTACAAAAACCATGTTATCTGACTTCAAACTACCCATCACCTTCTGGGCAAAGGCAGTCAACACTATTTGTTATATGCATAATAGAGTTTTAGTAGTCAAGACTCATGGTAAGACTCCTTGTGAACTGTGGCACAAAAGGAGACCATTGATTGGTTTCCACAGATTATTTGGATGTCCTTGCACTATATTGAATACCAAGGATCAAATAGCAAAATTTGCTGAGAAATCAGATGATGGACACTTTATTGAATACTCTTCCCAAGCCAAGGCTTATAAAGTATACAATCTCAGAATTAGAGTAGTTGAGGATTCAGCCAATATGACCTTCAATGAGCACACACCCAGTGTGAAAGGTTCCGGTCCTGATTGGCTATTTGATCTTGATTTTGTTTTTAACTATTTTAACAAATCTTATGAAGATATTTCAGGATCTACAGGTGCTTTAACAACTGGAGATTCTGATCTGAAAAGACCAAGTGTTCAAACTACTTTAGCTCCAGTGGTAACTAGCCCTACAGTTGGAAATCCTTTCAGCATAAACATGACAAATTCTTCAGCTGATACATCTGAGGTGCATATAAATTTCAGCATAGATGCATAGAACTCAGATTAAGGAAATTCAAATATATCAGGAGATGGAGGTGGTAAGAGTGATCAAGAATTTCTTGATACTGATAACCACTCTATAGAAGACAACATCAATGATATGACACACTCATTGGATCAAGTTTCTCTTAATAGGTGTGTGGATATGATGGATGATACTCAAGCACCAGATCTGAATTTCACCAATTTAGATTTGTATAACCAACTTGATTTGATTCCTCAACTAAAAATCCATAAGTCACATCCCACCACAAACGTCATTGGAGATGTTGAGACTGGGGTGAGAATAAGAGGACAAACCCATGACAAAAATGTTTGTGTTCACCCTTGTTTCTTGTCCCAGATAGAGCCTAAGAAGATTTATTAGGCTCTAAAGGATGGAAATTGGGTTGAAGCAATGCAAGAGGAACTGCTTCAATTCAATAGACAAAAGGTTTGGAATCTATGTCCTTTTCATTAAGGGAAGACTAACATATGTACTAAATGGGTATTTAGGAACAAGAAGGATGATAGAGGACTTGTCATCAAGAACAAGACTGGACTAGTAGTTCAAGTGTATACACAAGAAGAAGGCATTGGCTACACAGATGTTTTTGCTCCTATAGCAAGACTTGAAGCTGTTAGGATATTTTTGGCTTTTGTTGTATCTCAAGATTTCAAGGTCTACCACCTTGATGTCAAGTGTGCCTTTTTATATGGGGTGATTGATGAGGAAGTGTATGTCAAACAACCACCTGGCTTTGCAGACCCGGATCATCCTGATTGTGTCTGCAAGCTTGACAAAACTCTTTATGGGTTGCATCAGGCTGCAAGGAAGTGGTATGAGACACTATCACAGTATCTCTATCAACATGGGTACAAGAGGGGTACTATTGATGGAACACTCTTCATCAAAGGAACATGAAATGACTTGATGCTGGTTCAAGTTTATGTAGATGACATTATTTTTTGGTCAACTAATCAGAAGCTTTGCAAAGACATTGAGAAGCTGTTGAAGAATAGATTTGAAATGAGTGCCATGGGGGAACTTAATTTCTTTCTAGGAATTCAAGTGAAGCAGGATGACAATGGAATCTTCAATAACTAGTCAAGCTATGTGAAAGACATACTTACCAGATTTCATATGACTGAGTGCAAGGTTGCTAAGACACCCATAGCCAGAAACCACTCTCTAGGACCAGATCTTGAGGCGAAGTATATTGATAAACATCTATACAGGGCTATGAATGGGTCTCTTATGTACCTCATAGATAGCAAGCCTAATATCATGTTTGCTACATGTATTTGTGCAAGATATCAAGCCAACCCCCAGATGTCACACCTGGTTGCTATCAAGAGAATTCTAAGATATCTTAAAGGTGCTCCTAAACTGGGCCTTTGGTATTCAAAGAATTCTGAATTCAATTTGTATGCCTATAGAGATAGTGACTATGGTGGCTACAATATGGTTACAAAGTTTATATCTAAGGGATGTCAATTTCATGATGGAAGGATAGTCTCATGGCAATGCAAGAAGCAATCCTTTGTGTCTGCATCAACTGTTGAAGCTGAATACTTTGCTGCTCGAAGTTGTTGTGCTCAAGTGCTTTGGATTCAGAATCAGATGCTAAACTATGGATTCAACTTCAAGGAGACTTCCATCCATATAGAGAACAACATTGCTATCTATATTACAGAGAATCCTATGTAGTACTCAAAGACAAAACACATCAACATCATGTATCATTTGATTAGAGAAAATTTTGAAAAAAGATTGATAAAACTAGTCAAAGTTAACATAAATGAATAATATGCTGATCTGTTCACAAAAGCTTTTGATGAGCAAAGATTTAAATATCTTCTATCAGCTATTGGGATGATTAACTTTGAATTAACTTTTCTTTAACTAAACTCAAGAATATTTTTAACAATATGTGTGTCTTAAGTTATCTATATCATTACCATATAAGCCTAGTTTACTTTGGAAGAAACCTTTTAAAAAAACTAATATCCCTTAGAATTTTGGGAATTTTGGATAAATTTTCTTTTGGAAGACATCAAGTTATCTTTGGAAGAAAATTATGTCTTCAAAACAAATAACAACTTTTAAGAAATTAACCTTCGAAAGAAATCCTGATATATCTTCCAAAGCTTATTTCTCTCACCAAGTATTATATGTATTGAAGGAACATTTTCTTTTGAAAGCAATCAAGTCTCGGAAGCTTTATTCTCTTTGAATAAAATTTCTGATATTTGATATCTTCTAAAGCAAAATTTATCTAGGAAGTAAAAATACTCTAAGTAATTTTCTCCCGAAGCAAATTCTTGAAAAGCCAAGGAATATCTTCCGAAGCCAAATTGGCTTCGGAAGTTTTTCTCAAAACTTCCGAACACAAATTACCTTCGGAAGATTTAGACTTGCAAGAAAACTCCTTTTTGGGCACTTTTTCAGAGGTGGGACCGACATCCGGATTTTAAAGTTTACCTCTTTGCGTTAACTTTGTCTCAAATCCATTCCATATATATTCGTACAATGGTTCCCCTCTTTCACTTTCTCCATCATCTGCAAAGATTCAAACCCTAAATTCACCCATAAAACGTCTTTGTTCTTACCTTTCTTCACCTTAATGCTACTTAAAATGGCTAACCTTGATCCCCAAATCCAACCAGATTTCTCCATGCAAATACACAGGCAACACAATCAAGTTGCTCTGTTGTCGTCTGAGAAAGATCCGAGTTTCTTAGATGTTTACCATTTCTTAGCTCTATCTAACTACCTCACTGCCCTTATAATAGACCCTCCATTATATGAAGATCAACTGTTAGAGTTCTAAAGATCCTTCCAAGAGGTCATCTTGGATGGTGAGAAGGCAATGACTGCCACAGTGCAGGGGAGGACAATTTTCATCATTCCAGCCACCATCAACACTCATCTAAGGATAGATGATGAAGAAGACGACTTGTCCTTCCCTAAGTCTTCTATTAACTATTCATTCCGACAGATGGGCTATGAAGGGGACTACTCTGTAAGAACCTTCAAAAAGGGGAAGGTCTCATCCAAATGGAGGTTCCTCATGCTCAGCCTGATGAGCTCAGAGTCACAAAACTCTAGTGATCAACCTTTAGAGGAAAGTTACCATCCCTAGTTATTTGACCTCAACCAACCAGTCCCAAGCTGAGAATTCTATGATGATAAAGATATTGGCTTCAGTGAGTACCATAAGTCTCTCTTCTCAACCCCTTCTCAAAGAAAGATGAGTGCTCCTGAGTCACCAATATCTAGCTAACATCATCCACCCACAACTGAAGTGGACGTACCTGAACTTGTTTAGGAGGCCCATATGAAAGAGGCTCTCATGTTTGTAAGTGATTATATTATTAAGACCTCAACCATGGCAACCTAGCCCATTGACACTTCATTTGAAGCTGTTAGTGTGCAAGGGAAAACCAGCAACCAAGAAACACAAGCTGGTGATGAGGAAGAAGACCTTGGTCCTATTCTCTTATCCCCCCATGTTTCTTCTGATGAAGATGAGGGGAGTCTGTAAATAAAGGTGCACAAACTATCTTAATTCTGTACCTATTTAGTTTCCATGGTTAGTCACCTAGAATCTCAGGTGACTACCTTATAAATAAGGGTCAATGATCACCAACTTGAGCTCACCGATTTCAAGGGCAAGTTAGCTAAGAGACCTATTCAGATGACTCAACCAGGTCCACAAGAACCTATGGATGTGATGGACCTAACTCCTAGCTCTCCTGTGTACGAGGGTGATGCTACCAGAAACAGGGAGAAAGTCTTAGTTACAATCACAGAACCTAGGAGTCCCTCTCAGAGTATGGACATGGAGCACTCACCACCCTCACATGTAGTTTTCCATACTCAACAACCTTCTCAGGTCCATATTGATGTGGACTTACTCATTCATACCTTGTTTGAGGAGGGTATACCAAGGGCTATGCCTACTCCATCTCACCCTGCTAAGAACCTAATAGAGGGATGGAGATATGATGATCAAAGGAGAGCCCTGGTAATCTCTAGGTGTTAGGGACAACAAGAAATCTTCAACTTCTACACCCAAAGCTACTATGACAACACTTATCTAGTTGACCTCCCACTTTCCAGCCCAAGTTAAAACAAGCAAGCTGCAAGGTTGGCTGATAGGATTCAACAAAGGGTGCTTGAAAAGTTCAATCTGAAAACAAGACTATATAGACAGAGGCTAGTAGGCAAGACTGTTACCAACTGGATGTTGAGGTGGACCCTAAGATTAGCTTCTAAGGGGAAACTTTGGCTGAAGGCCCAGCAGTTGAGCCTGTGAACCTTGAGATAGGATTTGCTTCAGCACTTATTACCCTCAGTGAGGCACCAACAGGTGACGGTGTATCACAGTCTCTCTCTGGTCGGAGCTCAAGTGTAATACCCAACAATAAAGGCCAAAGCTCTCTCCAGCCTGAGTCACACAAGCCTGTGAGTGACAAAGGGAAGAGGAAAATGACCTCTGACGAGATTAAGGAGGAGAAGAGAGAGAATAAGAGGAAGGCAAGGGGAGAGAGTTCAAGTAGGATCCCTGGCTTCATAGAAGATACAATCAGGGTTGCCCCCAGGCCAAGTATTCTAGATGATGAGACAAAGGTAGCAAGATTGAACTATTTGGGGTCTAATAATTACAATATTGATGAACTCATCTCTCTCCCCTTGGAGGAGTTAAATGAACTGTGTTGGACCAAAAGAACCAATAAGCCTGATCAGAAAAACCTTTAAGTCCCACGGACATTACAACAACTGAAGTAGTCTGCAACAGCTGAAGACATCAGCTGATAACAAGGTCTGAAGACAAAGTCTGAAGCTAAAGAGCTGAAGACAAAGTCTGAAGTGAAAGAGCTGAAGACAAAGTCTGAAGTGAAAGAGCTGAAGACAAAGTCTGAAGTGAAAGAGCTGAAGACAAAGTCTGAAGTGAAAGAGCTGAAGACAAAGTCTGAAGTGAAAGAGCTGAAGACAAAGTCTGAAGTGAAAAAGCTGAAGACAAAGTCTGAAGACAAAGTCTGAAGACAAAAGCTGAAGACAAAGACTGAAGACCAAGTTTCAGATGATTGTCACAACAGCTGAAGAAGACCTCTTCAGTAGTTGTGATGGTTTCCTTTCAGTAGTTGTAGTTTCCTTTCTGTACTTGTAGTTTCAGTAGTTTTATGTTTTTCATGTACTTTAGAATAATCTGAGATGTTCTCAGTTGTTGTGAACATTCTCAGTAGTTTGCTTACTTTCAGTAGTTTGTAATAATTCTGTTAGATGTCACTATCAAGTGACATCAGCAGACGTCACATTCCTATATATAAGGAATGCTGACCTAATTGTAATCGGTGCAGCTTAGGAAAACCTAGCAGCCGCCATACCGAAGCATGTGTGCATGAATGTTATTATCCCTTTGCAGAAAACCCTATTTCTATATAACCGTGTACTGTTCCATTGAATATTTATTGTGTTTTGCTATATTTGCTTAATTCTTGCTCTAATTCCGCTGTGATTCAACTCTAATTGATCAAACTTAGATCACTGATCCTAACAAATGGTATCAGAGCGGGTTAATCATTGATCGGTTTAACAATTGATCATTGAAACTGCTATTTTGATATCTATAGTTTGATCGAATTAGCATATGTGCAAGAACTGGTTATAAAGATTGATTTTCTGCTGCTTCTGGTTATTTAATTTGAGTTTCTTCTTGGTTCTTATTGAGTTTGTTGTGTTTTTTGTGCTAAATCTTTTGAAACTTGATTGATTTGGTTTGAATCTGAGAATGACTACTCCATCTAATGATCCTCACAATACTGGCTCCTCAACCAAGCCTCCGATGCTGGTTAGGAGTGAGTATAACATATGGCAACGAAGAATGCTCCATCACCTGTCTGTTAACAGTTCAGGTTGTTGGACATCTGTGGTTCACGGTCCACACAAGCCTATGGTGAACAATCCGGAGACCAATCAAATGGTTCCGAAGAAGAAGGAGCAATACTCAGATGAAGATCGTAAACTGTTTGAGATTGATGCTAAAGCCCATGGAATTCTGGCCATGGCACTGCCGAATGAAATCTATTCTGGGCTTATGCATCATGAAACTGCTCATGACCTCTGGAATGCTTTGAAGGAACAATTCGGAGGAACTGATGAGGTCTTAGCAAACAACAGAGAAATCCTCGCCCAACAATATGAGACATTCTCTCATAGGAAGGGTGAGACACTGACTCAACAGTTTGAGCGTTTCTCCTGCTTGATCTCTGAGCTGAAAATGGTCAAGCATGAGTATACTAACAGCCAGATGAACAACAGATTCCTCAGATCACTGCCTGAGAGATGGGACACATACACCATTGTCCTACGCTCCAGTGCAAATCTGGATAGCCTATCTCTCACCCAACTCCATGGGAAACTGCTTACATTTGAAAGAGAGATAGAGCAGAAAAGGAAACTGGCATCATCAGGAAAGCTCTCTGATGACTTTGTACCAGGTAACACTGCCTTGGTCGGTCATGAGTCAGAATATGCTGGATCAGAAAGTCATTATGATGAGCATATAGATTTCTCTTCAAACAGTTCTGATCATGCATTTGTTGGTGTTGACAGTCATTCTGGGTGTAATAGTGATAATTTATGCTTTATCATGGATGATTTGCAGGGTATTGCTGATGATGATTTAGAAGAGATGGATTTTGAGCCAAATGGCCCTGATCAATATCAGATCTCAAAAGTTCTACAAGAGAACTGGTAGGAAATTTCCAGGACTCTCTGGCAAAACCAAAGTTGGTTTTGACAAGAGTAAGTTGAGGTGTCACAAATGCCACAGGCTTGGGCACTTTGCAAGAGAGTGTAGATCAACTGGATCTAACTCCTCTGCACCCTTTGTGACCTTTCCAAGCAATAGTTCACAAAACAAAGGGCAACATCCTGCTAGTTCTGGTCATCACTCACAACCTCAATCTCCTGCATACTTTGTCCCTCAGGGTCCAATGCCATATCCTTATCCCTGCTATTACATGCCACAGCCAAATCCAGTTCATGTCCCTATAGCACAACAACCTCAAGCCCTACCTGAGCCTCAACCATCTCCATCACAATCTCAACCTCATCACAGCTTCTTCACACCAGGAGTTGTTGACTGGAGCAGCTTACCAGATGATCTTTCTGGTTTCAATGAGCAATTATCTGCTGGTGCTGGTCAACATGGTGGTGAACATCCTTTTGGGAATCTTGCTCTCATGGCCCTGGAGTCTACTGAGGGTTCCTGCTCAGATGCTTCATCTTCACAGGTAACCCAGATATCTTCTGAGGCTAAAGCCAAGTTATGTTCTGAATCATGCATAGCTGCCTTTGTCTCTATTAGAGAGGCAAATGTAGCTTTAATCAATCAAAATCTTGAGCTTGAGAAAACTATTTCCAAAAGAAAAGATGAGTATGTGTCTGCACTTAATGACAAAGATGATGAGATTTACAAGCTTAAATGCCAACTTAATGATGAAAAGGCTAAGGTAGAGGTCATACTCGAGAACCACAGAAGTCTCAAAGAGACACTTGCAGCTACCCAAGTTGAGTGTGACCGCTGGGTAACATCCTGCAAGGGATTTGAAATGCTTCTCAGCAAGCAAACAGCTTCAAATGTGAAGTTTGGAATAGGTTACAATCATACTGCACCACCTACTGATTTTACTTCAAAATAATAGTAAAATCTGAAGGTGAAAGTAATTTCCAAACCACATCATCATGTGATTCATCCTCAAATGATAATACAAAATTAGAGGATGAAGTCAGTGTTAAGATCTCAGCAAATCAATTGCCTGATGGTTTAAATGCTGATAAACACATGAAGCTGAGAAATTCAGATGTTGTTCCTCAAAGTACTCCAAGTACTGAAGGGCAAGTCACAACATCTGAAAAGCATTTCAAATCTGATGAAATAAAAGGATTAACAACTGCTGAGGAATCTATCATACGGTCTTTCAGGACGGATAGAGAACAGCTGAAGAACAAGTCTTCAGTTGTTACCGATCCTTCAGTACTTAACACAAGTACTGAAAGGAGGAAAGTACTGAAGATCACACCTTCAGTAGTTTCCACTTCAGCAGTTGATCAATCCAAGATGAAGAATAAGCCATGTGAAATATGTGGTAAATTCAATCATCTATCTGATGAATGCTGGTACAAAAAGGGTTCCAAACTCAACAGAGATAAGCTCATTAAAGAAGAGATAAATAAAATGAAAAATGAGTTTGAAACCAAGTTTGTACCACAGTCATCTCAAACTGATAAACCCAAGGCCTCACCAAAATCCAAAAAGAAGGATGGGGTTTATCAGAAAACAGCTGATAGTGTTCCTCATGATAAACATCAGACGAAGTCTGTGAATTTCAAGGAGGAAATGGTGGGTCACAGGAACTCATCAAAAACAAGTACTGATGTGTCAAATGAGCTGAAGGCTTTAGCAACAAATCAGACACAACTTGTTATGATGGTTCAGCATTTGTTGGGGAGAGTTAACCAACTAGATGCACCTGTGATCAAACCACTGAAAAGGAAATCCAAGCCCAAATCTAAGAATTCCATTTCAGCACCATCTCCACCTTCATCAGCTGTTAATCATGAGAAACAAGTTATGGTTAAATCTGTTGATGAAAACAGACCCAAAACCAAAAAGGTTTGGGTCTCTAAAGCTAACTAGTTTCTTATGATAAATGCAGGGTTCTTCAGCATGCCAAAGAAGCATCTGGTATGTAGACAGTGGAGGATCTATGCATATGACTGGGAGCAGTTCTCTTCTTAATGACTACTCTCAAGGAAAGAAGGGATTTGTCTCATTTGGAAATGATGCTAAGGGTTACATCATCGGGAAAGGATTTGTGTCAAATGGAGAAATCAGATTTGATGATGTTAACCATGTGGAGAATCTCAAGTATAATCTACTGAGTGTCAGTCAGATGTGTGATAAAGGGCATGTTGCACTTTTCACAAGCCAGAACTGCCGGATTCTGTCTTCCAAAGTTCTGAGGCTGATTGACAAGGTATTGGATGAACATACTCTCCTGAAGGCCAACAGGATAGGAAGAGTATATGCCTTGGATTTGTCAAAGAAGATTGCGTTAAAAGGTCATCCTTGCCTGTTCTCCAAGGCCTCTCCTCAGGAATCTAAACTGTGGCATAGAAGGCTGGGTCATGTTAATCTCAAAAACATGAATCAGCTGATCCACAATAGTTTAGTAAGAGGTCTACCAATAAAGGAGTTCCTCTGTGATGAAACCTGCACTGCTTGTTTAAAAGGAAAACAACACAAAGTCTCATTCCCTCCTATAGAAGAACCAAAGTCCACTGCCTGCTTGCAATTACTGCACATGGATCTCTTTGGTCCTGTGAGAGTAATGAGCATGGCAAAGAAGAAATACTGTCTGGTAATTGTGGATGATTACTCCAGATTTGTATGGACCTTCTTCTTGCATTCAAAGGATGAGGCTGCTCAGACAATTATTAACTTTGTGTTGTATGTTGAGAAGCAGTATTCCCTATCAGTCAAGTGTATAAGAAGTGATAATGGAACTGAATTTAGAAACCATACACTTGATGATTTCTACCTTTCAAAAGGAATCAAGAGGCAGTATAGCATCCCAAGGACTCCAGAACAAAATGGAGTAGTGGAGAGAAAGAACAGGACCCTAATTGAAGCTGCAAGGTCCATGTTGGCTGACTCTGGTTTGCCACTGACCTTTTGGGCTGAAGCTGTCAACACAGCATGCTATGTGCAAAATAGAGCTTTAGTGAATCAGAGGTTGATGAAGACTCCTTATGAAGTTCTACATCATTTGGCTCCTCTAATTTCATTCTTCAGAGCATTTGGGTGTCCTTGTTACATTCTCAACACAAAGGATCAACTCCAAAAGTTTGATTCTAAGGTGGATGCAGGGTATTTTGTTGGGTACTCATCCACTTGCAAGGCTTACAGAGTGTTCAACTGTAGAACAAAGATGGTTGAAGAAACCTTGCATGTGAAGTTCAATGAATCCCTAAGGACAAAATCCCACAAAACCCTGTGGAGTTGTTTGATCTGGACATACTGCAATATGTTCCTTATCAGCCTCCAGCTGTTGCAGATCATGTGAATTCATCACCTTCTGCAGCTAGTCATCCATCTGGTGGTACTGATGTTCATGATGATCCCAGTACTCACCTATTCAAGTTTAGTGATCAACTGCCTGAGTCTACTCAACTTGATGTTCCTGTAGCTTCAGTAGCACCATCCACAACAAATGCTGATGAGATTTCTGAATCCTCTACTTCATTTGACCTGCCATCTAACACTTGGTTTCAAGAATCTGGATCAACATCTGTTGCTGCTGAGCGTGCTACAAACACTTGCACAGATCTCATAGTGTATCAAGAGCTGAAGAATCACCCAACGTCTCAAATCATTGGTGATATCAATGCTGGTGTCTCAACTAGAAGTCAATTGTCCAACTTCTGCTTCTATGCTCTTTTCATCAGTCAGCAAGAGCCAAAGAACTATCATATTGCATTAAGAGACAATGGATGGGTTGATGCCATGCAGCTTGAGCTTCTTCAGTTCAAAAAGCAGCAAGTGTGGGAACTGGTTCCTCTACCCCCAGGTAAGTGTGCAATAGGCACTAAATGGGTGTTTAGGAATAAAACAGATGAAAATGGGCAAATTGTCAAGAACAAGGCCAGACTGGTTGTCCAGGGGTTTTCACAAGAAGAAGGTATTGATTATGATGAAACCTTTGCCCCTGTAGCCAGACTGGAGGCAATTAGATTGTTCTTAGCCTATGCTGCATTCCACAATCTTAAAGTTTTTCAAATGGATGTCAAAAGTGCATTTTTATATGGTAAAATAAAAGAAGAGGTTTATGTGTGTCAACCACCAGGTTTTGAGGATAATAAACATCCTGATTGGGTGTATAAACTTGATAAGGCTCTTTATGGGTTGAAACAAGCTCCTAGAGCCTGGTATGAAACACTGTCAAATTTTCTTCTTCAGAATAATTTCACTAGAGGCTCCATAGATAAAACTTTGTTCATTAAGAAAGTGGGTCAGCATAAGCTCCTTGTTCAAATTTATGTTGATGATATTATTTTTGCTTCCTCTGATCCACAGTTGTGTGATGCATTTACAAAGTTGATGCAACAAAAATTCGAAATGAGTGCCATGGGAGAATTACAGTTCTTTCTAGGTTTGCAAATCAAACAAAAGGCTGATGGAACTTTCATTCATCAGTCAAAATACACAAAAAGTCTTTTGGCAAAGTTTGATTTACAACACTGTAAGCCCTGTTCTACTCCCATGTGCAGCACCACACAACTGGATGCAGATCAGAAAGGTAAAGCTGTTGATGAAACACTTTACAGATGTATGATTGGGTCCTTGATGTACTTAACAGCTTCTAGACCAGATATTATGTTTGCAACTTGTGTTTGTGCTAGATTTCAGGCTGCTCCTAAAGAGTCTCATTTGATTGCAGTCAAGAGGATCTTTAGATATCTGCAAGGTACTCAATCTCTAGGTCTTTGGTATTCCACTGGGCACTCTTGCAAATTAGTTGCTTTTTCTGATAGTGACTATGCAGGGTGTAAATTAACTAGAAAATCAACTTCTGGTGGATGTCAATTCCTAGGCAACTGTTTGGTTTCTTGGCAGAGTAAGAAACAAACATCTGTTGCTACATCCACTGCTGAAGCCGAGTACATTGCTGCTGCAAGTTGTACATCTCAGGTACTCTGGCTTCAGAATCAATTACTGGATTATGGCATTACAGAGACTAAGACTCCATTACTAATGGATAGTGCTTCAGCTCTTTGTATTGTCAAGAATCCAGTCCAGCACTCTAGGACCAAACATATTGAGATCAGACACCATTTTATTAGGGATTGTTTTGAAAAAGGTCTGATTGATCCAAAGTTTGTTCCTAGTGCTGATGAGCTTGCAGACATATTTACTAAGCCTTTGGACAGTTCAACTTTCCAAAACCTAGTGTTAAGGCTTGGTATGCTGCAGCTAGAATAAGTGACAACTACTGATGATCTCAGTCAACAAGTACTGATGAGCATTCGTATACTACTGTCACAAATAAGTACTGCAGTTCTTTTATCCTCAGTAGTTTTCATAACTACTGAAGACTAAATTACTTAAAAGTACTGAAGTACTCATCTGTTGAAAAGAACTGATGTGGTTACAACTACTGCTGTAGTTACAACTGCTGATGTCAGAATAACAGATAAGTACTGATGACCTATGAAACATCTGAAACTCAGACAGTCTGATGAAGTGTTGAGGTCAGAATGAAACAGCTGATGAGCTAAGAATTGACGACAACAGCTGATGAGAAAATTTTCTCTTCAGTTGTTTCTACAACTGCTGCTTCACTTCAAACAACTGAAGCCAAAACCATGTCTTCAGTAGTTTCACAACTACTGATGACTAACACCAAGTCTTCAGTTGTTACAACACCTGAAGCCAAAACCATGTCTTCAGTAGTTTCACAACTACTGATGACTAATACCAAGTCTTCAGTTGTTACAACTTCTGAAAGTTAAAACCAGGTCTTCAGTTGTTTTCAAACAACTGATGACAGCACCAACACTTTCAGTCGTTTTATATCAGCCTTTTTCTTACCCTATAAATACCTAAACCTACTTTCAGACGTTTCATTAGCCGTTTTCCGTCCTTCACTCTCTCACAATGGCGACCATGAAACTCAAACCCAGACACAACTGTGTTGCCTACCTCTCGAAATCGGCCTTCTGGAACAAATTTGATAACGCCATCGATCTTATGGTAGATTCCCAGTACCGAACCGCGTTTCTTCTGAATCCTACCATATACCCCGATTCCCTAAGCCAGTTCTGGACCAACGTCTCTGTGCAAACTAGTGAGAATGATAGCCAAATCACTCTCCAGTCGTTGGTCAACCAGAAACAGGTGGTCATCACTCCGGACATCATTCGACAAACCCTAGATCTACATGATGCCACCTGTGTCACAGAATACCCGAAAGGCACAACCGATATGTCTTTCATCAACAACGGGTATGAAGGAGACTTAAGTGCTACCACCATTCTGAAGAAGCACTTCCATGATGCTGAACGTCTTATATTCCACATGGTGAATGTCTGCCTTGCACCAAAAACCTCCTCATGGGATCAAATGTCTTCCCGATGGCAACAGGTATTATACTCTATCTTTGAACGACAAACTTTAAATTTTTCTGAGATAGTGTTTATGGAACTAAAGGATCTGGCCTTGAAACCTGTGGCAAACAGATGGATATTATATCCCAGGTTTCTCATGGCCATAATTTTAACACAGCTAAAATCAGACGGCCTTGTTGGCCTTGGAGTCCCTGCTCCGGCTGTATTGCCTGAAGTATACTCCAGGCACAACTCTGACCCTACAATGAAAGGGGCTGCCCGGCTGCTCAAACCCAAGCAGCGGGAACCCACAGCCTCCACTTCCAGATCCAAAGTCCCCACCAAACCCAAAACCAAAAAGCCCAAAAAGGCTACTCAGGGAGATGAGTCCCCTGAGGATGCCCCTGTAACACCAATACAGGAAACACTTACTGGTTCTAACCCCCCAGTAGTGTCCAAGACTCCACCAACCCTAGCCGCTCAGGCATCCTCTCAACAGGATCCTGATGCAACCATAATTGGGGATACCACAATGCTGGAACCTATCTCAATTGAGAAGGTTACCATTGAAGAGCACCAGTCACCCCGGGTGCAATCTGCTTCAAACCTATCTCCAAATGCAACCGCCCCTCAAAGCCCAACATTTATTGTTGCACAAGTGTTGAGTCAGCTGCATTCCTCTCCTCCTCCCCAGACACCAATTACAATGGGGAGAACCTCAACAGCTGAGGAAGAGGACCAAAATGCTGCTGATAACCCACAGCACAGGGGTTATAATGTTCAATCTCCCCGTGTAGAGGAGGAGGTTAGAACATCTGGTGAGGCTGCCACTTCTACTGATTCAGCAAATGAACAGGATGAAGTTGGTAACATCTCTAAGACCTCACCAGAGGCAACTGCCGATGAAGGACTCAGTCCTGAGGCAGGAAGTCCCCAGAACCAAGAACAAGGGGCACATGCTACAACTGATCTACACTCAGGGCATGTACATCCTGATTCAATCAGGAGGTCAGGTGATTCAGCAAAACTGATGATGACCTGGGCTTTTTCTATGATGTCTTAGCCCATAACACAATCCTTGAGGCTGAGGTGAGCAGACTCAAAGAACTGCTTGCCAAAATGTCTCAGGATCAAAGTCCATCTGCCCCAATAAACCCACAGATGGCACCTTCATCTGAAGGTTTCCCAAACACTCCGCCACTTCACTCAACTGAGCCACCAGCCACTGTTGTTGGCACCACCTCTCAGGGACAGAACCCCTCTGAGCAGATGGTTGCTACCTTTCAAAATTCCTTACCTCTCATCACTCCCATCATCAATGAGATTGTGCATAAAGCCATTGATGAGAGGATTCCTCAAATCTACAAACACTTGTTGATGATGCTGTGCAAAGGAAGCTTTCTGCCATTCAAACCCCTGAACCCAATGCACCCAAAAAGGGGGAGTCTAAGGCAGTGAAAGAACGAAAAAGAAAGAGTGTGGAAAATGAGAAACAAGAGAAAGAAAAGGAAAAACAGCTGATCACATACAAAAGAAAGAAAAGTGCTGAAACTCAAAAGCCTGATGAAGAGAAATCATTGGAAGATCTGATTAAAGAAGCTGATGAAGCTCACAGCAGATCAATGGACAGAATAATAGACCAACTCTTCAGACAGGGCTTTGATACAGCTACATTAGACACTGAGATCAGAAGGCTGGAGATTGAAGAGATACAAGAAAGATGGGCCAGTTATAGTGTGATGGAAAGGGAGAGGTTGGAATAATGATCAGGTTTACTGCAAAATACTTGGGAAGATCATTAATTGAGATTAAATCATGGACCAGAGACAGTATTCTGGCAATAACCACCAGAATCTGTACTTCTGAAGCATTCAACAAGGGGTTAATTATCGAAGCACTAGATGAAGCAGGTGCTGGGAAGAGAACTGATATGGCCAAGCTTTCCAAAGCCAAACTCACCATAAAAATGCTAGATCAGCCTTCCCAAACTCCCTCTCAAAAACAACCAACCCCACAACTCTCCAAATCAACTCAACCCTCAAAACCAACTCCCTTACCCCAAAAACCACCTCAAACCACATCCAGTGATGCACCCAGAAGGAGGAGAAGGGTGTTGAGGATGGTAGAAGAGAAGAAGAAGATGATGAAGAAGATAGTCTGCCAATCTCTGCTGTTCTAAAATTACCTGAGCCCAGAAGTCAACAAATGATCACACCAGACTTTCAGAGGCAAATGGTGAAAGTTAAGATTGAAGAAGAAGAACAGCAGAAACAGCACGATGAGCAACTTTTGAAGATGATTGACAAAGAGTTTCCTCAGTCATCATCTATACAAGCCATGAAGAAACACGCTCAAAGGCTGTATGCTCTCAGGTATACCTTTCAATATCAAAAGGAGAGAGTAAGGATTTGGCCAGACCCCAGGGTTAGTTCTAGAATTCATAAGAAATCCATACCAAGTAGATACAATGGCCAAGTGAGAAAGACCATAGATGCTGCTATTATGTTGGCCATTGTAGTCTCACCCTGGGAAATACTTGAAGACTTCAAGAGAGC
The DNA here is from genome assembly GCA_025506505.1 of Flaveria sonorensis. Taxonomy (NCBI): domain Eukaryota; kingdom Viridiplantae; phylum Streptophyta; class Magnoliopsida; order Asterales; family Asteraceae; genus Flaveria; species Flaveria sonorensis. The sequence continues at coordinate 37,273,780 of CM046429.1, read as the reverse complement.
CTACAAGTCAAAGATGACCCCTCAAACTCTAATGGAGAACAAAATGGTCAAGAAGGGGTTGTTATACAAGAGGCTTGAAGAGATCAAGAAAAATGAACTCCAGTTGTTATTAGAAGGGACTCACCCAGATGAATTTGCTTACAGAGAGATAACAACTGTTGAGTTGAAAAATGGAAAGACGATAAAGTACTTATCAGAGTACTATGGCCCAGAGTTCTTCTTCGAAGGAGAAGCAGAAGAACTCACTAAGGAGGAACAAGTTGTTCTCCTTGAGGCCTACGTCAGAGAGTCTTATAGACTCATCAATGGGAAGTAGGTTTCATGGTTGGGATAACGGCTCTGTGTCCAGTTCCCCAAGACAGAGTTCCCTTCCATCCTTTGACATTCACATCTACTGAAACCTGTTCCCTGGCCTGTGCTTATCCGATATCTCTAAAGCTGATCAAGAGA